>ML170180.1:7645-120556 GCA_004355085.1 Rickenella mellea
AGGTTGATTTGGAGCCAGGTTGCGACACGCAACGTGGGTTTGAAACTCCGCAACCTCTTTTTGGAGCTGGCTCCTCCCCGCAACCTCTCTATTACAAGCCGATTCATTTTTCCAGTCTTGAACAGTCGTTCTCAACACACTTCGAGCGGCTGGGAGAAATGGAAGAGATTGAGCAGACAATGTTGAATGATGAGCGCGCCATTCAACTGACACCCGACACTCACCCGATGAAGCCTAGTCTTTTAAACAATCTTGGCAGCTCGCTCTCAACACGCTCCGAGCGCTTCGGAGAATTGAAAGACATTGAACAAGCGATATTGAGTCACCAGCGCGCCATACAATTTACACCAGACGGTCACCCTGACCAACCGAGTCATTTTTCCAATCTTGGGAACTCGTTGTTGAAACGCTTCGAACAGCTTGGAGACATTGGAGACGTTGAGCAAGCGATATTGAATCTTGAGCAAGCCATCCAACTCACACCGGATACTCACCCAAACACGCCTGGTCATGTGCACAACCTTGGGATCTCGTTCTCAAGACGCTTCGAGTGTGTCGGAGATCTGAAAGACATTGACCAGGCAATATTGATTCACCAGCGCGCCATTCGACTCACACCGGACACGCACCCGAACAAGCCTAGTCTTTTAAACGACCTTAGCCTCTCGTTCTCATCACGTTTTGAGCGGCTCGGAGAAATATGCGACATAAAACACGCAATATTGAATGTCGAAAATGCTGTTGAACTCACTCCGGACGGACACCCGGACAAGCCTACCTATTTAAACAACCTTGGGATCTCGCTCTCAACACGTTTCGACTGGCTCGGAGAACTGAAAGACAATGAGCAGGCAATATTGAATCTCGAGCGCGCCATCCAACTCACACCGGATATTCACCCAAACAAACCTGGTCGCCTACATAACCTTGGGGTCTCATTGTCAAGACGCTTCGAGCGCGCCGGAGATCTGAAAGACATTGACCAGGCAATATTGAATCACGAGCGCGCCGTGCAACTTACACCAGACGGCCGCCCTGACAAACCGAATCGCTTTTCCAACCTTGGGAACTCATTGTTGAAACGCTTCGAGCAGCTCGGAGAAATGCACGACATGGAGCAGGCAATATTGAATCTCGAGCGAGCCATCCAACTCACGCCGGATCCTCACCCAAACAAGCCTGGTCATTTACACACACTGGGAACCTTGTTGTCAAGACGCTTCGAGCACGTCGGAGATCTGAAAGACATCGAGCAGGCAGTATTGAATCACGAGCGCGCCATACAACTTACACCAGACAGTCACCGTGACAAACCGAGTCGCTTTTCCAACCTTGGGAACTCGTTGCTGAAACGGTTCGAGCGGCTCGGAGAAATGCACGACATGGAGCAAGCAATACTGAATCTCGAGCGCGCCATACAACTAACACCAGAAGGTCACATCGACAAGCCGAGTCATTTTTCCAACCTTGGGAACTTGTTCTTGACATGCTTCATGCGTCTTGGAGACACGGGAGACATTGAGCAGGCAATATCGTTTCACGAGCGTGCCATTCTATTAACACTGGACACTCACCCAGACAAGCCTAGTCGATTAAACAACCTTGGGATCGCTTTCTCAACACGCTTCAAGTGCCTCGGAGAAATGGAAGACATTGAGCAGGCAATATTGAATCACGAGGGCGCCATTAAACTCACAGCAGACACTCACACAGACCAGCCTACCTATTTAAACAACCTTGGAGTCTCGCTCTCAACACGCTTCGAACAGCTCGGAGACACTATGGACATCGAGCGGGCGATATTGAATCAGGAGCGTGCTGTTCACCTCACTCCAGACGGTCACAGCAAGAAATCAGGTCAGTTAAGTAACCTCGGAAACTCACTTTTGGCACGACTCTTGAGGAGTGGACGATACGAAGACCTTATGAAAAGTATTGATGCATATCGCACTTCCGCCATTTTACCGGTCGGACCACCTTCCACCCGACTCTATGCAGCCGAAAAGTGGTCTTGGTTGGCCAGCGGCGAACTTCGTCGTTTTCACCCAACTGACCTATCTGCCCTAGATGCATATAGAGTTGCATTTGAACTTCTGCCTCGTGTGGCGTGGGCTGGTCTCAGTATAAACTCTCGCAATCACGAAGATCTTGCCGCCAGCACTTTAGCGTGTAACGCTGCTGCCATTGCGATCCCAGAAAATGACACTCACCTGGCTTTGGAATGGTTGGAGCATGGGCGGTCAATTGTCTGGGCCAAAATATTGCAACTTCGGACTCCACTTGATGAATTGCGTATTGACCATCCAATGGTCGCTGCAGAATTGACCCAAATCTCTGAACAGTTGGAACGAGGTGCATTGGGTGACCGTTTCACCACCGCCCACCGCAATGAAGAACGCGAGGGAACCGCAAAGAAGCGTCTCCAACTAGTTCGGGATTGGGATCGGCTCATGACGCTTGTGAGACAAAAGTCAGGCTTTGAACGCTTTCTGCTCCCCAAGCAGTTTTCAGAGCTTCGATATGCCTCTCATGATGGTCCGGTCGTAGTTTTGAACGTGAGCGAATACGGTTGCGACGCACTAATTATCGAACATTCTCTATCGGAATGTCTTCACCACGTTCATTTGGAGGACTTCAGCTATGAGAAGGCTGAGAACCTTCGGCAGTCACTTCATCACATCTTATATCACCAGCGCCTTCTAGACCGCGGCTACGTCAACAGGAAGGCGGAACCGGTGTTCACGCCGAGGTTTCGCGGTGACGACGCTTTCCGGCCCATCCTTGCAGAACTGTGGAAGTCAGTGGTCGACCCGGTTCTTGGATGTCTTGAGTCACTCCAGGTATTTGTTTTCCATCTCAGTCAGGTAGATTCGAGACCCACTTCGAATCATAGATTAAATCACCAATCTCGGACGGATATTTCCGCATTACATGGTGTCCCACTGGTCCACTTGCATTCCTTCCCATTCACGCGGCGGGACTTTACAACGCGGATGGAACATCAACAATTTCCTTGCCGGATATCGCAATCTCTTCTTACACCCCTACGTTAACCGCGTTACTTAGAAACTCTCAGCATGCTACACCAGATAGGTCAATGTTCAAACTCCTTGCCGTCATTCAGCCAAATACCCCTGGAGCTAGCTCCCTTCCTGGCATACTGACAGAACTAAAAATAATTCGTAAGTATATATCGAATTCACGGGTGCAAATATTGCAGGGTCGAAGCGCAACCGTCTCAAAAGTATTGTCCGGAATGGAGGAATGCTCATGGATTCACTTCGCTTGTCACGGCGTGGAGGATGTTTTACATCCATCAGAGAGCGGTCTTCTGCTCCAGGATGGCCGACTAACACTCTCAAATATCATTCAAAAGCATCGTCCCCACGCAGAATTCGCTTTCCTTTCTGCATGCCAGACCGCCTTGGGAAACGAAACCTGTCCAGAGGAAGCCGTTCATCTCGCAGCTGGGTTGCTTCACGCCGGATTTCGAGGTGTCATTAGCACAATGTGGTCCGTAAGAGACGATGACGCACCTTTCGTTGCAGATAAAGTTTACGCTCGGCTCCTGGACGATGGTCAACCAAATGGTGCGAAAGGTGCGGAGGCACTCCATCTCGCTGTGCGACAATTGAGGGAACAGCCTGGAGGCTGTAAATTTTCTTCTTGGGTCCCATTTTTCTATACCGGAGTATAAGGACTTTGCATTGGTTGCACGAGTGTTTTCCTCCGAGAACGAGATCGGTTAGGGTCATTTATCCCACTTGGTGAAAGGGCTCATTCTTCAGCGGTACGAATGCCACAGCAAGTACGATAGAGTAGATGTTGCGGAGTAATCAGTCATAAATGTAACACGATTGCTTGAGATACTTGTCAATTCCACCCAAACACCGAAGTCCTCACGTTTAAATTTAAAGACGGAAGCAGACATTCATCAGTGATAACTGCTGGATAGAAGACCAGGCATCTGGCTCTCTAGTGATAAATGCATATTATACGCCGTCAAATACATATCTGATATGTGGTTATAACCTGCGCAAAAATACGGACCATGCATCCATAAAATCAAAGTCGAGTAAGGAATGGTTCGAGTCGCATCCTCCGCCTCCAGACCCAATGCCTGAGGATGCGATCTTGTTAGTATCGAATATGGTTGACTGACAATTTCTGCTGGAGACCGACTTGTTCGGATTGGAGGAAGGAGGGATGTCGTGTTTTCCTGCCGTCGAGGGTCAACCATAGGACGAGGTTTGACGGAGTATATATGGAACATACTCGCAATCGTTTATCCCAACCTAGGTGACTGATTTGCGGATGAGGAGATGCGTGAAATAACGTCGTGTACAACTCACTGAACAGCGTGATGTCTTCGCGCCACCTAACCAACTCCGGTTTCTTTCCTACGTCAGGAAGGAACAAGTCGTCAACCTTTCCCACCGCTTCGTGCACATCTTGTCTGTCGACAGTATAGTCATGCGCGAAAAGGGGCGATGAGCTGCAGGAATTGAGATCACGAACTGTTCGTGCAACCCAATTGGGTTCGCGGAGCTCATTACACGGTCCACCAGGAAATTGGACGCCGAGAGGACGGTCTTCGCATGGATGTGGTTCCTTTGGAGAGTAGCCACCGTTGCAGTATGGGGCGCCGCTGTTGCCATCCGAATTTGAGTTTTCGACCGCGAAATTCGAGAATGAGACTCGAGCGGTCAAGAACAATTAGAACTTCACGCACAATACAACCAGACGGTTGAGAGCAGAATATCCCGTCGAGTGACGTCTGACAGCTTGTCAGTCGATGAACAAGCTGCGATTTCGCAAGGTCAGAACCCACGCCTGAGACTGGCAGGCTGAGTCTCCAAACTGAGCTTCAGGAATATCCGCTTCTCGGAGCGCGCCCACTCGATGTTTTCCTGCAGCACGCGCATCTGCGTGTCCTTTGAGTTGGGGATGGAGTTGAAGAAGTCGAGGAGGGTGCGGACTGTCCGAAACCATGGAATTAGTAATGCACGTCCATTCACACATATACGAAAGAAAGAGAGAGTGGAGGGAAGGGGAGTAGAGGGAAGGGGAGGGACGGATGGGAGAGAGGGAGAGGGAAGGAAGGGCGTACTGAGTTTGGCAGTCTTCGCTTTGGCTGTTGATGACATGAACGATCACGAGAGGAGGATGACCTGCGCTAGGCCCTTCGCGTCTCTATATGTCATATCATTCAACGTCCGATACGTCGAGCTAAAGGAAAGGAAAGGACAGACCTCCCATCGCGATACAGCTCTCCCAGCTTAACGAGCGCAACCTCCTGGTTCCGCAAATTCTGCTCTTTTTCGGGGTCAAACTCGTCCGTCTGCTTCTTGTTCGCGTCTACATTCCAAAGTCCATCAGAAACTCCTTCTATCACAGACACAATCCAGGACTCGGTCGAGCCCAAGACGAAAGAAGCACCGGAACTCTGCTTGTGATAGATGCCTTCGGCGCGTTTCGGATCCGTGGGTTGCAGCGACTGCGCCTCTTCTAACAGTTTTGTCGTTGATGCTTCGGCCATGGGCGATGTTAGGGAGGACAGTAGAAACAGGCGGTGTACAACGCGTTCAGTTGGCAAGGCTGACGCGTAATTTTGCTGACAAATCACATTTACATTCCCTTTTGGCGTCTTTTAGGGTCGCGAGTCGCGAGTCCCGACCAGCTGGGTTACATGCGGGCATTTAGTCTCATTCCGAAAATGCCTTGCTAGCGGAGACCATGCGTATTATCTCATAATTAAATTTATTTTCCCGGGGATGACATGTACATGTTGAAAATTGAGTTGGAACACTCTAATCTTGGCTATATCGGAAAAGAAACCAATAATTAAGACATAAAAATAGTTGCGGTGGAGATGGAGAAACAGAATACTGTTTTGGTTACGTGAGACTAGACGTTTGAAGGAGGAAGGTCAGGGGTCTTGCTGCTGAACACCATATCCGAGAAGTGTCCTGCACTGGCAGCCTGGTAACATTGATCATGAAGAGAGGTGAGCATTCATACAAGCAGTGGGCTATTAAAGGACTTACAGGATAAGGCGGGGGTACGCTGCTTACCTGCTCGTCAGCCGTTTCCGGCGCCGCTGGGACGACACCCGGGCTAGCCACCGATCCGAGTCCTCGTGCCTGCCGAATGCGCGCCAATTCACGCTGTCATCGCTCTTTCCAGATTTTCGAGATATCCGCAAGGAACTCCCTAAGTACGTCCACGGTGTCCCAGAGAAACGTGTGCACCTCTTCAAACGACCCCAAACGAGGATCAAGGGCCGAAACAAAGCGATGAAAGAGAAGTTCCGCCATATAGAAGACAAAGACGTAGAACATGTAGGTGGCGAAGGTGAGGATACCACTGTCGGAGGAAGGTACTGAAGGGATGTTAGCGTGTTAAATCCAGTATCCTCATATGTGACTCGGAACTGTGTAACTTACGCCACAGATCCCATTTGTATGCAGCAGCGCAAAATGACAGCACCCAGTACGTGAAACATATATCGACCGCATTGGGATTCTTGTGGTCACTCCTTTCGGCCATGATCCTCAACGGGTAAGACACGACCACGCTAGAGACGAACGAGAGGATAGTGGCGCCAATGGCCCACGGAATGGGGACGTCCATAGCACATTCGACGAAGAGACAAATTGCGGGAAGGTATAGGGATATTATAAGGCAGAAAACATCAAGGACGCCGACGGGCACTCCTGTGCAAGTGCTCTTGGGGCTGGCTGACATGGTGTGCGGAGTTGTGGATGGGTTTCACTTTCGCAACTGAAATGCTGCTGTGGATTTTAAAAGTCCGCCGGAATTCGCCGGACACGGCATCAGCGGCAGAACTTCGTCGCTTTGCACCAGCAGGAAATTTATTCCATTGCGCCTACGATGATCTCGTCCCTTTGTCATTGGCGTGTGGATGGAGAAGTGAAACCGGCAAAACTGTTCGAGTCCGTAGAAGACAATACGGCGGATTCTTCTGTGGTCATCGATTCGGACTCTCCAATGGCGCTACTAGTGCGAGATATCTTAACTTGGCGAAGATAATCCGGTTGGGATGAAGTGATCTGAAATGGCGGAGCTGTGCGTGGCTCCGCAGCGGTTCTACTCGCGTACGTCTTGGTCGACTGAGAGAAGGAAGCGACCGTGACCCATACTTCCGAGTCGTGTCTCTCAACCACCTCAGATCACGGCAGCACCGCAGATCAGACCACCATGCATTTCCCGAACCGACGATAGTGAGTTCAAATTTTCGGTGAGGTTGACCATTTTGTTGAAAGGAAGAGTCCGAAATTTCATTTGATAATTTCGCGGCGTCTTCCCTGCAGCCGGACCAAACGAAACGATGTTGTCAAACCGACAAGAGCCTTTGAGGATTTAAGCTCAAAAGCTTGACTACTGAACAAACCATCCGTTTATTGGGCTGTTGGTCTAGATCTGGCGCGGCAGAACAACTCATATTGTGGCAAAAAAACTCTGAATCACCTGGTTTCCTCGTCAGGGGCAGCATCTGAGCGCTAAAATGTGCATTGTATACATTTGAGTTCCATCGACACTCTTTGGACATGTTTCAAACCACGCTTTGACTGACACACAGGCCATCCGCTAATGGCGAGCCCAAGGTCATTGTAGTTAATCCTGCGTTCAAATATCGTCAGTTCTGGCACGCCCCGCCAAACAGAGGGAAAAATAGAAAATCCCGTGTTCGATCCTATATGCAAACAACACAAAGTAACAGAGAAAGCCAGTCTAAGTCGGCACAGTAGTACTTGATGGCGAAACCATAGAGTATGAATGGATAGATCCGCACTAGATGCCATGTTACGTCTATAGATTATCACCGGAGCAAAGAACATACCTAGCAGAACAGAGAGATCTCGGCTGGCACCAGGCAAAGTGAAGAGCAGCATTCATGGATGAAAAACCATCTCCACGATGCTGGGCAGTTTCTCAGATATAACCCAAGCCAAAACAGCCTGCTCGATTGACATCGTTGAAATCCAGTCTGCACAATTCCGACATAGCAGAAGAACGCACCCAGAAACGCAGAACACGCCAAGAGCCAAATCAATCCAATTTGCCTCTACGAATTTGCCTCTCAATGTCAGGGCGGCTTTTGAGATGCCGAAGCCAGCAATGACGGCGATAACGATAACGCGGTATGCGCTGTAAACCCGGGACAGCGCTTTGGAACACCTTGCTCTTTACGGTGTAGCGCGGCATGCGAATGAGTATTTGAACGTTAAGGAACACAAGTATCCGTTGGAATACCTTTAATGCCTTCCGCAAATATTGCAAGCATCCATTCGGGATGACAATCCTCAAACCAACCCAGCCAAAATAGCCTTGGGAGGTATTAGTTATGGCACAGGCAATGAAATTCGAGCGAGGATTACCAAATAATTCCAATGACACCAAATTGCCATTCTATCGATCGTATTCGGAGTCGTTGATTGACCTTTGTACGTCAAGGCCGCTTTCCAGGACCCGAAGAGAATTGGGAGGGTGAGTGCCACGAATCGGTACGTTGGGAGCCGGGGGTGATGCCATTCATGTTCGACACTTCGAGTTTCTGGTGTTGGTATTGGGAGAGGGCGTAAGAACTCGGCGACATCGTAAGTGGGATGTCACTCACTCCGAGTATATTTTTCGCTGAAAAGCCAACGGCGCATCCACATCGGATGGCTCTCTTCATACAACCCCAGCCAACACAGCCTGTCTCGATCGAAAGAGGGTACGCAGACACGGAATATCTCATCAGTTAGTGACACAAAAAATAGAAAAGTAAATCGACACACATAGTAGCACAAATAGTACTGAAAGCCAAATCCAACGAAACGACTTGGCAGCGTTTGAATACGCTGGGTTATTTCTGTGCAGAAACATCAAGATGGCTTTTGGGATTCCGAAACCGAATGTGAGGGTAAGAACGAGAGCTCGATAACCAGTGATCTGGGGATGTTTGAATTCTGATTCATGTGCCCGAGCTTCTTGTGCGTAGAGAGGAAGATTGTGTTGAGAAGCGTCATAAGATTCGGCAGTTAACATGTGGGTTTGGAGATCCTCTGGCCCTCGAGCCATACTGACGCTGTCCAGGGAGAGAATGCGCAGACGAGGTGCAGAAGGAAATTTAAAGGTTGGTACGTTGCGAAAGTCATTTGTTCCTGATGGTTAAAAAATAGGCGCCTGAGCTGTAAGGATCGAAAGAGGATGCAGAGTCAGAGTTAGTCCATATACCCAACGCCTGGGCCTTGAGAGGAACAGGAAACAGGACATCATAAGGACCGGTTAGAGGAACAAACAATTGGCGGTGTTTCGGGGTCTTCTTCGGATTCAGTTGGCTGACAAATCATGATAATTTTCTTTTCACCTACCACTCAAGAACGGATGGATTCTTTCGGATCTTCAACGAGCATCGCCCTCGCCAGATAGGATTACTTTATGGTCACTACGGGTACAGTTGAGTCTACCTCATTCCCAATTCCTGTGAATGATATTGACTCTGGAAGTCGTTGACAACCATGACCCAACTCCCAGATAATTCACACCAGATCCAGGGAGAGATTGAGAGCAGCGAACATGGATGGTCAACGTGCGGACAGGACGTAGATGAACTTCTACCCTCGACTACAGAAGTTGATGCCATCAAGTGCGTTGAGATGACCGAAAAAGTAAAGATCTACAAGGTGTGTGGTCGGGGACTCACCACCCAACTTCTTAGACAGACGTTTTGATGTTCCTCTTACCAGAGAGTTTTAGCACTTGTTTACATCCAGTTTCAGCTCTGCTATTGCAACGCCGAAACCGCGCACGGCTGCCCACCAGGCGTTGAGATAGCATTTTCTGATTCGGTTGCTTTCATTATCAGGGAGTCGGAACGCTTCTTCAACGAGCTAACGCGGTGGCATTCATGGGACGTGATACAGTCGTTGTATATGCAAAATGCAATTCGCGCAACACTTTGGGAAATTCTTCAAACTTGTGGTGCATCGAATCAAGTTGTGAGCGGACATCACTTTTTTCTACGAATGTTCAGATCAAGGTGACATCCCGTCCAATCAGAAGCTAATAGTTGAAGGGCATTACTTGAGGGAAATGCTTAATCGTGACAAAGCCGATCTTACGTTCCAGATTGAAGAGATCACGAAAGATCAGTTACAGAGACAGCGACTTTTAGAAGTGTGCCTATGTCCACCCTCATTCAAATCTCCGTTACAATTTAATTACCTTGACAGTTGCTGGATCTCGACGCAGGAATAACTGGGTCCGACCGATGGCTTGTTCGAACAACTGCAAAGCTCGCGAAGAAGTCGCGGACATATCCAGATTGCCTCAGCTTGGCCCAGATTGAATTTTTAGGTGTGCATCCTGTAACGGGAGATGGATTCGCCGATATCTCGAGTGATAAAGATGTAAGTGTGCCAGTGCAGGCTGTCCTTGTGCGTGGTTTGATGTCGGTGCAGGATACGATACACTGGGCGAGCCAGAGGTTTCCGACGGATGATGCTCGAAGGCCGGAAGCGAAGTACGTATGTCCCGTGCCTGGATGCGGCAGCAAGTTCGTACGGCATTTCAATCTCAGAGGTTTGTGTCATCTCATTTCACTTTATTGCTTAGCTATTGTGTGTGGACGGTACTAAATTAACTTTGCTGTAGTTCATATGCGGTCTCATTCTGGGGAGAAACCCTTTAAGTGCGAGTCGCCAGGGTGTGGTGAATTATTCTCGCGACAGCTTGATTGCAAGCGCCACGAACTCCGCCATCACAGTATTGGATCGTATATCTGTCAAGGCTGCCGACAACAATTCGCTGATATCGATTCGCTCAATCAGCATCGTGAGTGTTTTATCATCATCATTATTATTATGCACCACTAAAATTCCATCCCATTCCTTCGTGCTCCCATCGCGCATGTGCATCGTCGAAATTTATTCTACCCGCACAATGCGCTCAGGGGCAGGCTGCACGGAATGTCTAGCGCGCAAACCGATATTGACGAATTCTGATGAACCGAGCAAACTTGTCATGCGTACTGTTGTTAAGCTCTAGGCTGGAATTGAAGTACCGTCCCGTTCTTTTCCTCTTCGCTCTTCCTAGAGCCGTAACTCTATGCTTTGGTCCAATAATTGAATTCGACTCTCTGACGTAATCACCACTGCCTCAATCCCCATCGTTCGCCAACTTGTATCTCAACCCACCACTATCACTCTCCCATCCTACTCTCCTCGCCGCCAACTGTTCGCTGTGCAATATGTTTCGTGCTGTCCTCTCTACAGCCGGTGACATAGTTTCGGATCGTGACCCTCTCCTACCAAGTAGACTGACGAGGTTGGCCAGTGCTCCCACGATGCACCAATACCGACGCTCATAGCCTGCCGAATTTGTCGAGATTGTGTCGAGACATCCAATTAATAACCTATGTGAAACTCGAAGGCGTCGAATTTCGATTTAAATCTGGTGTGGAACGGTGCGAGGTAGCATCAAAGGTAGACGACCCGAGCACGGAATGCTCCACTCGCTTTAAGTTCCGTTTCGTTTTGCAGGTTTGTCTTCCTGTGGCCCTTCAGCTGGAAAACTGGTGCTGTGCGTGGCGGAAGCGGTCTTAGTATAAGTATATTCATTCCCCTTCAGCTCTTAAAATCCCTTGCCTCATACGGAACCCGATACGTTGTAGTTTGGCGAAGTGATTCGCGAGGTACGATGGCCTCTTGGAATGGACGCAGTATCGTCCAACTCACGGGTTACCTTCACTTCATTGAAACATGCCTTATATAGCAACGCTGAACATTCCGTGAACATCCATGCATGTAATATTATGTATGTCTAAAAATGAAATGGACGTCAAAACCTTCACAAATGGTGGTAAAAATCAACGAAGAAATCACCTAAGAGGAACAATTCATTTGACGCAACGGTGGATCGTCAGCAGGAACGTTGTTCAAAAAAGAAACCATCTCCTCCGCAATAACGCCATGCATCTTCGATGTCGGATGCAAATTATCTACCCATATTTTTCCACCACTCCTTGTTGCGTCTGCGAGGGAAAATCCATATGTTTCTGGGTGATCGAGCACCGCGGAGAAAAGTTTCCAAGAAGAAAAAATCATCACCGTCGCATCCTCGTGTCGCTCGGAGAATAATGATGCTTCAGCCCTGAGGAACTTGTTCCATGTCTCGAAGCTGGCTGCGAAGTTACTGGCGAGCTGTGCTCCGACTGTAAATCGGGGTTGGTTGTTAGCAGTCAATAAAGTGATAGCATTTGATGTTGGGAAGGTACGGTGACGAGAACGTACAAGCGGAATTGCGCAATCTGTGCAGTGGAGGAACGTCAATGAAGAGGAAGTTCCGGGCTCCGTTCTCATATAATTTGTCTTGCGCCACGAAGAGTCGTTTCAACGAAGCTTCGTGAGTAGATTGTGCGAATGCAGCTCTCCTGCAGTGATCAAGCACGTCGATCAGATGCAAACTTGGAATATTTATGGCACATACGCGCAATCATTTATGCCAACCCATGTGACTGAATCTCTGATTAAAAGAATGCGTCAAATATCGTCGTGCTCAACTCACTGAATAGCGTGTCTTCTTCACACCATCTAGCCCACTCCGGTTTCTTTCCTACGTCAGGAAGGAATAGCTTGTCAACCTGCCACCCCACTCCGTGCACATCTTGTCCACCGACAGCATAGTCATACGCAAGAAGAGGTGAGGAGCTACAGGGACTGAGATCACGAACAATGTGTCCGACCCAATTTGGTTCGCCAGGCTCATTGTACGTTCGTCCAGGGAACTCGACGCCAAGTGGTCGCTCCTTGCATGGATGCGGCTCCTTTGAAGAGTATCCGACGTCGCAGTACGAGGCGCCGCTGTTACAGTCCACAATGGTGTTTCCGCCAGTGAAATTCGATAAGGTAAGTCCCGTGAGGTCAAGAAGGACTATAACTCCACGCACAATATCACCAGATGATTCAGAGCGTTATATCCCTTCCAGTGACGTTTAACAGTTTGCCAGTCGGTGAACATGGTGGTTAGCAACCTCCGTTTCTAGCGCGGTCAAAGTCAAGACGGTCCAGGCCCGGGACTAGCGGGCCGAATACCCGGAACAGACTTCTTATCACACACACCGATTCATCCCCGTCCTTCTGACGATATCTGTACGTTCCACCCATGAAATACCACTCAGTGTTGGTAAGATAAATGACCGGATAATTCACCAGAAGAGAATTTGATGTGGGTTGATGCAGTAGACTACAACCAGAGAGTCGCAACCATCCCCCGGTTCCCCTGGTTTTCCTTGCGACCAGGCCGCCTTACGACCTCTCAAGAGCTTCTTCGTTTTGCGCACCAGGAAGTTACTCCTTCGCAGGCACTATATTTTGATCCTTTCGTTAATGGATGGAGAAGCGGAACAGGCGAAACAGTCCGAAAGCGCAGGAGACATGGGGCTTCGTCGACGTTTGTTGATGGGGATCTCCAAAGACATTGCAATATCTTCCCTTGAAGAAGTTACTTCGGTTCGTCTGCGAATGTCGCAGCTTGCGTAACTGGAGGGCGTTCCTATGTCGTGGTCGACTGAACGAAGGAGTCGTCAGCGACTCAAACGTAAAGCTTGCTTTCCAGCCATCTTGGGGCACTCCAGCGATGGAGATCTGCAAGTTAAGGTGCACATATTTAGGTGCGATTATCCTTAGAAGGTCATTGCTGTAAGCCATGTTGAGTTTGAGATCAGGAAGTTATAACTGATTTGGAGATTTCAGGAATACGAGGGTTCAAAATGCCCGATGCCCACGCCATGGCTTCTGTGAATAGACTTTGATGATCTTTCACAGCTTCAAGGGGTCCTGGAGAACAATGGATCGAGAGAACGTGCCTGGATTCGCGAGTTCAGATCTCGAGATATACCGCCTGGCGTTTCAGTTGGATTTTTGAATATCCTCCTCCAGATAAAGTGTCCAACGTAGTGTTAAACGGGCCCCGCAACGTTTGTGGACCATGGAATGTTCTTGAGGTCGCAGCGAGCAGATGTCGATGGAAAGGATGGACGAGGGACGTCATAGCTCTGACACCGAGGTCAGGGTAATGGAAGACTTCCAGGACACCATAAACCCTATCTTCAGATCTTCCTCCCCGAAGATCTGGACAGCCACCCCACTCCACCCGCTACGCATTGTCCTCCGGGCGTGGTATACGGCATTTAACTTTTTCCATGGTGGCTCAGGTATGGCATCTGGGTCAAAGCACACCTCAGAATTCCGCAGGCAGGCGGGTGGCCACCGGCTGACGCCTCGAGGTTGTGACCCCCCTTTGAGGGTGGTTCGTTGGTTTTACGGGTGTCTATTTGACTGTCCGCGCGGCACTTTGACCTGGTCAAAGTTCGTTCAAACGCTTTCCTTTCATCCCCCCACCCCGCACCTCCCTCCTCCACTTTCCTCCACTTTGCCTGCCACTTTCCCTCCACCATCCACCACCGGTCCCGATCCATCCACCACCACCTCTCGCTGTAATCCATCGCACTTCGTCATGGGCTTCGCATACCCCAATGGGGAATTTCACCATAGTATCGGGCCACTAAGAACCGAAGATATCGTTCCATGTGACCAGTTCCGGTGAGCCACCATATATCACCCGCTCCGGAATTTTTTTGAACCCTCCCTGATGTCTCTAGCTACTATCCTTACCTCGACAACATTTGCGAGTCCCAAGAGACCTCCGACACCACCAGTGACGGAAGCACGAGCTCCCAGGACACATCCGATTCCAACGCAAGTTCTCGAACGAGCATCGAATTGCAACAACAGCAAGTGGATCCCTTTACCGCCGAAATCTTAGCGCAGTTGGAGATCAGAATCCAAGCAGACAACGAAAGCCAGTCTCAAGCATCTCAGGCGGCCAATGATGGCAGCGACAACTCCGCCAGTCATGTTCTTGACGTTGGCGCGTCCGATGATGTTTGGCAAGGTCCTGAGGGAGCCAATGCGTATGTCAGATTTTATCCATGGTATTATTTTCTTAGCTCGATATCCGTGCAGATTCTACCGACATGCTCCTTCATGCGAAGAGACTGCACGGTCAAACGCCGGGCCACCAATTTTTCATACATATTGGACGGCTCCTATCGACATGGCTCGCGATATAGGTCATCCTCCTACCGGCATTGAGCTCCCTCAAGCTGAGAACGTCGAAACCACCACATGTCAATCTCAAAGCGTGCCTGATTCAACGGCTTTCGGTGATTTCTTTGCGTGCATGGCTAGTTCCACCGACGTCGATCAGGTACCTGCAGCGGCTCACCCCTCTGCGTCACTGAGTGTCGATGTCCCTACCACGTATCACTCTGAATGCGCGATCGATTCGTCAGCGTTAGGTTCGGTTCAGAACAACTCTTATGTCAGAACATCCGCTGGCCAAGAGGACGTCAATCAGCTACCTTTGACAATCCCATCCTCAGGGTTAGAGACCCCCCATGTCGGTACTGGATATAACTCTCAAAGCACGAACGATTGGATCGAGTCCAGTACTTTTGTTCAATACGAGACTTGCGCAGCTACATCCACTGGACATGGGGATGCCGACCACGCTTCGACAACGCTTTCTGTAGCACCAGAAACTACCGACGCCGCTGTTTATCCCTCTCAAACTTCTGTTAATCCCGTAGCTACTGGTTACTTCGACCAGACCGCGCTATCCACGCATCAGAACGCAGCGAGCAGCTACTATACTCCTGCACCTCGAGATTATCCGCCTGCGTGAGTCCAGGGAGAGTCCTTCACCGTCAACTCTCTGACATTTGGCATTACAGATATGGGTCCTCAGATCCGCTCCATATACGGAGTCAAGTCCCACAGTCGTTCAACTCAAGTTGGGACAACACTAGTAACGTAATCTTCCAACAGTACGTCACTTATCAATCCCTCTCCCGCCCAATAACCAATTCCTCATAGATATGACGTCTCGAGCATGGTTCCGCAAGGTAGTATGCCGATGTCGATGCTCTATACTAGCATGGGTTTTGCAACCCTGGGAGGAGAGCAACAGTATGTCATATCTTCCCGATTTTCTCTGTGCCTGACTCAATTTATGCAGGTATGGTCAAATGGCGGGTCTGCAGCCCCAACATATTGTATATCCATCGTTTTCAGCCTTCGATGTGGTCACTACGAGCCGATCGCAGTCAGCAGTTTTAAGGGCTTTCATTTGAGTTTATTGACTGAAGGTATTCTAGAACGTTTGTCGGTGGCGCGCCTGCAGGGAACGCAACACCCGTCGCGACATCTACCCCCTCGTCCAATCCTAGTCAACAAATTCATGTTCCCGTCCCATTCTCCATCTCGTACGTTGATCTCACGAATCCGTACTCGCTGACCATTACTCATGCACCCCCCATTCAGTCACCCTCAGCCGATCACCAGGAATGCTCATATGTCACAGTTGCAACGGTCGAACACTCTGCCATCGTTCAGCCAGGATCCTGACGTGTTTCCGCCGCATTGGTCATTTTCCTCTCAGGCGCGCGCGACCTTCTCATCCATGAGTCCTCATCCGTTCTCTTCCGGTTCTGGTGATGCGCTCCCGGACAATGACACCAACGTTCCTCGCATCGCCGGGACGGTTCGTACGAAAGATGGAAAGATGGGCAAAGGCAAAGGCAAGGCGAATGCGAAGAAGCCTTATACCTCTAGGCCTGCGTCTGCGCTTCGGAAGACGCAGTCCGACGCCTCTGTTACGCGGTTCCATCAATGGGACCCTTCCCAGCTGAATCGCAAGCTCTCCTCAACGCCTGAGTCGGAAGCCTCCGGAAGTTCATCATCGTCGAGGAGTAAAACGATGCATGAACCTGTAAAGTGTCTCTGGGCGGGGTGCGAAGGGCCGTCTTTCACCGATCGCGAAGAGCTACGAACGCATATCCACACGCACACCGGACCGTCGAGGAAGGAGCCCATTAAATGTCGGTGGGGAAAGTGCAAAAAGGACATGCAGGTGGATTCCGTCGTGCGCCATATACTGTGTGGGCACGCGTTCTCGGACGGTTTTGCTTGCGATCTTTGCGGTGCGACCTGTTCCCGGAGCGACGCAAAATTGCGGCACCGAAAGGACATTTGCAAGGTGTGCGCAGTGTGCAGACTGCGGTTCAAGACCGTGGCCGACCGAGAGACCCACGAACGACAATGCATGCCCTTTTAGCAGGAGCTATAACCATACCGACACGGACTGGATGCATTTTCATTTCACCTACTTGTGTTTATCTTTTTTATGCTCCGCATCGATACCTCGTCCAAGCATACCACGGCAGTATACGTTTTGTCCCTTCTTATCTGTTCGTTTGTAAATCGACTGTGCGGCGTCTAACTGGAACTATTGCATAATATACAATGTGGTCGAAGATTCGGGAGTGATGATGGTACATGGATGATATGATTTCGATTTCACGATTAGCCGTGCCTCGTATAGCATACCGCGGCAACATTTTTTTCTCTGTTTTGGTTGATACATCCATTGTACACAGCCTTGCCAGTACTTCTGCACAATAAAAAACATAACACGGCGGAGTTTCAGAATACCTTCGATTGTAGCAAGCTGTTCGTGTCCAGTGAATTCCGCGTCTCTCTATCGAGTCAACTATCGCTCGTCCCCAACCAGCGTACTGAGCTTCCACGGTTTTGCAGATCGGTCTCGAAAACCTTCAGTTACCGTCTCCCGCAAGCCGAGCGGATCGAAGCGATACATGAGGAGTTGAATACCAGCCAGTCCGGACAGGAGTGGTATCGGAAGATTCTGTGAAATAATAATTGGGATTTATGGCGATACCGATCACGATGTGAATCACTCCAACCCTATAACTCGTCAGAATAAGACAGGCGCAAGATGTATCCGAGATTTCTCACTGTTTAGTATTTTATAACAGGTCTATTGGAGTTCAATCATCTCGGGTCGGGACTGCGCCAATGCGTTCGACGCGGAATCTCATGAAAGAAAAAAAATAGCAGAACACGCATACTGAACCGACCACCACCACCATAAAGACAAGTAAGTCCCCAAACGACGGTGCGATGAACCAACAAGCCAGTAACATACAAAACCAGCCTAGTCCGGCGAAGTAAGGCTCCATGGCAAACCCGTAGAATATGAATTGAGCGATCCGCACTAAACTGCATGTCATGTCACGTATTCGGATTACCACCGGAGCAACGACCTACCTAACACAAAAGAGATCCCGGCCGGCAAGACGCACAGCGAAGAGCAATATTCGTCGACAAAAAACCAACGCCAGGACTCTGGACAGTTTTTCTGGTACAATCCGAGCCAAAACAGCCTGTTCCATTGACATCATCGACATTCCGTCCGTACAACGGTGAAATGGCAGAATCAAACGAACGCACCCAGGAATGCAGAAGACGACGAGAATCACATCAACCCAGTTCGCTCCTAGGTATTCTCCTTCCGATGTCTGGACGGCTTTTGAGATAACAAAGCTGGCTATGACGATCATAACGAGGACGCGGTATACTGTGAAACCGGGATAACGCTTCGGAACATCTTGTTCTTTTCCGATGTAACAAAGCATGCGAAAGAGTATTTGAATGTTAAGCAATACGAGCCTCCAGTGGAATACAGAATAAAGTACCATTATTGTCTTCTGCGAAAATGAGATGCATCCATTCGGGATGACATTCTTCAAACCACCCGAGCCAAAATAACCTTGAGAGGTATATCAATTAAAGCTTCAAAGCACTTTAATTCGAGCCGAGAACTTACCAGAGAATACCAACGATACCAATCTGCCAATCTAACAACATATTCGGAGGGGTTTGGTGGCCCATGTACGTCAAGACCGCTTTCCATGAACCAAAGAGAATCGGGAAGGTGAGTGCAACGGTTCGGTACGTTGTGAGCCGGGGGTAATGCCATTCATTTCCTAAACTGCGAGGTGCTGATGTTCATGTTGGAATTTGGTAGGATACATTTGAATTGCGTGTGGGATGTCACTCACTCTGCGTATTTGGTGCGCTGAAAAGCCAACGACGCATCCACGGCGGATGGCACTTCTCATACATCCCAAGCCAATACAGCCTCTCTCGATTAATAGATTACGCCAGACAGCCAATAAATTATCATCCGGTGATATGCAAGTATGAATTCGACTTACGAAGTAGCACAATTGGCACTGAAAGCCAAATCCAGCGATGTGCCGGCGTTTGCATCCGCGGGGTCATTTCGGCGTAGAAACATCAAGAATGCTTTTGGGATTCCAAGGCCAAACATGAACGTAAGAACCAGAGCTCGAAAACCGGTAACCTGGGGATGTTGGAATCCTAATTCATGCACCGGAACTTCTGGTGTGTCGGGAGGAAGATTGTATCGATAATCGCAATCAGAATTAGTGGTTGAAATGTGGTTTTGGAGCACATCTGGCCCTCGAGCCATACTGACGCTATCCAGGAAGGAGGACGCGTAAACGCGGACAAGAAATGGCTGTTGTGTTGTACGTAAGTGACATTTGGTCCTGGTGGTTGTGATAAGGAATAAGCGCCAAATAAATGAATTACGTAAGAAGCATCATCGATCCTGTGTATTCATCAACTGCTGTAACATACAACGGGAAAATAATCCAAACAACGAAAGCAATATAAAAGCCCAGTATCAAGGGGATTTAGAAGGACCGGGCATTGTGAAATTCACGTCGTCCCGATTGTCTGCCATCAATCTCCCCCATTCCAAGCACAACCGATATACATAAACTGAAGCAAGGAGAGACGGCGTGTCATTTAGCCGACTAGACGTGAAGATAAGAGGCAAGAATGGAAAATACCTTCCATGTCAATCGTTCTCCCGACAGTCTTTTTCCACTGCTTTCCCGCTTGTGCAATACGTCTAAGAAGGCGATCACCATCTTCCGATTTTCGCACGGTTGAGTCGTCATACAGGGCACTGGAATTGACAGCTTGTAACATCGATTCGGTGGGACCGGAGAAGAAGGAAAATATGTTATATATCTCACGATATCCCTGTGACAGTGGAATGTAGTGTAACCTGTCAGAATATATATGAGTGACTTTCACGTGGAGGCGTTCCACGCAATAGACTTTGCTCACCAAGGTTGTATCCAGTCGGAAAAATATTCCGAATAGACGGTAGACTTTATCACTGCGCTATCGGATGCCAGAAAAGCGAGGAATCGTGCTGAATACCCCTTTCCATCAATATCCAACAAATACTTGTATTTCCAATGATGGCCAAAGGGAACGGATTCAGCGAAACGATTTTCTGTCATCACCGCCGCACGGCCACCGGGATAGTTAGCGTAACCAGTCAGCTTCACGAAAGCAACATCCATAATTTCATCATTGAGTTTAGCAATTGGTACGTTCGCTTGCTGATATTTCGCTGAGTTCGGAGGATCGGAGAATACGATGGCTTTTCGAATGTCCGAGTGATCACTCGCGAGGCGAACAAATCTAACACAATTTTAAGGTCGGGATGGAAACCGAAGATACATTACACCTGCCTGTAACGATGGTATGTGGGAGCAAATCCGGTTGGTGTTGAACCGCCTCCAGTTGTAGCGCCTCTCCAGAAAATTGTATTGTTTTTTTGTTGCCACGGGATCTCCATATCATCAACTTCCTTGACGACCTTCTTAACACCATCCCAAGCATAGGTATACTGTGCGGAATGAGAGTGATAATAATGGCTTGGAATTGGAATGTCTAAATAGCCGGGTGCTTTGCCAGAGGAGAATAAGGGATACAATCCTTGTATTGCCCGCCAATCCGAGAAAAAATGGCCATGATTAAAATGTGCCCAGGGGTTACGGCAGAAATCGAATTTATTATCTAGTGTCTTCGGGAAGTGAAAGTCGTCGCCTGGCTCTGAGTGAAAGTCCGTCGAGTCAAAATAATTGACAGGATGTGTCCCGTGAATGTTGGATCGAATGGAGGAGAACGGTCGTCGAGCTTGTGATCCGGGTTGACAAGTTCGCCGGAAAGCTTCCCATGTGTTCCCAGTGCCTCGCCAGTCAGCAGTGAATTCTCCGCCAAGCATGACATCGATACCGACTAGAAAGGCAGGCCAATATTCTACAATAAACCAACTATCAATAAATCTCCTTACCCGATGATTTTTGTTCAGTCATGTTCGGAAATTGACGATGTTCCCATGGAACGAGCACGCGTCCTTCAGGCTTGGCATTGATGGGAAAATCCATGTCTGGGAGCTGGAGGTGTACAAAGTTACCGAAATGAACGTACTTCGAGCATCGGACCCACTTTGCTTTGAAATTTGGCAAGCAACCTGAGGAAGCCTTTGGCACGCGAGGTACCGTCAGTACCCTGAAAGCGTTTTTCGATGGTCATTAGAGCAGCCTTCCCATCCTTCACTCGCACAATGTCAACGGAGGGTAAATTTCCCACCTAATCATTTTATCTGATCAGAACAAAAGCGGCAGCGATTGAACCTACCTGTACGGCCCGCCGCCTGAGTTCATCTCCTGGCAGTTCCCAAAACGGTGCCAAGGCCACCATCATCCCGTCGTATTCGTCCACCATCGTCGCATTGTGCTCAGCTGCAAATTTCCACCAATTGTCAAATCCTCTCGGGGGGTCGCGTGCATACCGCCGCTTGTACTCATTCACAGCGTCCACAAGGGTCTTGCTTTGTTTCCCCAGTCGATCGCGGTATTTGTCCTCCGCCTCGGCCATGAGCATAGGAATAGGGTGAGTCATGCTACTTTCCTCGACCGTGACCAGTTGATGCGAGTGGAACTTTTGAGCGCGCTGTCGCGAGGTGTATAGGCCAGCTGGAATAAATACTAGCAAGAGAAATATGCAAGCTGTGAAGACCAACCACCGCTTCTGGGCACTCCATGCTGACACCGCAGTAGCTGGCTTCATGATGGTCAGATTGCAAAGCTTGTCAAGAAACGATGGACACGAACATGGGAAATATTGGCATCTGTATTTGTGACGTTCAAATCGAATTCTCGATGATCCAGAAAAGTAATTCTGGGGTGTGACCGGGACCCCGAATACCGGTGGATTTCGGTGATCTTGTGAAGCGCGGAATCGCTTCGTGGGACGGTTCTCTGGTCGTTTCACCTTCCTTCGGGGTTCGAATGAGCAAATAAAGGATTCAGAGCGGACTAAAGCGGCAAGGTTGGCTGCGAGACGAAATAGAGGAACCAATTGTAATGTAAAAAGCGTCATCGTCTTGTATGCATATACATGCTCGATTTCGTATGCCACATATGTTGAAATTTATGGCACTGCCCAGGTTGCCCGTTAAAAAACTTGCAGTGAGAACTGAAATGTATCTGTGCTCGATTTCGCGTGATTGTTTGATTCAAGGGTTGCGTGAGATAGCGTACAAAAAAATCAACGTAATGTCGATGGACCATTCCTCTAGAATAGACTATTCCAAAGGATTCCCTGCAAATCAAAATTTCAAACAAGCGTATATTAACTTCGGCAAAAATCGACCGTATGACATCTCACAGACCATCCGAGCCGGATATCCTATTTCATCCCAAAGAGAACAAGCTGGCGGTGCGTATATAGAACATGGAGATAAGTGAAGTGAATAACCGTACTAGCACCCGGTATTTTTGGGCGGATTTGCGATGATATCTGCTATAGAAAATTCAAACAATACGTACATTCGTACAAAATTTACTCAGTCAGGAATATGTCCCGCTGTCCATCGTGACTTGGGTGTGGTCACTAGTCATACAATATACCCTGGAACAAAACGTCCCCTCACAGCGTGAATAACTGTGTCTTGGGGAAGTTCCTGCCCATTCGATATTTCGATCATTTCAGGGGTCATGATCGCGTATACCAAACTTGAAAACTTCAAGGTACTACCTTGACCGACCAATACCGAGTGGATGCCCATGGCGATGCAGATTGATGTGACGAGTAGCGCTGACCCATACACCGCGAGTAATCGGACGCGATCGTAGACGTAAGCGGTGGACTCCATGAGACAACGACCGGGAACCTGGGACAGACTGCTGTGGCTTGAACTTTGAATGGTGACGCTGCCAGCCAACAAGCTCAAGCTCATATTCTGCATGAACATCGGCAAGCTGGTCACCAAATCTATCTTTGTTGCGCAATCGAACCGCTCCTCGCAGGCAAACCAATTTGTAAGGAACACAAGGCCGGTGCTAGTCAATGACGTGGTCAATTCCTCTTGACCAGCAAGGACCGGGCCAGAAAGGACTCTGCTAAACGCCTGTCCAACGAGCTCAAATGCCGCCGTCATATTACCTGCATCAAGTGGTATAATGTCCACTTCTGCAGTGACACTGGTGCCAACACGGTGATCAATCGTAGCGTGATACGTGGCATTTAGCATCTCGCATTTGATGACCTGTGCGTCGCTGAAGGCATGGCTTAACGGGTCTACTTCCCGAGACCACACAAATACATCATCGAGCCCGGTTTCTGTATTTAAAATAGCGGTTTCGTTCCAGAGTACTGTGTGATTGGCTGAGTCGGGAGGAAAAGGGGACGATGTAATATTGATTTCTGAGCACTGCATGGCAGGCGCAATGTAAGTCACGTTATACGTGCAATTGGCGCACGGGCTAGATGTCGGCAGCATAACCGACTGGGTTAGGAGAACGTGGGTAGCTATAGTGAGGAGTGGGAGCGGCAGGATGTGGGAGCTAAAGTCGGCCATTGACAAGTCCACGGTCATAATATTGCAGGGTTGAGAGAGTGAAATTACGGAAATTGCAAGTGACGGTGGAGCAAACGTAGATATGACACCACCTAAGCCGAGGGATATCACAGTTACGACAGACAACCCAATGGCCCGACGCAGAGCTGTTCTCGTGTAAAATGCCGATGTGATGCTGAAGACACGATCCATTTCACGCAACGTAAAATGGCGGGTATGTAGTAGATGCCAGAGTAGCTGGACGAGTGCACCACCGATTGCGAGTGTATAGAAGAGTTGCGCGAGCCATGAAAGACCATTCCCAAGTGTAAGTGCCCACGTTGGTCCGATTTTAAATGGTCCAATTTCAACTGATATCGCGAGTGTCGCGTGGTGGGATAAAATTTCGTAGAGAATGTGATGGCCAATCGCAAAGAAAGTCCCGATGGCAGTATACAATACAAGCCAGAGCACCGTGGATTTCTTCCATTTATTGTCTTCGCCATCATGGTAAGAACCTGAACATGAAATATGAGCCGTGAGTTCATGCAGGAGACGTAAGAAAGAAAGGGGAGAACCTGTGCCATGCGTGGCCGACGTTAGGCGGAATGAGGAAATGATTCTCGTTTGCGGGTGGGGTCGACTCGACTGGAGGCGTTCGATAGGTGAGGAGAATGACCAGACATGAAGAATGCGCACCATTCTTCGGCAATTCGCCCTGTATATGAAGTCTTGTTGAGCCGATGGTGTCAGATAAGGTCTCGTCGCTGCCGCCTTGTGCGTGCAGCTCGCCGGCGACGCGTCTTATGCTCTCTGATACCGATATGAGCCTATATCCCAGCAAAATATGGCCAGAGAGCGGCTTACCACTACTGTCACTGTGGAGAAGGGTCGGGGTCGGGGTTGGTGAATGGTCGTCATTCTCCGACATGGTAGACCGTGAAGAGCAGCCATCCAACCCGTGGCAGACCTGAGATATATACAACGTGATGCGGATGGTGTGGTTCCTTCTTGATGCTTCGTATAGTCAATATTTAACGAGGACCCACGCACACCATGACAGCATTGGGCTCTACGCCAAGACGACTCGGAAGGCATTGTCATGTGGCATGCTTCCGGGAGCCGGCTGAGCGTAATACTGAAAAAGAAAAGAGGGGACTATTGTTGGCGCCGGGTCGACATTGTAACTGTACGCGAGAGTGAGAGCGATCTAAAAACCCACTCATCTGTTTGTTCGCGCAATTCGAATACAGGCGGAGCTTAAAAGCAGCAAAAGTTTGTTGAATGCCGCCAGTCGGCATGTCCGGAGGGGGGATTCAGCAGAGCCAAAGTTCGGCAAAGCCTAGGCTACTTCCCCCGCTAAAATTCAAAAAAGTAAACAAAAGGGAGTGTTTGTGGACTAAAATTTGATTTTACTGAATATTCGTAGACCCATGACGAGCCCCTTTACAATGGCGGTGTCGACGTCGGATGAGCGTACAGCGTTGTCAAGCTGCGTTGTTATAACTCGATGCGCGCAGCTTTGCAATGTCCCAAGTCATCACCACTTCGCGAAAAAATGCAATCTATACCGCGCAGCCATTCCCAGCTACCCAACACACACACACACACCCCGACATCAATACAGCACCTTGCTCAACTTCTGCACCGAATTCAACAACACATCGCCCTGCCTCACGACCGTCTCATACTGCGAGTTCTTCGCGGACGGCCGGTTCGTCTCGACGACCCCGTTCACCTTGTCGATCGTGCAGTTTAGGCGGCCTTGCGATATGAAGCGGGATAGTTCGCTGTTAGGGGCATCGTCAGTACGTGAGATATCGGCGAATCGGAGTGAAGGGGTGAGAGTGAATGAGGGGTGAATGAGGGAAAGGGGGGAAGGGGGGGAAGGGGAAGGGGACGTACTTATCGATAAAGTTGACAGTGACGCCAAAGGCGACGCTCATGCTCTCCAGCGTTAGACTCCGGTAGCTTTCTAGCAGCTGCGCGTACGCCAGTATCCGCATTTCGCGGACGTAGTACCTTGCGTGTTGGTTCAGCGTCCGTGAGGGTATGAGGTGCGTTTGTTCAAGCGTCGCTGTTAAATAAGACCAGATCCAGGTCAGTCACATGAAGTGAGTCGAGGCGAAGGAAAGAAGAATACGAACCAAGCGCGATAAAGAACTTATCATACCGACAATGATATAACGAACTCGTCAACTCCGACAACGTCGGCAGCTCGGGCAACACCTGTATCACCTCCGGCGCCGCATTGATCTTCTTCTTCAAATCCGGGCGCTTCAGCGTCAGCGCGTTCGCGATGATTGTGAGCGCCACGAAGTCGTTGTACTTGAGAAGCTCCGTGGCGGTGAATGTGGAGAGCGCGTCGATGAAGAGCTCGCCGGCGCGCTTGAATTGCCGGATGGAGGTGAAGTGCAGGCCTTGGTAGACTTTGAGCCGGTTGCGCCGGTCCCAGTCGCCGCCTTTTTCGATTAGCCTGGGGGTGAGGGGTGGTGGTGGTGAGGGTGGATGGGGTACGGGGTGGAGAAAGAGGGATGTGAAGATGGAGTGAGGACTCACTCTTCGGCTTTTTTGAGGTTTGAGGTTATGAGGGTGTTGTCGCCGAAGAAGAACCCGATGCGTGCCAGGGTGAGGACGATGTCGATCTTCGAACCTACACCTGGTGTCTTTTCCAGTGCGAGCTCCTGTGCCGTTACAGACCGATCCTAGCGCAGAACACGCCAATGTAAGAACGTGGAAGAAAAAGTGAACGGCAACACATACCTTATCACCTATTCTCGTCAAATACGTTGCCCGTGCCTTCAACGCATCAGCAATCTCCGTCTCCCCCTCCGTCTTCTCCGCCTCCGCAAGCCTCTCATCCACCTTCTTCAGCTCCTCCACATTCGCAGCCTCCAACTTCGCCAACAATCCTTCGTCCGCTGGTAAAGACGACGAAGCGACTAGCACGCGGTAATATGGTGCCATCTCTTTATCCATCCCAACCAATCCAATCAAAATACAAAAAGATAGACGTCACTATTCATGTTGAAAAGAGTTGGAGAATGAAAACGCACCGTCTTTCTCAATACCCTGAAGCAAAGCATGTCGAGCGTGTTCGTGTAGGTGTTCCAAACTGGGGAGCGAGAGTGTGAACTGGTACTGCGGAAGTTCGAGATTGGGTATTGGAAGTACGATATCGTCGGCCATGGCGGTAATGTGTCGGTCGACGTTGACTGGTGAGGTTACGCGTCCACGAATGGACGCGTAACGCGATTTTGCTGACACATTTTGCTTATGTAACTCAGAAATATTTTTCATGCTTGTCGTGTCGACTTGCTATGGCTACACTCTCTGGCTGCCCTCACAGCGACATCCTTGCACAGAAGTTATTTCACTGAGGGATGAATGGACTAGAATGCCTGAATTAGCTCAATTGGTGCAGACGATGTCTTCTAACGAGGCGATGCTGAGTGAAGCGCTCGAGTGGACTTTAACACCGCCTTACGCACCTTACACCCCAGCAATTCGCCCGGAACCTCCAAGATGCCCGAGGGGGGGTGGAGATATACCTCTTAACATCAACCACATTTTCTTATCAGTGGCCATTTGGCAATTGCACTCGTAAAAGCTCAGCATCTTTTTGTCACATCTGGGACGATAGAGGCTACCTGACGCTCGGTTTGAGCCAACTGGAATGCCGTAACAAACTAAAGTCTTCTGTGATGGAATGCGGAATGAAGCGCTCGGGTGGCCATCAACACCGCCCTCCATCTCTCGCACCCCATCTCCTTGCTCACCACCAAGATGCCCACAAGACATCTCTTAACAGCACACAACGTCCTGTTCACCATTCTCACTATCGGATTTCTAGTACCGAAAGTGTTGTCGACATATCGGGGAGGAACGCTATCGCTCAACACAATGGACTGGGTGTTTGGTGGCTCAATCGCTCTCCTGTGAGTCGAAAGTACAATTGATTTAGCTTGGTAGTGAACGGATTGGAAGGTTTTACTGGCTTGGGGTGTTTAGGGAGAGTCACTCTGACAGGTGGCGATGGTATTTCGACGAACATTTGCCCTCTGTGGTCTTCCATGGCATGATCGAGTTCATGCGAAACATACGCTCGCGGTATGACTATATTTCAGACATTTTCTCTCGTAGTGAGCATTCTTGTTGACAGATACCCTGTGGACACACGTACCAGTAGCCCTCGCCAAGATGATACAATATCGCTGAGGGACAATCTTGGCGCTCCGCAGAACACACAATCGCTGGATATCTACCTTCACGATGCGAGCGAAGACAGAGATGCCCTTACGGAACTGCCAATATTTCGTCCTAGGGTTGAGTCCGGAAAGATCGCCCAGCTTGAGTCTTGCACCCCAAGACATGATCACGTTGAAGCAGAACTCCCGCCACATTCCATCGAAACTCTGGAGTACATCCCTATGTCTACCGCCTACACTCTATCCTTGCTGCAATATCGCCGGAAACAGGTGGTGACTCTCCTCACTCTCCACCGGGATCGCCGGACGGAAGGTGTTCATGAGATCGCAAATAGAAGGTTTCGACGAAGCTTAAGTGGGATCACCGAAGAGGATGGAAGTGTGTATATCCCCTATATACCACTGGGATCGCCCTTCCCAGTACTAAGCGACCAGTTTGATATGTTCCAAAGCCACTCGTCTTCAATAGGCATACACAGGTCATATGCGTATTCGAAAAACCGTCGGCCTTGCTCCCGTTGCAGGCTTTTGAAAGTTAGGGTGAGACAGCAATATCCTCCATGACGCTTTGAACACTGATTAAATTACAGTGCGACTTTTGGCAACGCGATGGGAGTTCTTCAAGTGGTTGTAGCAGGTGTGAGAGGGCCAACTTCAGGTGTGATTTATTTAGCGTTTAGAAAGCGAAAAGAACAGACTGGCTGGGCAGACACGTATTCCATTAACTCGGAAACCATGAATAATACCGCTTACTCTGTGAAGATAATTTGTCCATATGGCGTGCTGCGTCATTGCAAAGACCGTTGCGATCACTCGCACGAGGCATAATGACCGAATAAGAACCACTGGCTTGAAATTATACGTGTAGGGTCGCTCTCATTAGAGCAGACGGTAGAGGGGTTATACGATCGAAATCGACGCATCATCGACTGTGCTCAGGCTTTCCTGTGTACCTATATGGCTGCCATCCAAACGGCGAACTGCGACATTCTTTTACAATCTTCACTTTCTCTGCATGACGTGTGGACTGGAATGCCGTAATTGACTCAAATGGTGCGGAAGTCTTCTGGCGAGGCAATGCTGTTGAATGAAGCGCTCAAGTGGACTTTAGCACTACCCTGCGTGTCTCAAACCTGAGAAATTCTCACCATAACCCAGAACTTCCAAGATGCCGAGGAGATGTCTTTTAACAGCCCACAACATCGGAACATCTTCTTCACCTGCCTTACTATCGGATTTCTGTTGCCAAATGTGTTGTCGACATATCGTGGTGGGACGCTCTCGCTCAACACGGTATTTAGCGGTTCAATCGCTCTCCTGTGAGTTGAAATACAGTGTGTTTAGCTTGTTGATGAATCGACTTGAAGGTTCTACTGGCTTGGGGAGCTTAGGAGAGAGTCTCTGGCACTCGGACAGGGGGTCATGGTATTTCGCTGAACACTTTCCTTCTGTGGTATTCCGCTCTATGCCCGAATTCATACGGCACATACGCTCGCGGTATGAGATGTTTTAGACCTTCTCTTCCTTCTTTCTCAATGTTCGTATCCTTGTTAGCAGATACGTTGTGAACAGACATACTGGAGTCCGCGGCCGAGATGTTGCGTTAGCGATGCGGTACCACCAAGATACGCTGCAGAACACAGAGCTGATGAATATCCTCGTTCCCGTGGTTTCAGAAGAGAGCAGGGCTGATGATAGCGCTGAACGCGAACGGCCAACTGTTCATCCAGTGATAGTGTCTGGACGGTGTTTTCCGCCTGGTTTCAGCACCTCACACCGTGTCCCCAGCTATGCTGAGCAGTTATCGCGTTTGGCTGAGCTTTCCGAACGCGCAAAGTATACATGAATCGACTTGAACAATTTTGAGTGAGAGACATTGGTCTTGTAGATTATCGCCGACATAAGTTGTTTCTCTTGCGTGACCGAAGTAAGGCTGGAACATTCTGACCCATTTGATTGATCAGATAGACAGCTGTAAGGAATACGGCGAAGCGTGGGATTATGCACCATTCAGGTGCACAATGGTGTGGACGGGTCTAGACCACAACAAACCTGCTCCACGTGGTATACAGCACCATATATGGACCACTATGTGTCATTGTGTTGCCGCGAATTGCACACGGGGACCAACATTTGCCACCAACTACACGCAACCGATTGGATCTAATGCTTTGTATTCTGAACAACAATGCGCACCGTATCAAACGTTGCCGCTGTGCCACAGGGACAATAGACGTTCGTGATGACGTGAAACACAACAACACCGACCGTAACCCACAAGGACAACGCAGAAAGAACAATAGATCCGGATTCCGCGATCCTTGTTCTTACACGACGCCGCGTCGAGCGTTCCATATCAATCAGACCAATTCTCCGGATATGGACCAACAATTACATAGCTCTGCGTTCAAATTGCGAAGTCTTCGATCAGTCCCGGGGGTCGTGTACGTTGTTTCCTGGAGACGACGCACCAACAAACCTTCACAACAGTTTGACCGTGGGCCAAAATCCCATCAACAGCTCAAGATTTTTACAATATCCGAGTCACTCGACAAGTCATCTTCGTCATACCATCACCATCCCCCCACTATCACCTCATCCGCCTTAACCCTCAACGCAATTGACGTATTTCAGTCTTCGATCCTAACCGGAAGCAACATGTCAAAATCCCAAGAAATCGAAGGAAGACGACGAGACCAGCACTTACGAACGCTAGCAAGCGAGATTAAAGACGGTCTGGACATTCACAATAATCATCCATTTTTTCAATTGAGCCTCTCCTAGAACTACGAAGAGAGGGATTAAAAGAATTTATGATCGGCGACATCCATGTGGAGGGCACATTTCCCCGTACATCCACAGCCGCATCTAATATTTGGAAGGTGACCGAAGCGAGTGGGCAGAAGAACGAGGTAACACTGAGTGTTCGTTTGATTTGAATTTGTTCATCGGACTTATTTTTACCATCCAGTTCGCAGTAAAGACGATTCGCCCTGAAATAGAAAACGACTTTCGGAAAGTGAAGCCAAGACGAAAGGAAAGGCTTACCAGCCAACAACAGGCTGAAAGATCGGAGCAAGAGTTTGCCGCGTTTAAGGAGAGTGCAAAGAAATTTATCTTCGTAAGCCCTTGTCACCATCTAGTGCAGATCGTAGTCGTGAACGAATTGGTCATGCCCTATAGTCGTACAAGCGTGAAACCCGCATTTGGAGAACGATGAAGCACATCAACATCGCTGAGTTGAGTGGATTCATGGACAACTTTAGGTCAGGCATTTTCCCAGCGCTTGTTACGCCGTGGTGCGACGAAACCCTCCGAGGATTGGTGGAGACGAGAACACCGCCTTCGAATTATGAAAGATTGAAACTTGTAAGTTCATCGCATTGAAGTCTGCAGGGGTGTGAATTGGCATTCCTATTTCAATATAGCTCAGCGACGCTTTGGGCGGACTGGCATATTGTCGGTGTCCATTTCTCTGCTGGTATCATGTTGCCCCTAAACAACGTGCAGTGCACCAAAATAGATTGGCTCATCGAGACGTGAAAGGAGTAAGCCAAAGCACAGAATTATACGTTGTTTTCACATATTGACCGCGCAGCATGCCTAGGCTAACATCCTTGTCAAGGCAGAATCAAACCTGAGCAATGACAGCCCAAATATTCAGAGGATGGCCTACCTAACGGATTTCGGCTTCTGCAAAGACATCGCGCAGTATTTAAACCCAGACATTTCCTCAACAATGCAACAGTCCACGCAATGGATGCCACCAGAGTATGATGGGAAGGGTTATCACGAGGCGAGAACTACTGGCGATATGTGGTCATTCGGCTGCACGTTCTTAGAGGTCGCATTAGATACATTAGGCTTGCCATGCAGGTGAACTAACGGTCGCCCAGATTCTCCGAGGCAATGATCCGTGGCATCCCGTGCAAGATCCTCAAGTTGCGTTCAAGAAAATGGAGTGGCCGGCGATTGACCCTAACCTGCCCATCAGCACCGAACACTGGGGATTCATATATGAATGCCTGCGGCACAACTCCCCAACCCCAGCAGGGAGGATCACCGCAAAGGAGGCTCAGGTCAGAATGGCAGAGCTAATGGAGTTGGAAATTTCTCGCTAGACAATCTCCGCTCGCCGTTCGGACCGAAATATTTAGTGCGCTGGATGCGCAGATTGACATGAGATCTTAAATCACATACATCCTACAGATATCCATAGAGCTATGTAGCATATTGCATCGTTGAAAATTGACTTGCAGACCGGCCAAAGATTATGGGAGGGATGACGTCATAGTGTTCGAGACAGACAGGAGGAGAAAAAGAAAACACTGCAAACTGAGTTGACAAGCGATCCTATTCAAAAGATTGAGTTTGCATAGTGAAGTACAGCGAAAGCGAAGGAGTCTAAGTTGGGGCAAAGGTCATAACTCGTCATCGGGAACGGTGGAGCGCCCGTCCAAAGGTAGATCGTAAGCGCGCCAGAAATGCCCCTCGGCCATAAAGTATGGCAAGCAATGAGAGAGATCCAGAGAGAATCAGTGACGTTAGAACTATGGGTGATCCTGCGAATAAGAAGGTCAATTGATATCTCAAACATCCTGAAATGGCTCACCAAGAAGCCGTTTCAGTAATTGAGTAGCTTCCCGACTCGCTGACGATAAATCACGGAAGAGGCGGACGGCAACTTTCTCTCTGCGGTCACGAAGTCGCCACCGCAAAGAAAATCGAGGCCGCATTGCAACTATGGTTTTGAAATGCGCCAGTGCTTCCTCAGCAGTGGGTCTCTCCTTCGGGTTACGCCGAGTCATGGCGCCCGTGAGCGGCGAGAGAAATTCCAGGTTGGAATAGTTCTGGACCAGTTGACACAATTAGTGCCGCAGAGATATTGTGGGAACTAACGATATGCGTACATTGACAAATTCCTTCTTGATCAAGTTACCAAGAATGAAGATATCGACTGGGAATGGGTCATACGGAACGGTTCGCGATAACTCGGGAACGTCTTGATCTTGCCCATCCTTTCCGGTCACTAAGTGTGTCTGCCTTGCAGCCGGGAAATGGCTTGAGATGCCGAAGTCAGTGAAGTAGTATTTGACAGTTGGGACTTCGCTACGGCCGAAGTGTGTGGCCGGCCTTCCCAAAGTTGGAGAGGATCCCGGCGATGAAAAATGGTATCCTTCGGGGTACATGAGACGGCCATCCATCATCAAGTTCAAATAGGCGCAGTCACTGAAAATCACTGTAAGTTGTTACTTTGTAAAAATTAAATAATTTTCACCGATGGGCTACACGATGTTCGTGTATGAAGACAATTCCCTTTATGGAACATGTGGATGTTGTATTTGATGGTGTGTATCAGGGACTTACCTGTAAAATCTGCTCTACCAAGTCCAAAACTTCCGAAACGAAAACGAAGGGGGGATCTTCAAAATTCCGTAACATCGGCATGACCATGAAGTGTTTACTTGCATCCGCAGCGTCAGGAAAGTGGTCCAGAATTGGAACACAGTGATTTCGCGGGTCTTGAAGTTTGTCCGCCGTTGTTAGAGAACGAGCAATGCGCAGTTCGTTGGAACTAGATGGGACAACCTTTATCACCACTCTTTCACCGTCAATTGTGCGCGTAGCATCGAGGGTTTTGCCATGCTAATGTTCATTCGCATGACAACTTCGTGAGCTAACAGCAAAGCCGAGACTTGCCTTGTTCCTGCGTGAGTCTTCGCAGTACATAGGGATGATGTCTGTTCCTTTCCAACTCGGTACCCAACCAGGTCGAAATCTGGGCCGCAATAAATATCCGCGAGATTCGAGGAATTGTTGGTGGTCTCTCCACCATATCTCTTGAACATCCAAGCCATAACGACCATCTTCAATAGCCCTTTGCGCTCTAGCCACATGTTCCGGGTCTTTGAAGCGGGTATATGTTGGGTATTGCTCGTAGTCGTCCGCCATGAGGTGAAGTTGAAAATTGACCACAAGCGCCAACGTGGTATCGGGGTCCTTGTTGGTCCGTAAAGCTTTTACGTAATATGAGTGGGATTGTTTTATCTTGCAGGCGTCCTGATAGGCTACCAGCAAATGCAAGATTCCGTTGCTTTGTTACGACATCCTGTGTTTGATTGATCGCGATCCGGATATACCCCGATCCCTTATAGTTTATACCTGGACGCCTCAGCACGGGCACCCAAGACACGGACCTGACCAGTCTCACCTATCGCTGTCGACACTCTCCAGCATATCCTGCACTGAAATTACTTCTAAGTACTGACGTTGGCGTCATAACATGTGGTCCCCTTTACGGGCATCGGTAAGTACCATTCTCACAACGGTGCCATTTTTACGAGCTTGACCGTGAAAATCTCCGAAGGATGAGGACCTGTTGGTCTCACTGCAAAGAGTTAAAGGGTTCCTTCGTACGGCTCAGACTGAGGGTCGGATGGGATCATCTATCTATGACCCACAGACTGCAACATTCGAGAAATTACTATCGGAGTGAGGGACCACAATGAGTTCTTCGACTTGTCCTAATGTCGAATGCAGTGTCGAAGGTGACATCAATGACCATATGGACACTTCCAGAAAACCATACCAAACCTCTTTGTTCGCCACGCTACTCTACAAATATTCACCGCCTAGTGATGATGAACTTTCGAGGGTGGAACGGCTAAAGGAGGATCTGAACAATATCATGAAGAGCATCGCGGTTAGTGCCAGATCCATTTCCAGCTGTTATTTCCTAATTCAGCTATCCATCCAGAGATCCACGAACAACCGGGATCCCGAACTCGCTGCCATCGCGTTTCTTAAAGTCTTACCCAAAAAATCCGACCTTGATAATCTCATCGATGAACCAATACCATCGCCACCTGTCTTACGAATAAATTTCGAATATCCTTGTTCGTGGGGCCAAAGTTGGAATCCTTATTTCAATCTCATATATTTCTTACAGCTTACCCATCGACCGTTGTGGCAGAGGGTACATATCCATATGGTTTGGATGTTCCTCTGGATGGTTTGGAGGAATGGTGGAATAGGAAAGATAACAAATGTTCCGGTATGCAGTTCTTCGTGGTTCCATTGCAAACCATCTCACGGCGTGGAATAGAACAACCTATCCGCACCCACGATGGACAAACGCTTGTTGGATACGTGACCTACCAACAGCTGAGAAATATGGCGGGAAAGGTTGTCTTTATAATGGACACCATTCAGGTTCGAATACCCACCCATATTTACTCATGGTGTTAATACCAGCATGCAACAGAATATTCCTGATAATAGATACGCGAAGAATCTGACGTATCTCGCAAGTATGGCACGAAAATTCGTGATATACTCAGTTCGATACTATATAAATCACCCTGATGACACCAGATCCATCAAATCGATAATCGATAGATCAATCCTGTGGGCTATACAATGCTTTGTTATGAATTTTCCGCGAAAAATTGATAAATAATCTGTAGTCTTCTCTTCGCACTGTCGCAAGTCACAACAGCAGCGCAGGTACCGTTCCAAATGCTGCATGATTTCACACATTACCACACACATCTGCAAGAACAAATCCATAAAATGAGAGAGCTGTTCAAACGACTCTTAGTAGAATGCGAGGCAAGTTCCTTCGTTAATTTTTAGCGGACCATTTACGAAACTTAGCGCGATGTAGGATCTTGAAATAGCACCGATAGTTAAGTTCTTGAAAAAAATGGCCGAACAAGATGCAGGACCAAATCGTGTGTTTGGCTTATTTCCGTATTATTGTCGCTAGCTGACGGCCACCAATAGACTTAAACCCCTTCGCTCTTCGACCGTTTCTCCGTCTCCCACACATCCTCCCACATATCAGTGGTGGTGCAGCCGACGGAATTCTTGATTTCTTGGAGGACCAGAGTGTGTGGCAGGAGTCCGTAGCACTGATTTCCGACCAGCAACAGGCGGAAATTACTCAGATGGTTGCTGATCAAGTTATGGATGACTCTCAGATGGTGGAGGTGCATACAGACGACATACAGAGTGGTGAGCGAACCATTGCCTTCGCAATTTACCTGCTCAATCATACAGAATTGAGCAAAATCGGAGTACCCGTGGAACTAGTCCATTCGGTCCCTTTACGGAGTAATAATGGTGACATTGGCAGCGGGTCATCTGGTACAATCCGGAGGACACGTACGATGAGAACGAATGAAAAAGTGGTTTATAAATGCAAACTTTTGCATATTCATTCTGACACGCGACATGAGCAGGTAGCTGTAAAGGGCTTTAGGAAGGAAAGGGTCCACATCAATGTGAGTCACTCCATGTTATATCAGATCCGAGTTTGAAGCCCCTCGATTACCAGCGCCTCCTTCACGAGGCCAAAATATGGAAGGATTTAAAACATAAGAACATATTACCATTGCTTGGATTTTGCATCATCAGCGATGAAGATGTTCCCGGTCTAGTCTCTCCTGAATGCAAGTATGGAAACGTTCGCTTGTTCTTCGAACAAGCAAACGTCACCATTGCTTTTAAACTTCGATTAGTCAGTCTTGTACATTATTGAAAGCGCTAAGTGTCTCACGACAGCTCCATCCATCGCAGCTAAACCACATCCTCAATGGAGTTGAATATCGTACGTGAGCGCCTCCTACCATGCATTGAAACTAATGTCAACATGTATACAGTGCATTCAAAGGGCATTGCTCACGGTGATCTCAGAACGGTAACGGGTAAAATCTTACGCAGGTCTTATTCCTCTTAAGCCAATTCTTACAGCAAAACATTCTTTTGAATGGCGGCGGAGAAGCAATAATCTGTGACTTTGGGATATCCGACGTCATTGAAGAGTGTGACAACCTTCGATCCGAATCCTCAATTACGAATGCTCGTTGGCTGGCTTACGAGTTCTTTGATGAAAACAACCAGGAGCCTTTGCGTATTGATGGGCCTTCGGACATGTATTCTTTCGGATGTTTAACTTTTGAGGTATTTTTTATTTTACTTTTGAGAATTTCAATGCCTTGCCAAATTTCAACGTCATGAATAGGTTATATCTCAAAAGCTACCATTTTATGATCTCACCGAAAATGAACTCATATCTTCCAAACGTGGTTATGAATGGCCAACTCGACCAGACGATGTGGAAGACATTTATTGGAACTTCATGACAGCGTTTTGGGGCCGATTCAAGCAATCTCGTCCGACAGCTACGGAAGGCTTAACGCTCCTGAAGAATGCTATGGCCACCGTGTTCGAGCCTAACTCAGCCGAGAAGATCGATATGCTGTTCAAATGCCCTATGTCGTTTTTCTGTGATTGGTGACTCACTTCCCGTTCATTCTAATTCATTATTGCGAATCATTGGACATGAACATCATACATTCTGATTAGTGGGTAACCTGTGATACTATGTCATGAAGTGGATACCTCTGTGTTGCAGATGCTTAGCCCTAGTTTGATACGATCTTGGTCACGACGGGCATCGAACATGACGTTCAGATGAACACGGTCTCCAAGTAAATGATGAACCATATGATAACTCTATAACAAGTCCCCGCGGAACGGAGGTTAGGCAACAAGTAACCCAATAGACGGAAATTGTTGCACATCGAGGCTCGAGCACCGCTGCACAAAATCTGCAACTTTTTGTACTGCTCGTTGTCGGCCATTTAGATTGCGACACCAAACAAGTTGAATCCATTGAATGGGCTGTGCGGAAGAGCGAACTGCGACGTTCTCGCACAGCAATTGGAACGGGATTATGGGACCGCTCAAGAACAGCTCCTGAAGTGACATGTATTACGTAACACACCACCCAATCTAAAATTTAATTCCAGAAAGTCGGTCAACCACTAGCTCTATATACTTCAGTGCTACGTGAGACTGGTCGCATACCTTCTCGCCCTCACCAAATTCACCTCCCCATGACCTCAGGCAAGTCAACACGACTTCTGCGTATGTGTTGCCCATCGTAGCACGGATGGTCGTATTCGCAACGTCAACGAATTTGTCCCGAATCACTTCTGCATCCAGGCGATCCTTCATATCGCGTTCTGTATTTTTAGAGGGGTCGTACATCTCGACCACGTCGCGATCCACCTCCCAACTTTCAATTCCTCGCCAGTCCACTTCACGCTCGAACAATGAACGCCATATTCCTATCTCCATCAAGACAATACCCAAGCTGTATATGTCGTCCAGCATGTGATAGTCCTCGTTCCGCGATGGGATCTGGTGCCGCGGGTGATGGTATACGAGTATATTCATGTTGTCATCAAACGTTTTCCTGTGGGTCAGACCGGTTTTTCGCGACTGCCCGAATCCCAGGAGGTACGGATTTCCTAATCCATTCGGAAATCGCTTCTTCTGTTCCGTCGGAATAGCCGAATTCTCGACGACCAAAATCGCCTCTGGTCTAACACCTTTGTGAATGATGTCCGCGGAATGCACGAAAAGGAGTGCTTTCGTGAGCTTGACTGCAAATTCCAGGCGGTCATTAAGAGGGTGTTGTGCACCAATCTCTCGAGAGGCTGCGAGAAGGTGACGCAATGAACGAGGTGGCGGGTTGAGCATTGTGTTGCGGGGTAACTTCAAGATGAGGTCGACATGTGCCCAGTCGTGTTCGGTTATCTCCACGTATCCAACGCAAGTGAGTAACCCAAAATCACTTCTATCCCACTTTCTACCCTTCTCATTGGTGATGTTAGATGCTAAAGGATCCTGCAACAGGGACGCAATCCTCTGCGTGTCCTCCAAAAGCTTCGGATAGTTGTCAAGGTTCTCGATCTTCCGGTGGTTGAAAATGCAGTTGGAGAACTGTCGATTCGTACCAACCCCCAGTGCCAAATCCGGGCCCCACTTTTCGAACGTCACCGATTCTCCGAGCTGTTCAAAATCCAATTGTTGAGCATTTTTCCCTTCCTCGACCAATTTCCTTGCCATTGCAACGCTGATCCCCAATTCCATTTCTGCAGGGACGTAATGGTTCTCCAGGGATTTTTTTGGCAACACTACACCTGATAAAATGCCTAGAATCACGGCGTCGGTGCCAAGGAGGCTGAGCTCCTGGTCCAGTCGTTTCAAATTATCCATGATGGATTTCTCCCTACTCCGGAGATAAATCCCAGCCAGAATCACCGCTCGATCTTTAAATTTTCTATCCGTGCTGTCTTCGGTCCATCTTTGCAAGACCTCCTGATTCGACTTGTACATCTCTGCGATCGACGTAAGTTTTCCCATCACATATTTTAGCTGATCGAGCTGCTCTTCCTTCCCGAGTTGCGAGGCCCAGTTTGAAAGTAAGGGGATAAAGACATGTTGCTTGATATCGATATCTTCGACATACTTCCTCATCTTCTCATCAATGAAAGGAAGTCCACGAGCAAGTTTGACGACGAGCTTGCCTAGCTTGGAGAGTTCTTCCCCTAAGTCACGGACTGCGGTGATGACTTGTGGGAGACTCGTCAACAACGATATGACGGCCTCAACACCGGACATGGTGGAGTGGACGAAGGATCAATAGTGGTACCGAAGACTTTAGAGCCTGACCCACGATGACTTCGTCCGAACTTCCATTTGCGGTCGCGCAGCTGAGGCGATGCGATGTGATCTCATTTTAATCTCGGACAAACCACAGGCGTCCATTGACGCCCATAATGGTCCCTTATCCCCAAATGCAGGCTTAAGCCATTTTCACAGCCTTTGTTGGTATTCCGTACCCATGAGCCGACTATACGATGATCCGTGATCAAGATGAAGGACACGTCCCCATTATCATGAGGTCACTGGGAACCACGCTTTGCACCGCCTTGCATTCGCTTCCGATGGTGTCCTCTTTTTCGATCTGTGACTCTTCAATATGGCACCAAAAGACAAGCGATTTGCAAGTGCTTGGATATACCATCCGTCATTGCCAGGTATGTACGAATTTATTTTATTTGCCTGTCGGTGATCTAAAACATTGATACAGCATATTATGGCGAAACCTGCCATATATGTCAGAGACGGCGTTGACCGACTTCGGCAAGATACATACAATTATACCAAGAATCATCCGCATTACCCAATGAAACATTTCCATAAGATGAATGCTACCCATCCACATATCTCAATAACTGGATCGATCATTCAGGTGTGCTATTTGCTGAGAAGACCCGGATGGAGGAGCCACTGGTAAATATATTGTCGGAAATAATGTTCTCGAAGTTCGGGTCGGGGTCGGGTCAACGACTTTTGGCTGACCCCGACCCCGACCCGGGTCAGATTTTCAGAGAATTGCTGACCCTGACCCTGACCCTCCTGTGACCCTTGGGTCGGGTCGGTTTGGGGTCAGTTCGAGGTCGACCCGGGGTCGACCCCATTGTGCACGAGCAGAAGAATAGTGCAATTTATTTCCTCATTTTCGCTGCTATTTTCCACCTCAAGAGCAGCAAACGCTCGTTTCCCAGCTCCTGCACCTGAAGAGCGTGTATTGCATCATATACAATGTTTCTCTGCGCTTCAATTCCTTCATTGGCTTTGAAGGTTGCAGGCCGTGAGACTGCCGCCGGCATTCAAAACATTATCCGACCATTTTGTGAGGGTAAGCGGTCAAAAATAATATTAAAGGAGCGCTTACAAGAATATTAGGACTTGCACTTGGTAGATTGGTACTGTACAGCTGTTCCCAAGCGCCAAAAACAGTACTCGGTTAGCGTCGAGGTTCAAGGGTCAGGTCAGGTTCGACCCGGGTCAGTACTGGGTCAGAGAATGATTGAGCAAGCTGACCCTCGACCCGAACCTCCGCGCAAATCCGCTGAACCGAACCTGACCTGATCTGACCCGCGGGTCGGGTCACGGGTCGACCCGGGTCAGAGAGGGTCAGACCCGAACTTCGAGAACATTAGTCGGAAAGTGTAGTGAGTTCCGCAAGATTCTTCATCTTACACAAAGTAATGATCTTAAAGTTGGATTTAATTCATTTTATTCACGACCATTTCGGTAAACTTGAGCTCCACCGTTGTCCCGTCGTTCACATTTTCCCCGTCTTCGAATGTCCATTCCCATGACTTCAAGCGTGTGAGGAAAACGTCCGCATTTTTGTTTCCCGTCATAGACCGAACATCTGTATCCGCCAGCGCAATGAACTTCCTGTGGATTTCCTCTGGAGCATAACGATCGTCGTACGGTCTACTATCGACATTCTGACGACGTCATTGTCCACAAGCCACCTAGAGCTCCGATGACTCGTGTGTTTACATGCCATCTGAACATTGAACCGTCGGCTTCGGTGGAAGCAGACCTCGCTCCGAATTCCCTTGAAACCTTTGAGGGCAATCCTACTCGAGTACGATTTCAATACACACTCGAACGCTCGCCTCTTAGCAAATTTCTTGCGAAAACGAAAACGTGGTCGGGGTCGATCGAAATCCGAGTCAGCAGAAACTGACGTCCGCTTCCAACCGCACCTCAGCCCAGATTTACTCACCGCTCCGACATAGCAGATTTGGGAGCGGTCCTGCACCACATATAGAGACTTTGGAGTGCGGAAATGTGGGAACATAAGGGGTGGAGTGGGGTAGTAGTGAAGGGTGAATGGGGGTGAATTTTTGAAAAGTGAAATTCATCTGGTACACTTATACCTTCGAAAGGTCATTCTCAACGATGCATTAGTTCTCGACTTGGGTGAAATTCGACATTTTAAGGAGTTACAGCGAGACATGTTCCTGTGATTTCCACGCCGTCAACGACACCGTTTCTCAGCCTGTACGCGGCTAACAATGCACTGGACGCAGGTCACCTCAACGAACTACGTGCGACCATCCTTTAAGTGGAAATGAATATCGAAGGCACTTGCCGCCTCAATCTCGCAGACCTGATCACCGCCAAGATGAGATTCGAGCCGGCAGGGAGGAGCTGAAGGAGAAAGATGAGGGCAAAAAGAATTGAGTTCGAATTCGGGTTTCTCGTGAACCTGCACCTGGTCTGCTCTAATGCGAGCTGTGCAGTTGCGCGCCTATACTAAAACAGAAAAAAACGTATTAGTTCAAGATGAACTTCAAAATATGAAGTAATAGTATGAAGACCAATGCGAGAGAAAGGAGGAAAAGTTGAAAGGCAACACATACCTTATCACATCGTCTCGTCAAGTACGTCGCGCTGGCGCTTTCAAAGCATCAGTAATCTCCGACTCCCCTCCGATCTCTCCGCCAGCACAATGGTTTCATGCAGCCTCTGTAACATTCTCCGCCTCCAACTTCGCCAGCAACCCGTCGTCTGCTGGTGACGCGACTAAAACGCGGTTGTACGTCAATATCTCTGCATACATTGCAATTCCGTTCAATCCAATTCGAAGGGGACAGTCGTCAGTTTCACCACCTTAAAAAGAAGAGAAGAGAAGAGAACGACATACCCTACCCTGATTCCTACAGCAAAACATGTCGAGCGTGTTCGTGTAAGTCGTCCAAGCTGGGGAGGGAAAGTGTCAATCGGACGCTCGAGATTGTGCATTGGCAGGACGATGTCGTGGTTGACGTTGACGAGTTGCCATCTTCCACGTGGCTGCCACGCGGTACCGAACTTCCTACCGCAGTATCAAAAAGTAAGCGAGTGACTCGCAGTTCCTCGCGAGTTGAAAATGAAGGTTGAGTGCAGCACCATCACTTCTGTGCTGAGGATACCACGGCATAGTCGGTAGGTTCTCCAGGCGTCGACTTTGAAACAGATGCAGCTTCAGCTTCCATCAGCCACACTGCCAGACTCGCAGACGCGAGAATTTTTCTTGGGCTTTTATCCAGGACTCGCACTTGTTTCCCTTTCCAGCCTTCTATCTAGAGCCTTTCTCCATCAATATGGACCGCGCACATTCATCAGTAACAGCGATACTAACGCCGGCGAGAACAAAACGCGACCTTCTGACGGTCTCGCGATCTTTTACTTCAGACTGTTACGACTGCTCGCCGTCCTCGTATTGCTCTCGCTCGACGTCTTCCAGGTCGCTGTGGACAATGACTCACAACTGCTCATTATATCGATCATCTTCTTCGTGAGTCTGATTATTCAGCTAACGCAAACAACGAATATTCATAACTCAAATCGGGACCACATCAGATGTACGCTTACGCCTTAGCAGCGTGTTCTATTTTCCTCAGTCGTAAATGGCGAGACGTGACGAATCTGCACCTTTCATTACTACTATTGAGCGCGTTCAATGTTTACATTTACCTAGACGTCTGGCCGCTCGCAGCGATTGACGCACCAGAACCTGATGTTTCTCGAAGCTGGAGCACTTGGACTAGAGTCGGAATACTTGGTTTCGCAGGTGTTCTTATCCCATTAACCTCCCCTCGGCCGTTCAGACCTAAGGATCCGCAGGTGCGATTGGCATACTTATTCGATACCAACATGTCGACAATATGTTTCTCAGGATCTCCCCTCTCCAGAAGACACTTGTTCGCTCCTTTCAAGTCTCACATATTCGTATCTGGACCAGATTATTTTCTACGCGTATAGTGTACCCAACACAACGATAGATGACTTGCCTAGACTTCCAGTCTCAGAGTCTGCCTCAATACTGGCAGAAAAGAACTTGCCGGTGTGTTTTAAACGAGATCGAATATCCCTGTGATCGCTTATTTTTGCCATAGAAATTTGATCCCGTGAAAGTCGGATTGAAAAGACACGTGTTTTGGGGACTCTTACGTGTCTTTGGTGCGAAGATAATGCATTTCAATTTTCTTATAAGGCTTTGCTCATATTCTTCCAGCACCAAATTATACGAGAGCGCTCGTCTGTGTGCTTGCATTGGTTAGCCTCTTGGCGTTATGTCAATGCATATTAAATATAACTGACAACGCGTCCCAGTCGTTCACACAATTTTCAAGCCCGTTAGGAATGGAGAAACTGCTTTCGTGAGGATCTTCTACCCCTTTTATCACTTCAGAAATGGCCTGAAATATTGTGCGCCTATAGGTATCTCGAAGGTGGTCACCCGCGAGCCGGCCTGCATCCTTGGGTATGGGTGGTCCTCATTGCCGTCGGCCCAATGGTTGCTGGCTTTATTAGCAATCAATACCTATACGAGTCGGTAAGTAATCAACTCCCTAGTGTAATTAATTCTGCTGTGCTTATTATTTTCGCCTAATTTCAGACAATTATCATCGTTGAATCGGAAAGCTTGCTGACCCAACTCGTGTTTGAACACTCTTTGCGGATTCGGATGAGTAGCGACTTTCTTAGTGGCGACGACGGTGTCAAGGATTTCTCGGATTCTGATGCGTTGAGTTCGAGTACTACTCCGACAGCTGTCGAGGAGGTTACTGCAGGTGACGCGTTCAATGCTGATGAATCGCTTGCGAACGAAGGTCAGACACCTAGAGGTTCTTCCGACACTCGTACAAATAAAGAAAAGACTCCGATTAAGGAGAAGAGTGCTCGTCTCTTGGGCAGAATCAATAACTTACTCACCACCGACCTCAACCAAATCGCCGAAACGCAAGATGTCCTAATGATATGTATGATAGCATTTCTCCTGCGTTGCGGTACGGCTGACGTTTCAAACCCATAGTACGCGTGTTCATTCAAGTGACCATGGCGATGATTTTTCTCTACTACATCATCGGGTGGAGGTGTGTGGTTACTTATACGCATTCCTAGAATACCTTTCATGAGCGAACGATGTTTCCAGTGCATTTGTGGGCATGGGTGTTATTGTCATTTGCCTGCCGGTGCCTGTGTACATAGGAAAACTCGTTATGGAAGCTCAGAAGGGGAAAATGGCCAAGGTTGGTCGCTCTTCTGGCAGAATTTAACGAACGCGCCTAATATGCGTACGTCTGCAGACCGATGAGCGGGTGCAAGCAGTCACAGAAAGTCCGTCTCACTCACCACTTTATTTAATCACATCAATGATCTCACCAATGCGTTACTAGTCATGAACGTTCTGAGGATGGTCAAACTCTTTGCATGGGAAATCAAGATGCTAGATCAAATCACCAAAAAGCGTGAAGATGAATTACGCTGGATTAGATATGGGAAATTGCTCGACTACTTGGTATTGAACAATTCCAACTCGATCATCCCACTATTGTCAATGCTCGGCGCCTTTGGGAGTTATGTGAGTCTTTCACCTTGTGACGTCGAGAGAAAACGATGGTTTCTGAAGTTAGCTTATCACAGACTCTCATCATGCAGAAACCGCTGATCGGCAAGTTTATAAAATTATCAATGACGCCGTTTGATATTTACGTATAATTTTTCAGCATCTGTCGCTTTCCCTGGTATTACAGTGAGCACAAATCACCACGCCAGTTTATGGAAGGACAGAAAAGAGCTCACTTCTACAGGTTTTTAACATCTTAACCGAACAGTTGTTCAATCTTGTGTGGCTGTTGCCAAAAGCACTAAAAGGTTCACGAATGTTCTATCAATAAATGTCAAACTCCATAATAACCACCTTTTCTCACAGTTAAAGTCTCAATGGATCGACTCAACGAGTTCCTCAACAAAGCACGTCAATTTTTCCATTCGTACGAAGAAATGTTTAACTGTCATTATTAGACCGAACTACTTGATAACTCCACTGAGAGTGACATCTCTGCGGCTGCAAGTCCTGTCCAGAATGAAGATGTCATTGGGTTTAACGCCGTCACATTTTCATGGACGGACATCAACAAATCCCAACCGGAAACGCCCGCGTCGAGGACGTTCCGGTTGCATTTCGACCGAGAAATTATTTTCAAGCGTGGAGGAATCAATCTCATCATCGGACCTACAGCATCTGGAAAAGTACGTGTATAATCATGTCTTCACGGCCCCAATTTTAATGCGGGATATCAGACTTCGCTTTTGATGGCGCTGCTTGGTGAGTTACCTCATTCTGTCTAAATAGCGTTCGAACCGTTTATAATTAATGTCGAAATCTATTAGGTATGACGCTGATTGTTTCATGTTTACTGTGACTCGTTGGCGCTAACGACCATACTGCCAGGTGAAATGTATTGCAAACCACTTGGACCGGCGTCATGGTTCAACCTCCCGCGTAACGGTGGTGTGGCATATGCTGCACAAGAAAGCTGGGTTCTCAACGAGACGGTTCGAGTGAGTCTTCATTCCTCCACTCGTTCTGGTTCAACCTCTCAGATTGCAAGTAGGAAAACATATTATTTGGCCAACCATTCAATGAGGAGCGATATCTCAAAGGTAACAATTGGACTCACATTTCTTGACTCCCCTAAGGGATTCTAATGACAGGAAATTTTCAGTCTTAAATCAATGTGCGCTGGAGCGGGATTTGAGCTTATGGGAAGCCGGGGACATGACGGAAATTGGAGAGAAGGGGTTGACTTTGAGGTGCGTAGGCGATGGCCAATTCCGACATATCGCTGAATCTATGGGTTGCAGTGGCGGTCAAAAGGTGCGAGTGCTATGCACCTCAAAATCGCATAATTTCAATATATCGCGTAGGCACGCGTGACGTTTGCCCGAGCGCTTTACTCTCGCGCGGACACACTCTTATTGGACGATGTATTGGCCGCCTTAGATGTACACACTGCAAAATGGGTGGTGGAGAAAGCTTTCAAGGGCGATCTTGTGTCTGGGCGAACCGTCATTCTGGTAACACATAACGTCGCACTCACCTCATCAATTGCAGACTTCGTCGTAACTCTCGGGAAGAACGGCAGGGTTTCAGACTTTGGATCAATCACTGACGTCCTTAGCCTTGATGCCAATCTCAGAGCCACTTATGAGAAAGAGAAGGCTTTGGCGGAGAAAACTGAGATCGATAAGGAGTCTGCCATGGATGAAGAGGGGAAAACAAAGTCAGGAAAACTCGTTGTTCCTGAAGAGAAGGCGGAGGGTCGAGTCGAGCGAGCAGCGATGATGTTATTCATCCGAGGCTTTGGCGGTTCATTATTCTGGGGTTTCACCTTCTCTTCCAAAGTATTTGCGAGGATATTCAATATCTCCGGCCCAATATGGATCGCGTATTGGTCGTCTCAATATGCGGTCAGAGAGCACGTCCCTGCGTTAAGGTTTGACTGTTGTGTCTGCTTAGGCTGCTGGCTAACGTGGATTCGTAGATACTTGGCCCTTGCTGCGTTCCTTCACCTTATAACCATGGCTTTCGGGAGTTTATCTCAATTATGTTGGGTGTTTGGCTCTATGAAAGCTGCACGAACCATTCACTACCAGCTTCTTAAAAGTATCTTCAATGCACCACTTCGGTATGCACATGGGTTCATTGAATTCCCCCACAAGCCATAATGTGAAATTTGTTCTAGATGGTTAGACACCGTCCCAGTCGGTCGGGTTATTACTCGTTGTACCCAAGACGTCGATGCCGTTGATACCGAATTCAGTACTATGTCGTCTACCTTCATCGACATGAGTATTGCCTTACTTCTTAACTTTGTCTTGAGCATTTACATGGCGGGCTGGGTGGCTCTGATTTCCGGTGGCCTTATGGCCTCCCTGGGAGGTTGGCTCGGCGCTGTTTATTTGAAAGCACAACTCAGTATGCGGCGCGAGACAAGCAACGCGAAGTCACCTGTCATGAGCCAGGTCGGTGCAGCGCTGTTAGGACTTCGTAAGAAAATCCCTCTTGATATTTGGGTGTCGTGACGCTCATGTACACCTTACAGCTTCCATCCGTGCATATAAAGCACAAAGCCAATTTCGATCAGACCTACAGAAACGACTGGACGTTTACATTCGTGCTAATTTAACCTTCTACACTCTCAATCGTTGGATCGCCATCCGTGCCGACACTCTCGGCGCAATGTTTTGTGCAGTCGTCGCATCATTTCTAGTGTATTGGACAGACGTCCGAGCGGGAAGCGTTGGCCTTACGCTCACTGTGGTGACAGGTTTTACTGGACAAATTTTGTGGTGGGTACGGGTGTACAATATTTTGGAAATCGAAGGTGAACTTCTGTGTTCAGTGTCCCGGAAGGAAATAAACTGATGGACTGTTTGAATCTATTTCAGCGAATAGGTATGCATTCCCAAATTTCCTAGAAGATGATGAGTCTGATGATCGGCAACCGATTTAAGCCTTGAACGCATCTTAGGCTTCCTCCGAATCGAACACGAGCCAGAGCGCATGGAAGATAGGAAGCCCCCAGCTTACTGGCCTTCTAGCGGGAGTTTGAGAGTGGAGGGATTGTCGGCTCGATATTCGGACGGTACGCTGCAAAGGAACCCTTTTTGCTGTTCTGATTTTTCGAATTTTTTCGCAGACGGTCCGGAAGTGCTGCAAGACCTAAACTTTGACGTTACCTCTGGGGAAAGAATAGGTGTTGGTTAGTACCCTCGCTCCGTGTACATGTTAGCGTAGCTGATTTAATACTTCTCCACTCAGTGGGTCGAACGGGCGCAGGTATTTGGAGAGATATCTGAAATTCAACACCCGTACTTACCACGAATCTCGAGGCAAATCCTCCTTCGCTCTGGCATTATTGCGAGCAATCAAGACTAGTGGCACAGTACACTATGATGGCATTCCCACTCACTCCATTAATTTAGACGCATTGCGCTCCAGCATAACGTTAATTCCACAACAACCAGAGCTTCTTCACGGGACGCTACGCAAAAACCTTGATCCGTTCGGGCAGTACGACGACTCGACGCTGAACGATGCACTCCAGTCTGCGGGATTGTTCCAGTTGCAGGATCTACGGAAAGGCCCAGTATCTGATGGTTCTGATATGACTCCCGCTTCCGAAGAAGGACGCGCTGCTGTGGGATTGGACACACAGGTGGATGCTGGCGGGACCAACTTTTCTCTCGGGCAACGTCAGATTATTGCACTCGCTCGGGCCATTGTGAGACAGAGCAAGCTGCTGATTTTGGATGAAGCGACTGCAGCGATCGGTGAGTGTGGAGAAAAGCATAGTCGCCTCTTCCTTCTGAAAAGAATGCTTCAGATTATGAAACGGATTCGGCAATCCGGCACTCCCTCCGTACAGAGCTTGGTAAAGACACCACGGTGATTACAATCGCCCATCGTCTGCAAACTATTATGGACTCAGATAGAATTGTGAGTCTGCGTGCGATATCACCGCCGGCGTTAGGCCATCAACTCATTATCACGAATAGATGGTGCTGGAATCTGGTCGCCTCGTTGAATATGATAGTCCCAAGAGCCTCCTACAAATGGAGGACGGTGTTCTACGCAGCCTCGTTGACGAGAGTCATGATAGCGCCTATCTGAAGGAACTGGCTGGCATATAACTTAGCAGGAACCTAACCGTTTGGTTTCCTCCAGAGTGGAAATAGTGGCGGTGTGACCAGAAAATCATAGCTATGTAATGACAATTACGTACTTTGCGCCATGTGAGCCACACGTGCTCCACCTACTCGAGAATTGTCCCACTTGACTGTCATCATGGACAACGATCTGGGAGTGCCGCATCGAAAGTACTGGCTGGACGATGGATCTTTGGTTGTAAAACTTGGGAATGACTTATTCAAAGTTCATCGGAGCGTACTCGTCCGCCAATCGCCAAGCTTCTATCCGTCTCTTCGTCGCCTCACAACCAATGATGAACCGCCACCCTCCGATGGTCGTGGAATTGAGAAGTCTAAAACTTTTGACACGGAAACTTCAAATGATGCCGAAAGAGTCTTAATAGACAATACCCCAGTATTTTCGGTAAACCCACAAATGACAATCACGACGCGAGACTTCGAAGCGCTCCTGACGTACCTCTATCGCGACATGTACGTTTCGACTAGTTCTTCCATACTTACCACACTAAAATATACACAGTCCCTTGAATGCTAGCGCAAATGATTCTTTTCATGATGTATACCATCTTCTTCGCGCGTCATCTCCGCAGACATGTAATTTTCCCGAGGCGTATGCATGGGCTGTGCAACTGTGGTCTGACATGTTCGCTGCCCATCCACTCACAACGGAATTCGGTACATGGAAGAATCTCCATGATGCACTTGCCATTTCCTCGGATCTACGTCTCAAAACAGTGCAGCCATTCCATTGCCGTCGCATTTTCATCGAAGTAATCTTTCCTCGTCTAGGTTGAGAAAGCACTGTTCTACGCAATCGTCGTCTCTCCCGACATCCATCTAGAAGTGCCGTCATCAGCGGAAACGCCATCTGACGCTCAGATACCTCACTCGAGCGACCTGATCGCGTCCTCGCACACACAACTGTCACGAAGAGATTATCAGCGGTGCTCACAGTTGATGCACATCATCATCAATCACTTCACGCCCATGCTATTCCAGCCACAAACTGCGGGTCACATGCAATGCACCGATGTTCTAGCGGACAGATGGATGCCTCTAGTGGTTCAACCTGCCCTGGCGAATGACGGCGTGTACAAGCCACTGGAGACGTTACGTAGCATGGCTAACATTGATTGGGCGAATGAGGGTCTTTGTGAAAGCTGTATCTCCGAGAAGCGTAAGGAATGGAAAGAGGACGCCATCGATATTTGGGATCGGATGGACGAGTGGATAGAATTGATTGATCGAAATGAATGACAACACCAAGTGAGATAGAATTTGAATTTCCACGTTGTACTTATCAGTGACATCGAGCGGTTAGTCCAGAGCGCTGTACGGCATGGAACTGAAGCATCCAGCATGCTTTACAGCGGACGTCGATAATTCACGCGTCCGTGGGCAGGGGTGAATTCAAACTCCGCTGTGGCGGATCTCTTTGGAGAAGGGAATGGCGAAAAGGCCGCGCGACTTTTCGAACTGCGCCAATCCGAAAGGAATAGCGAAAAGAGCGCAGACGGATTGTTTCATGGATGGGACAACGCAGAGATAAGCCAAAGGCATGACGACGTGCCTGGGGGAAATCATTGAAAATGGCCAGATGTTCAACCGGAGAATTTTGCCACTTGTTTCTCCTCCACGATGGTATTCCCCAAGTTCGGCTCGAAAGCGCCTTCGTCGTCCTCGAACACGGCGAAGGATTATGACATTCAGATTGGGTATGTAAAGATACAATGTAGGACACGCTCCTGAAACGTGACCTGTTCTCCAGATATCGGACCCTCTCGATCCACGTCAACACCCTGCAGGATGAGAAGACCCGTGGAGCAGCAGCGAAACGCACCGCCGACCCCGCCTCCGCTATTCGCCAAATCGACATTCATCTCAAATCACCGGACGAAATTTTCAACCGGTTTTCTACGTCCCCAAGTGTCGGTCTTGAAAGCGAAGCCGTCCTGCGAAGATCAAAAACCTCCAAGAATGTTATTTCCCCGCCACCTACTCAGTACTGGAAGAAAGCCCTCAACTACGTTTTCGGTGGATTCAACTTCCTGATGTGGATTGCGTTTATCGTGACGATAGTACGTGCTTGTGAATCTGAGACGCTGCAGTAGAGCTGCATCCGTCCGTTTCATAGCTTTCGTACCAGCCTCTTGGAGGATCCGATCCCGCCATCTTCAACCTTGGCGTGGCGGTCCTCTTGGTATGTGCTTTTCCTTGCCTTCTGTGTCTTCCGTTGTCGCTGACTTTTGAGATGCGTAGCTGCTGGTTATTATTGTCTCCTCAACGTTCTATGCGTTTGTGGATTGGAATGCATCTCGGATCATGCGCGGTATCAAAACTCTAATCGCTCAGGAGGCCACGGTCGTTCGTGATGGCAAGCAACAGACCATTCCAGCTACCGACATTGTAGTGGGCGATCTCGTTCACCTTAGCATGGGCGACCGCGTCCCGGCCGACTTGCGCCTCGTGCAAGTCTCGTCCGACTTGAAGTTCGACCGCTCGCTCTTGACTGGCGAAAGGTGATATCCACATTGCCTATACGCCACATACCAACTCATAATGCATGTCTCTCCAGCGATATGATTCCAGGCGTGGTGGACTCTACCTCTCAGAACGCCTTGGAGACCCGCAACCTCGCTCTGACCTCGACCTTCGTCGTCCAAGGCACGTGCACCGGTGTCGTCTTCGCCGTCGGCGACAAGTCGGTCATGGGCCGGATCGTTTCTATGTCTGGTGACTCGAAGTTCAAATTGACGACCGTCCAGCGCGAAGTCTGGTTTTTCACCAAGATCATATCCGGTTTAGCATTGTCCTTATTCTGCATTGCTATCATCGTTTGGGGTGCATGGCTGCGTAAGAGCTTCCCCGGTTTCGAAACTGCCAGCGGCGCCATCATCAACTCGATCGGTTGTTTGACTGCATTTGTTCCTCAGGTAGCGTATTTCGTCTCCTCATCCTTTCCTTTACTTGAATGGTCGTTAGGGTCTTCCCGTTTGCGTTGCGCTTTCGTTGACCATTGTCGCCAAGCGGATGGCGAAGCGCCACGTTCTGGTGAAGAACCTCGCCACCATTGAGACGTTGGGCTGCATGTCTGTTCTATGCTCTGACAAAACTGGCACGCTAACGCAAGGAAAGATGGTACGAATTACCTTATCCCGACCGATGTCCTCCGCTAATGTCTCCGCGTGCAGTCGGTACAGAATGTGGCGTTCCTCAATCGCACATATGGAGTCGACGATTTCACGGAGAAATTTGAGTCCGGTCCGGCGCCTGCTCCAGCAGCATTCAAGCCCTTGCACACCATCGCACGCCTCTGCAACGGAGCGAAGTTTGACGCCAAAACAGAATCTCTACCGGTTGAAGATCGCATCGTAAAAGGAGATGCGACCGATACTGCCGTCCTCCGCTTTTCAGAATCTCTGTCTCTTCCGAGCATCGGTGTTGACACCCCAGCGTTGCTTGGGTCACACGAGAAGATCTTCGAGATCCCGTTCAATTCACGCAACAAGTGGATGCTAACCGTTATCAGAGAACGCAAGACGTCTGAGAGCGATGAGAAAACCGTAGAGTCGGATCCGTGGATGTTGGTCAAAGGCGCTCCTGATGTGCTGTTCCCCGCCTGCGCGACCGTTATCAAGGCGGATGGTACGGTCGTTCCTTTCGATGATGCAGCACAGGAGTCGTTCTCGAGGATCCAGGCAGACTGGTCTAGCCAAGGGCAGCGTGTGCTAGCTCTCTGCCGGAGATCGCTAGAAGGCATCAAAGTCAATCCTGACGAGACGAACGCGAACGATCTCGAGGAGCTAATGTATTCAGAAATGCAGGAACTCACTCTCGTGGGACTTGTTGGTATCCGCGATCCGCCTCGTCCAGATGTCCCAGAGGCCGTCCGTGTCATCAGGAGGGCAGGAGTCCGCATCTTCATGGTCACGGGTGATTTCAAGTTAACAGCTGTCGCCATCGCCAGACAGGTCAGTGTCCCCACTCCTGTTACGCCAATTCACTCTAATCTAGTCTATAGGTCTCAATTGTTACTCAAGAGCGAATTGACTCTCTGGCTGACATGCGCGGTTCCTCATCTGCAAAGAAATACGTCGACGCTCCAGCTGAGAATATCAAACCATCCGATGATGATCCCATGCAGGCCCTCGTTCTCACGGGTGATGATATTGAGACCCTCACCCAACAGGACTGGGATATGGTTGTCGGAAATTACACTGAGATTGTATTCGCGCGCACGACTCCCGAACAGAAACTGAAGATCGTTGAGGAAGTGAAGGCCCGAGGCGACAACACTGTAGCAGTTACCGGTGATGGTGTAAACGATGCTCCCGCGCTGAAGGCGAGCGACATTGGTGTTGCGATGGGCGCCGGGAGCGATGTCGCGAAAGAGGCGGGTACGTGAATTTATCGTTTTCGGGTGGATGATCGCTTACCATTTCGTTAGCGTCCATGATACTGTTGAACAATGACTTTGCTTCTATTCCTGTGGCCATCGAAATGGGTCGTCTCGTCTTCGACAATTTAAAGAAAGTCATCCTGTATTTAATGCCAGTGAGCAATACTCTCAGCGTTGTTATGGTCTGATCGCGAGCCAAATATAGGCTGGCACATACACAGAGTTCATGGCCGTCTTCGCAAATGTCTTCTTGGGGATGCAAATCGCGCTCAGCTCGTATTTGCAAGTTTGCTTTTCAATTACGAACGACGTGGTCATGTCCATCTCCCTGATGTACGAGAAACCTGAAGCTGGTTAGTGATATCTTCTCTCGCTCTCGCTCTCGACACATTTATTAATTTGTCCCTTATAGATCTTATGCTTCGTAAACCCCGCAACGCACGCACGGATCGATTGACCGATTGGCGATTCTTCTTCCAAATATATCTGGTACGTTTTTTCTATCACGAATCGGGATTCACCCCCTTATATCTCGTCACAGTTCATGGGCTTGATGATGTGGCCTTGCGCAATGAGCATGTGGTTCTTGTACATGTCTCAGCAAGGCTTACGATTCCACTCCGTGATTCTTGCCTACGACAAATGGGCAGATGGGTACCACGGTTTTTCTATTGACCAGCTGACGCATTTCGTCTCGGTTGGTCAATGCATTTAGTACGTTATTTTGTCATTTTCGTGAACTGTAAGGTAGAGGTTGATTACCTCGCCAGTTACGTAACGATTGTCTTCATGCAATACGGTGGACTGCTTTCAGTTCGAAACCGACGCGTCTCTATACTGAATTCGAATCCCCTCTGGGGACCACGACGTAACTACGCCGTGCCACTGGGTATGATTGCAACAGCGCTTATCGCAGTCGTCAACCTTTATGGCCACGGTCTTCAACATGTATTCGCGACTGCTCCAATTCCAGGGATGTTCTGGGGTCTTCCTTTCACCTTCGCAATTGGAATTTTGTGCATGGACGAATTGCGAAAGCTCATTGTCCGCACGTATCCTAGGGTGAGCACTGATCCTATTCTTTACCTGTGTCGTGGTCTGATCAGGTGTGTCCTTAGTCCTTCGTCGCGAAAATGGCATGGTAAATTATTGGAGATTTAGGGATGATAAGGCACATGCGTCGATGTCGGTACCATTACGAATGGTAGCACTCTTATTAGGCTGTAATAATATCTTTGCGATATTAGAAATAGATGAATAACTGCAAATCAGACAGATTCACCGCCACGAAATCGGTCTACGGGCTCGTTGCGATGTTCGATCCCATATCGAAGGACCTACATGGACACCTCAAAGATATCCGGCACGAGTACAGCATTGCAATGCTGTACGCAGGTTCACTTCATTCGATCCACTTATAGAAAGATCGATAGGAATATGACTGCACTGCCTTGCAACGCTGTAATAGGCGCCAATAAACCAAGACGTTTTTAAACCGTCCTCGCTCAAGACGTCCGCATCTTCGACACCCGCCCCACGCAAGGACGTCAACTAGGATGGATCTCAGAGAACGTAGAAAGAATGAGATCTTCGAAAGTACGCGTAAGAGCATTGCATGCGTAATTGCATATCTCACACAGCGATGAGCAGTGATGCGGCACGATGGTCTAAAGGAACTGCACGGCATCACGCCGAATGTATTAGCAACAACAACCAGCGCAAATTCCTTCATTTATTGTGTGGATTATGATGGTGGAAAGGTGAAGTCACCCCTAAACCATCCTGCTTACCCATCTCACGTACATTATCGATCGAAATTTGGAGAGTAGGTCGCACTCAAGCACAAAATGCGGGCAATAGAAGACGAAGCACAAAGTAGCAATGAGAAATTCGGGAAGATCCGATTTGTGATTTTCATCATTTGAATTATTGAACTCTGCTGAATCCGGAGAGCAGTATTTCCAGCGTGAGATGAGCATCTGGAAAGCCCTCCAAGATGATGGGGGACATCCACATATCACACCATTGATCGGATTCGTCGATCCTCAAGAAAATAACATATTTCCAGGATTAGTCTCGCCTTGGTATGACCATGGAAGTGTCCGGAATTATATGAACAAGCGTAGGCAAGCAGATGATCGAGTGAGAACTTTAGAAAAATTAAAAATCGTGAGTCTTCAGCTGACCTGGAAAATGATCCTAATCTTAAAAATTTTGACTAGCTAATTGACGTACTGCGCGGGCTTGAGTTCGGTGAATATTTCTTCGCATTCATGTTGAATCCACTCTAGAAACCCCGCAGTGCATAGTAAAGGACTTGTTCACAGAGACGTCAAAGGGGTGCGTATCATGTTGCTATGGTCGAAAGATCTGCTGATTTTCGATAAATCTCTGCAGGACAACATCTTGATCGACAGCCGCAAAAATGCTCGGTTGACGGATTTTGGGAACTCCAAGGACATTCATGCTGACAACAAGATTATCAGCAGTACCCAAAGGTCCTACGACTGGACGCCACCAGAGTATATTCAAGACGAAGAGGCGTATCATAACCCGGAACCATCCGCCGATGTATGGTCGGTTGGTTGCACATACGTTGAGGTAAATTATTTCTGTAACTCTTGTGAAATACTGAAATATTTTCGCCTAGCTCCTTCGCGAGATGGATCCATGCTCTCCAGTTATGTGGCCACCGGAGCTAATTCTAGCTGGAAAACTGCCGGCGCAGAGCAGATACGAGGGTGATAACCCCATTCCACACGAACATTGGAAGATAATTAAGACATGCCTCATGCTGAATCCTGCGGAAAGAATTTCGGTGACCATGCTGAGAGACGAGTTGTTACGCTACGTGCCACTTGATATGTGGGAGTAGCATAATTCAGATTGTTCAGAGTTACAGTATTGCATTCGAGCTGTGACGTGAGCAGCGCTGATTTGTCAGTGCGAGTCACGTGCAATCCGGCCCGCTTCTCCGCGATATCACCGAGTGAGACTTGAGGAGTGAGGACCACACTTGAGCGCGTTGACTAGCCCAACCAAATGGCTAAGTACCAGTTATTTGCTAGCCCTACGTCTCCATTCGTGCACAAAGTCCTCATCGCTGCTGTCGAACTTGGACTTCAGGATCAGATTGGATACTCTTCCCAGAGTGAGTACGAGCGCACACCAGTACTGAACCATCGCCAAAGATCAAGCCACGATTGAATGAAGTAATTCACAGTCGTCAATGTCTTTTCATCACCCAACGACACAGTCTGCTCCACCAATCCCCTTGGCAAGGCGCGTCGTCACTCTGACCTATGACGAATTTGTGAAGTTGACAGATCAGCACAGATACCAGCCCTAATCCTGCCCAGTGGATCTCCGATCTTCGGTTCCTCAGTGATCGTCCAATATCTCGACAGCGTTTCTAGCAAAAATATCCTACCCGCATACGACGATCCCAAAAGGTATGATAGCCTCACGTTCGAAGCCCTGGGCGATGGTATTCTGGAAGCAGCACTCTTGATTCGCTACGAATTGACTGGTCGAGTAAGACGCATCTTCTCCGAACACACATGACGATGATCGAAGAACTGACTGACTTGTATTAGGACTTTTCGAAGCAAAACGAGGTGTGGATAACTGCTCAACACGGCAAGATAGAGCGTGGCCTAAAACACCTCATGAAGGTAACCCTGCCTCCACCTGACACCCCCGCACCGCTTCCCATCGAAGGTATATCGGTTGCAAGTGTTTTGTGGTATCTGGAAGGTCGCTTTCCGACTTTGGCATGGTGGGAGTGGCCTGGTGGTTTTGAGCTCAAAGGTTGGTACGAGAAAGTGAAGGGTAGAGAGGGCTGGTTGAAATATGACTTTCCCAAAAACTAAGCTGTACTGTATATACATGAAAAGTCAGAACACAATCGGCTTCAACGTTGACAACCAAACGTACGGTGCAACTATCGCCTCTATTGAACGAGCTCTGACTTTCCCTTTATGAGTCCACGGTATCTGCCCTCGAAGCACGTTCGTGTTCCGCGCGTAACCGGTCATGCCGCTGCTTCTGCCATTTCTCCCTCTTCCATTTGACGAGCTCAGCAAGCTTGTGGTCCGCCGGAGGTGCTGTACGTGGGTTGTTTTCGTATAGATAATACGCGAAAACGCCAGTAAAAACTCCAAGCACTGGATCAAGAGTCTTACCAAAGCCTCAGCGTTCATTAGGTCTGAGTTCGAAGCAAATTTACCTTGACAACAAAACAGGGAGAGGGCACATGACAAAAGTTTGAAGCATTGAGGTCGAACTAAAAAAAAGTCGGACTCAAACCTAATAATCGTTTTCGGAAGGACCCTGGAATGCTTCCATCCAAAGTTGGTTGACCCTTCTCCTGCATTGACGAACTTTAGCCTGGAAAATGGTGCCGGGGAATCGCCTTCCAATGTCTCGCAAGAGAAACCAACAATTAAGCTACTTCACGCCACTGAATTTGCCTGACTCGATGGCGGTGAGCAATGGACCGACGCGAACCCTTAAGCCACAGCCTTTGTTACGCGTCCTTGTCTCGCTGCCACCTATGCAACGGGTATAAGGAAAGAAGATTGATAACCACCTAAATATCGCTGATTTCGATGCACAGACAGGCTGTGAAGTTAAGCCGCCGAGGTCTGGGAGACATTTCAAGCCCATATTTTGGCAGTGTCAGGCACCAGAATTGCATTTCGTTTTGTGTTTGAGAACACCGCCCACGCATCGCTCGACAGATACGTGATATGACCAGGTGATAACTGCATAGGGAGAGAATTTTCATATAAGGCCATTTTGGTACTGGTGGCAATGAAACGCTCAAAAGCTGGCTTCATCTCGTCTTTTAATGCCCACTACCCATGGGGGCGGGAATATTCTCATTGGAGTTAGAAACGCAAAGCGAGTCATTTCCGCCTCATGCGAATGTTTCCGGCTAGTGGAACTTGACTCTTGAGTTACTCTGAAACGAAATTATGAGGTTCTCCATGATATCACGGCATACATAGCACCCTTGAGAGTCGAGCACACAGTTTAGACACAGCCAAGGTCTCATTGTGAATGATCGAACTGATGTGAATGGGGAAAATAATTCGACTGAGATATTATGGTATGTAATAATTGAAACCGTGGTGCACAGGGAAAGTTTGTATTCTAAATGGGACGAAAAAACCCAATATAGGCGTGCACATACAGTGTGAGCTTATTATTGCATTTCACAATATCTCAGTCTAATTATTTTCCCCGTTCACACCGGTTGTCCAAGCTGTGTCTTCGTCTCTCAAGGGTGCCGAGTACGCCGTGATAATTTCTCAGATGATTCATTGATGTCAAAAAAATTTAAACTCAGGAAGGGGCATTAGAAAAGTTCCCATGCCGTAATCAACGCTTTCTTAAACAGCACCAGCTCACGGATTCTTCCGCAGCAACCCTCTTTGACGACAACAATGCCAAAGGCAGAGCTCCCGCCGTTACCGCTTTCTGCGCTGTTCGCAGTCAACAAACCTTCAGGTGTATCATCTATGTCGGTTATAGACACTGTCACGTCCCTCCTCGGAACCTCGCGGCTTTTTGTACGCTCTCGTGGCAAGGGGAAAGGGAAAGATTCGAGAAATGTGAAGAATAGACCACGATGTAGGAGCACCCGGCGTGTTCTGAAAGTTGGTGATGGTGGAACCCTTGACCCATTTACGGATGGCATCCTCGGTGGGTACCGTTGGCAAAAGTTTCAAGAGATCTGATAATTTATTGTGTCAAGCTAGTTTTGGGGGTTTCGCTCGGTGCAGAGAAACTCACCGAATTTCATGACTGTGTCACGGTATGTGGTTTGTTGCCTGCTCGAGATCACACGATATTGATATTTTTATTTTCACTGCAGGAATATAAAACGACCGCTTTATTAGGTTGCGAAACAGACTCATATGACAGTGAAGGGGCGCAAGTGCGTTCGGCACCCTGGAAATCAGTCACTCGCGAAGGTGTCGAAGCTGGGCTGCCAAGATTCCGTGGTTCCATACTTCAAACCCCTCCGATGTACGTCCACCAGCTTGTTCATCACTTAAACTTTTGTTACTTCATAATAATCATTCCAGATTCTCTGTGCTCAAAATGGATGGAAAGTCGTTATATGAATATGCTCGTAGGGGTATACCATTCCCTCGGCCTATAGAAAAAAGTCCCATCACTGTTTACTCATTATCGCTCGTTGAGTGGATCGGGACTGATCATATGTGGCGATGGCCAGAAGAGAAATTCACGGAGGAGGACAAGCTTCGTTTAGAGAATGCGCTAGCTGGTGCAGAGCGCAGAGGGGAGAATGAATCCATCGATGCCAGCGCAACGCCAGCGAAAAAAAAGACGGAGAAGGAGATTGACGATGGTGCGATTCCGGAACGAGTACCCAACCCAAGCGCCGTCGATCCAGCTCCTACATTAACGCATACCAACCCCGCGAACGATCCTATAGAGTCCACATCTTCACAAGTGGGAGAAGACGCGGAACCCTCCTCAGCTTTCGTCCTTTCGATGACTGTGTCAGGCGGTACATACGCCCGCTGCATAGTGCACGATCTCGGGCACGCAGTAGGCTCTGCCGCGCATGTCGTCACGCTCACGCGGGTCAGGCAAGGACGCTTCACACTCGAGCCCGCCGTCGATCCCCAGAACGAAGTGGAAACGGATGTTCCGGGACCAGACGTTAACGCTGGTCTGGTTCCGGATCGTGGATGTGTGCCGTGGGATGTGATTGCGAGAGCTAGGGAAGACCTGGGTGAACGAGATGAGGAGGGGTGGTGCGAGTGGGAGCGAGCTGTTATAAAGGTCATGGAAATTGTGGAATAAGGAATCGGTGAGAAAGAGTAAGATGTGTAACCGAAAGTCTTGTCCGTGTATTTCAACCATTCATGAAATTTTGAATGCAGAAGTTATTAATAATAGACAAAGAAAGCACTTCATTTCGTTGTATACAACATGCAGTGGGACTTACGGTATTATGGCCAATGCCGCGGTTTACCTCGCATGCAATACACATTCCAATTCATGGATTTCAGTCCTCTGTTTCACTTCAGTCATTTCCTACTCCAATTCTCCATCGCCATTTGGCTGGTTAACAATAGGTTATCATCGCTAATTTCACCAGATGACCATTCAGACATACATGTGCAAACGCTTGCACCTGGACTTCATGTAAACGGAAGCATTCTCCGCGTGCTGCAGTATTCTCCGCCATAAGCTCCAAGTGGGTCCCTTGCTCGACTAGCGCACCGTCCTTCATGCATCCTTGCAGGCGTTGTGACTTGCCGTGAAAGAGTCCAAAAGTAAAACACGTACAAAATGACTTCCGCGTGCTTGGTGATATGTCCGAAGCGATGTGTGATGAAGACGACTGTCCTCCGCTCGCCTTGTGGTTCAAAATCTATTGGTACATTTCATACTCAGCTTGTGAATCCAATGCGGAAGTAGGCCCATCTGCTACCAGGAGACGTATCTCCCACCGCGGAGACGCATGAACTTCCGAGATCTGCGAATAGTGTATCATGACAGTCTCACGTTCGAAGCACTAGGCGATTGTATTCTGGAAGCAACACTCTTGATTCGCTACGAGTTGACTGGACCAGTAAGACGCATCGTCTCCGAACACAGATGATTATCAAATAACTGACTGATTGTATTAGGAGTTTGCGAAGCAAAACGAGCCGTCGATAACTGGTCAACACGGCAAGATAGAACGTGGCCTAAAACACCTCATGAAGGTAACCCTGCCTCCGCCTGATCAACCGTAACCACTTCCCATCGAAGGTATATCGGTTGCAAGTGTTTTGTGGTATCTGGAAGATCGCTTTCCGACATTGGCATGGTGGGAGTGGCCTGGTGGTTCTGAGTCCAAAGGTTGGTACGAGAAAGTGAAGGGTAGAGAGGGCTGGTCAAAATATGACTTTCCCAAAAGCTAAGCTGTACATGAAAAGTCAGAACACAATCGGCTTCAACGTCGACAACCAAACGTACGGTACAATTTTGCGTCAACTAGTTGGCTCTCACGTTCTTCCTTATGAGTTCACCGCATCTACCAACGCAGCACGTTCACCTTCAGCGCGTAACCGGTTGTGTCGTAGATTTTGCCATTTCTCCCACTTCCATTTGAGGAGTTCAGCAAGCTTGTGGTCCGCCTGAGGCGCTGTTCGTGGGTTGTTTTCGCACAGATAGTACGCGAAAACGCCAGTAAAAACCCCCAGCACTGGATCAAGTGTCCTACCACAGCCTTAGTATTCATTAATTCTGAGTTTGAAGCAAATTTACCTTGACAACAAAACGGGGAGAGGAGACATGACGAAGGTTGAGGGCGGACTTCAAAAGGGTGCCATAATAGTATAATATTAATCGTTTTCGGAAGGACCCTGGAACCGGATGTGGCGAACAATCCTTATCCACGGTTCTTCGATACAAACCGTGTCCTTGCATCGAATGCATCGTGGCGCAAAAGAAACCAACACTTCATATGATGGAAAATTATTAGAGCAAGATACTGGATTGCTGTCATTATCTTTACAGTAATGTTTGAATTCTTCAACGACTACTTAATTATGTCATACTGATTCACCAAGTCTACGCCGGTACTTTAATCCTTACCTACGCTCTTTCCAGAGTTGTGGAGGTTAGTGATTCCTTGAGGGTTTCCATCAACCCCTCTCTTACATGGATCGACAAGATTCACACTATTCAAGGACTCAAGTGAACCCCCGCGAATTTCTTTTCTTGCATCATCCAATATTAATCATTAATTCGACTGGACTCAACACATACGCACACATACAAACCCTCTGAGTGAACACGGGCCGGCTCCGCAATAGCGGAGGTCCTTCGGATTTACTGCTAAGCATATCAAAATTTCACCTCTTCCCCCGAGTCAAAATTCCTTTCAACTGCTTTTTCCAAAACAGCAACTACGTTTCGCATCACGTTTCCCGGGAGGCCGAACAATTATACTGCGAAAAATTAAGTTCACGTTCCCATATTCGAGTGTTTGGATGTGCCAGAAGTGGAAGATCCCTTTTCTTGGTGTGGAGCAGGATTTTCCACGGCATCCGGAGATGAATATGAAGTCTGAGGTGGTGGCGGATTGATCTTGTTGTCAATACCCAACATTGCACAAAACGCAACCGTCTGAGGATTTGTGTACCCTGGCGCTACAAACGAGTGTCGTCAATCCAAAAGCCTCTATCACTCCATTCTCCGGCACTCACGTTGGCTGGATTTGCTACCTTGCTCGCCCCCCGGCCCGGGAGCAGTAGCGCAAAATGCTTGACATTCGTCAACATCACGAAGCCCGTCGTGCTCCACTTTGTCACCGACGTTCTCAAGTACCCACTCAAATTCTGTGCGAACCATGTCTCTCGCTCGTTCCTCGTCAGGCATGCGTGGTTGATGCTGAGTAGTAGACAGGAATGGGTGGAATGCGCGTGTGATTGCGAGCCATTCTGGGTCGAACGTCAGCCGTGGAGGGGTGGAGTCCGGTTTATCCTTTCCATTTCTCGGACACAAGGGCGGCGTTTGTATGTCAATAAGCTACGGATCAACTTGTTCGTGCAATATGCACATGTCATGGACTTTTAGCTCACCTGAAGAAATTGTCGTGTCGGAAGACATTTGTCCAGCGCAACAAATTTGGTTTCCCTTCGCACAGCAGTTTTTGGTGGTTCATCAGGATTTTCGAATGTTGGAAGTGCGGGTGGCCGATCATCGGCATCATGGGGTACGGACGCAGTAAAGCGAACATGCATATGTGCAGCGAACCACCATTCTGGCTTCAATACTTTCAGCAGCCCCATGAGCGGTGGTGATCCCAGTTGACCTGAGGCTATGTCGCCTCGGAACCAAGGCTTGCGTTGAAGAAGATATCGCAGATCACCATGATGTTCGATACCTTGCGGCCACTCATGCGAGATAACGACATCCGGAGATGATAACTGCACGTATCCTCTAAGTGCCTCTCACAAAGTCGCGAGAGTAGAACGGCGTACAAGGGATAGTCGTTTTATATCATATTCGCGTACATGATAAATACTTCGCATCGAGCCATTATTGTATGGAAGTTTCTCCCAATGCCCTATCCCCGCGTCAAGCCATGCACACGTTGCAGTGAACAGCATTCACCTTGGTGAAAATCATCTCCGTTGAAAATACCTGATGATCCTGCGATCCTAACTCCATTGACCTGAACGCATCCGGCATGCCCAACGAAATAAATGTTTGGTGCTAGCCATCCTCCATGGTATCTGCAACGAGTCTCAATTTGCATGCAGAGAAACTCGTGCATCCCTGCTCACAGTTCCCATAGGTACGCCGAGGCCTCATGGTTACCGCCTATGACAAGAGTCAGCATCGGCGCCGTTTTCTCACCAGTGTAGTAGCTTAAAACGACACAGGTCAGAATCCACCTGCTTGAGTGATCTAGGCGACAGGCATCCGTATGGAGTCATGCATTACCTATGGAAGTCACCCATCTCTCTGTATTTTTCTGGAACGACCATACATTGGAGATCTTGATGGTTCCGTATGGCTTGAAAATCGCCACAGCAGATCAGGAGATCGATTTTGTAGTTGATCTTAGCTTCCAGCTCGGCGATGTGTTGATAAATTGCGTTCAGTTGACCGTGACAGCATCCTTCTATTGCGACCTGGCCTTTTGTCAGAGTAGATGAAATAGATTGACGCGATCAAACTGACCTTCATCGTCGTTTCCAAGGGTGATATGTGAAGTAGCCTATGAAAAGCTGATAGAGTGCGGTTCGAATGGAAGACAATTTCTGTCCTGCTAGCACAGTACTAGTATGCGACCTTGCGACCTCAAGTTCTGCAGACGATATGAGCGATATGGCGTGTTGAGTCAGCCTTTATAGCGATAGGGTTGCCTTTATATATGGCCACCAAGTCACAATTCCCGATGCGTGTAGGTAGAAAGGGTCCTGTAGACCACAATTTGCCCGTTTATTGTGGTCAACCGGCACAATCGAGACCAAACACTACTGTAGTTTTTCGACCGGATGTTCAGCCCTTGGACAGCGTGACAAAATGAACGTTAAGTTCATAGGTGCAGGACGCCGGGACACGCGTGACGAACATATTTTAGGTTCACAGTGGCGGGTTGCATCCAAACGTCAATTAGTATGTTTGCCACCCTATACATATGCCTTAGCCACTGCGGGTGGCATTGAAATATATAAAAACAATTGATCCACATATGTGGGATATTTTTGTCATCTTCCCAATGCCAATGGCATCGTTGAGCCATCTTTGTTGTCATTTATTGGACATTGATGGTCATTAGGAAGGGGAAAGCGTCGTCGGGTGCAAACCACGCGGTATGGAGCCGAGTTTTGGAAGCACGACTAGATTTCATTCCAGCGGACATTGCGGGGGATTTTTTATGATTTTAGAGCCATTTATTTTACAATTTACCATTCTTAAAGATTTAGGTTCATGGAGGAAAATTTTGCGTGACAGTCACGACAAAATAGGTTCAGTTCACTGACCTGGAGGACGCGTGACGAACATCCGGTCGTAAAACTACAGTATTATGACTTGCTGGGCTAGTATCGTATGAAGTTCAGACCAGCTGATGTCCTAAGTAGCGAAAGTGCTCCGGAACAGTGAGAAGCGAGGTGTCCAAGAAGTCAGCGCATTCGGGTTCAACGTTCGATCCATGTCGGTTCAGGAACAGCGGTAATGTGTGACATAGAATTCCTGGAAAGGCATCAGGTGTCACAACTGGTTTTTCCTCTGACCACGACTACGCTACAATGCCAAAGGCGAAGCTCCCGCCATTACCGCTTTCTGCGCTGTTTGCGATAAACAAGCCTTCGGGCCCATCATCTATGTCGGTTATAGACGACATCAAGTCACTTCTTGCAACCTCACGACTTTTCGTGGACTCTGCAGATCTGGTGACTGGTGACAAGGGCAAAGGCAAAGACACGGGGAAGGGAAGGAGGAAAGGCCGACGTGGGAGGTCCGGTGCTGTGAAAGTTGGGCAGGGTGGAACCCTCGACCCACTTGCGGATGGCGTCCTTGGTGCGTACCGTCAGCATAGCGTTCATGAGATCTGCTAATTTATCGTGTCGAAGTTAGTTGTAGGCGTTTCGCGTGGTACCAAGAAACTCTCAGAATTTCTTGACTGTGTCAAAGTATGTATGCGTCGACTGCCTGGTTGGAAGTACGCGATACTGAATTTTTATTTTTATTTGTAGGAATACAAAACGACCGCTTTATTAGGTTGTGAAACAGACTCGTATGACAGTGAAGGGGCTCAAGTCCGCTCAGCACCATGGAAATCTGTGACTCGCGAAAATGTTGAAGCTGCCCTGCCGAGGTTCCGTGGTTCAATACTTCAAACTCCTCCAATGTACGTTGTTCCATCTACTCACATTGCCTTTTTACTTACATCTCAACTTTCGTTCAACCAGATTCTCCGCGCTCAAAATGGACGGAATGCCATTATATGATTACGCGCGCAAGGGTATACCACTTCCTCGGCCCATAGAAAAACGGCCGGTCACCGTTCACTCGTTATCGCTCGTTGAATGGATCGGGACAAATCATATGTGGCGATGGCCGGAAAAGAAATTCACGGAGGAAGACAGACTGAAGCTAGAAAATGCGTTGGCTGGAGCAGAGCGTAGAAAGGAAAAAGAATCCGTGCACGTCAACGCGACGCCAGCAGAAACGAAGACGGAGAAGGAGAAGTTGATCGAAGATGGTACCATCCCGGAACCGGTGCCTAACCCAAGCGCCGTCGATTCCGCTTCTACATTCACGCACACCAATCCCGCGAACGATTCTGCGGAACCCACAGCTTCACAAGTAGAAGAAGACACGGAACACTCCCCAGCGTTCGTCCTTTCCATGACGGTGTCAGGTGGTACATATGTCCGCAGCATCGTACACGACCTCGGGCACGCAGTGGGCTCTGCCGCGCATGTTGTCACCCTCACGCGTGTTAGACAAGGACGCTTCACACTCGAGCTCGCATTCGATCCCCAGGGCGAATTGGAGGCTGATGTACCTGGACCGGACGTTGACGCCGACCTGGTTCCGGATCGTGGATGTGTGCCGTGGGATGTGATTGCGCGAGCCAAGGAAGACCCGGGTGAACGAGATGAGGAAGGGTGGTGCGAGTGGGAGCGAGCTGTCATGAAGGTTATGGAAATTGTGGAATAAGGATTCGGCGAGGTGAAACGCATTATCGAAAGTCTTGCATCAGCTTCTGCCCTCATGGATGTTGGAATGCGTTGAACGAGTAGACAAAGAAAATACTTCATTTCATTGTAAGGGACATGCAGTCGATTGTACAGTACTAAGGTCACCTGGCGTGCAATTTACATTTCGGTTCATAAATTCCAGTCCTCTGTTTCACTTCCGTCATCTCCTACCAGCTCTCCATCTCCACTCGGCTGGTAATCAGAATATGTTAGCATCGCTAATATTCACCAGACAATTATTCCGACACACCTGTGCAAATGCTTGCGCCTGGACTTCATGTAAACGGAAGTATTCTCCGCGAGCTGCCATAAGCTCCAAGTGCGTCCCTTGCTCGACAAGCGCACCATCTTTCATGCATCTACGCAGAACGTTCAATGACCTTCCAGGCAACGATCAACAAGTGAAACAAACGCACAAAATGACGTCGGCGTGTTTCGTGATATGTCCGAAACGATGCGTGATGAAGACGACAGTCTTTCCCTCGCGTTGGTTCAATAGCTGCTGGTACATCTCGTACTCAGCTTGTGGGTCCAGCGCGGAAGTGGGCTCATCTGCTACAAGGAGACGAATCTCTCCGCCGCTGAGACGCATGAACGTCCGAGATCTGCGAGAACAATGTATTCGTGAGGGACAGGAAGTGAAATAAGGGATGGGCTGTTAGACTTACGCAGCTAGGCGCTGACTTTCCCCACCCGAGATAGACGTCGGCTGCTCCACGGCATCCATCATCTTGCGGAACACCGGTGGCATCTCTCTCTTATAATTACACTGGCTCATATCCACCGGATCCAAGTTTGTCTCTAACTTCTTCGGGAGCTTCTCAATGAACTCGTACGCGCCGCCTTGGCGTATTGCCATGGTCACCTCTTCGTCTGTCGCCTTCCACGTGGGAAGGCCGATGGCGACGTTTTCGCGCAGACTGACGGGGTAGGGGTGGTGGTCTTGGCAGAGAATAGCCATTGCGCGGCGGAGGCCGGAGAGCTTGTATGACGAGAGCGGGAGATCGTCGATGAGGACTTGGCCCTCTGTCGGGTCGTACAGGCGGTTGAAGAGCTTTGTTAATGAGGACTTGCCACTTCCGTTGACACCAACTATTACAGCGAGTTGCCCTGGTTTTAACAAGAAGGACACATCATTTAGAGCTTTCTTCTCGGTTCCTGGGTATGCGAATGAGACGTTTCTGCAGGCCGGTCAGAACGTCCGGCTGTTGAAAAAGAAGGTTATTGCGTACCTAAACTCGACTTGCATTCCCCGTTCAACGTCATAGTCCCGGGCAGGATATTGAACATTTCCCTCCTTGAGCTTGTTGTCCAATTCAGAAAGTATGTACAAGTCCTTGAAGTTCGTGACTAGCTCCGCGAAACTTGTTGAATCGAGGAGAATACCCCGAATGCACCATTGGATGGATTGAGCCGTTTGTCGGAGAATCGCCATCGTACCTGCTGATAAGGTAGATGGAGAGATGAAAGATTGGATGCAGAACATGAACTGAAGTACAATGTAGTTAGATAACATATCGAACCGTGACATAGAAGCATACTATTGGGAGTTCGGATACCAGAGATGAGAGGATTCTCAGGCTTGATGGTTTCTGTATCATCCATTGTATCCCCAGCCGATCCATTGACGTATCGCCAAGCTTTGTTTTAGCTTCATGAAATTCTGAATGTCATCGATGAGCCACGGGCGCGCATGACATAAAGAGCAATGCTGAAATACCTGATTCGATATACTCGGCAGCTCCATCGCTGATGATATCCCGTTTAAATCTCTCACTGTAAGATAATATCTGTAAAGCGCTCATGCGGATGAAATTTGCGTTGTTGCAAGATTGTAAGAAATCTTTTCCCGCCAAATTTAGCATGACAACCATGGTGAAATATGTGAGTGACTTACTGAATGACCAAAGGTCGAAGTCAATCAGGTCTATCAGGAACGGGTGAGCAATGCACATCGCGACGAAGATCGGACCGAATTGTTGGCGTCTCATCGCTACAATGAGGAATATGCATTGAGAGACCAGATCCAAAATGCTTGTCACCTTGAATCTCAGAGTCGTCAACGCAAACCATGCGTCTCCTGGTGCGCTTAGGGAGTAATTAGCAGAGGGTAGTTTCGACTTCACTTCTGGGTCTGCTTGTCATGAATTAGATAGATATCGATAGCCGTACACCCATGTGGCGGCCTTACCTTGCAATGTGGGGAGATCGAATTTGAGCGTCGCTACATGAAGAGGCCTGTGAGTCCGTGAATACCTCAGTTGATCATACATAACTGACATCGTAGTCCATTTTCTGCGAAATGAAGCTTAATGCGATGTCGAAGTATGGCTTCATATTTATCGCTGTAGAAAGTTGATCACAATAACGATATTAACGAATGAAAAGTAATTCTTACGACCATCGATCGATTAGTGCAGAAAAGCTAACAATCAATATTTGCATCACGCAAGCTCGTAAGAGGGCATGACTATCGGAATCGAAACCTTGCACACGGGCTTGTATCTGTAGGTCAGACGCATCGTCATATTGTACAATCAAATGGTATTAATGCGACATCAGACTTACCACGTTGAGAAGCTCGGAAGAGTAGTAAAGAGACACAGTCGGTTCGAAACTTGACCAAATAGCACACATAATGTAAATCACCAGTAATACGGGTCCAAGGGCAAATACATCGCGCAGAAACCGAATGAAGTATGGCAGCCCGTTTTTAACCTGATTCAGCGACGAGAAGATTCGGGTTCCTGGAAGACGAAGTCCTTGTGGGATTTCGCGAGTTACATCCCATATCCCAATCTTCGACTGAACGAGCCGAGGAGGAAAATCTTTAGGAAAAATATTTGGAAGGAATTTCTTGCCCAATGACGACATAGCTTAGAGGTCTAGAACAGCGACCAGATCCTTAAGAACGCCCTGCCCGCTCTCTCTGCACAATGAGACGTAGGCAATGAACTATATTATCCGAGTTTTTGCTTTATTTCAACCGCATTTTGCTACCAGGTTTGTCACCAAGCAGAGAACCTTCACTTCATCGTTGGGATGCCTTTGAAGTTCATGTCAACAGATGCTGTCGCAATAGCGGATAAAATGATGTTTGAAGAGTCACCCATCGTAAACAAAGCAGAGTCTAAGTTAAGGTCGTAGGAGCTCTGCGCCAGTGCAGTGCAATGGAGCAAGATGGAATGACTGCAATGTGGCGGAAAGCAGACATGAGTCAAACAGCAGAGAAGCATAGTGGAAGCAATATTGCGATGCAAATCGTCGAGAGTTTTGTTCGTCTTATTCTTTTTCGCTCAACCGGTGATTCCAGGATGGTTGTGGTTGTGGCGCTGGATAAAGATTATGTAACACTCGCGTAACTGACTCATGTTTGCCGAGCACGGTGAATTGTGGTCTTGACATCGCCAGCCCGAGGACGAAACAGTAAGTAATGTGTGAGCAGTTTATTGTAATAGAGCCATTTCTGACTTCCCTTAGACCTCAAGACGGATACATATGCCAGCATGGTTCTATGGAGTTAGAGTCGGGCGGACGCCAGGAGTATACGACACATGGTATGTTCGCTAGTTCTTCTGTTCGTTTCAGAAAGTTCACGATGCTACAAGGGCGTCGTGTGAAGAGCAGATCCATTCATTCAGTGCCGCAAAGTTCAAGAAATTCTCCAATCGCACAGACGCGGAGAACTATGCTTACGGTGTTCAAGCAAACCGCACACCGTTGACCCCAAGAGCCGCAGCAGTTTCTGCACCACTACCTGTCGCTGGCCCCTCAAACTTCAGACCTCAACCGGTTAACGGGAATTCAGACACCGATGTCATCTATACAGACGGGTCTTGTAAAGGAAATGGGAAGATAACCGCTGTCGCAGGCATTGGAGTTTGGTGGGGAGAGAATGATACTAGGTATGCACGCAAAAGGCATACACCATGGAAGGTGTTCTCAACTGACAAATCTCCTAGAAATATATCTGAAAGATGTCCGGGGGACCAAACCAACAACCGAGCAGAGCTCATCGTCTGTATTCCGTGTTCGATATGCCGACCGTCACGTCACTCATTTGTCTTTCTGAAAGGCTATCATTCGTGCCTTGGAATCAACGCCACACAGCAAGAGGTCACTGGTGATCAAGACAGACTCCCAATATGCAATAAACTGTATGATCACGTCACTCATACTCCTAAGCCGCCGTATCCTTACATTCAGCACCCAGGTCTCGATGTGTGGATTCAAGGATGGAAAAATAGGGGATGGAGGACGGCGGACGGTGGCCCGGTCAAGAACAAAATAGTCATACAATATCTCGAAAGTCTCCTCCAACTTCGCCAAAAGCGTGGCCAGAAAGTCCGCATCAAGCACGTTCGAGGGCATTCAGGTATCCCAGGGAACGATGCCGCGGATTTCGAAGCGAACAAGGGCACACTGTACCCAGAGGTTCCAGAACGGGATTGGCGAGGGTTGACGGCTGCAGTGAAAGCTGAGATCTCGGCAATCGATGGGATGCCAGTCGATGAGAATGAGTCCGATGACCTTGACGTGAGTCCGTCTCATTCGGAAACATTGCTGATCACTCACGAGATACCATAATGCAGATTCTGGCAGGAGGTCTCCTCAGTCCAGAGGCACTCGAAGCAGAAATGGCAGCAGAAAATCCACCACCGACTTCCGGTCCTTCAATTCCAGTCCCAGTTGAAGAGGGCGATCTTCTCAATCTTGAGGAGCTCGCTGCAGAACTGGCCGCTGCTTCTGAGGAGCCTGTCATAATATCGGATACCTCGATGGACGTTGATGATAGCTTTGGAATCGAGGTTTGTCCATTTTCATACAATGGCCAACTTGTTTGATTGCGCACTCAACCGGCACAATATTTTCCAGCATGTTCCAACCCAGATCATTTCTCAAACACCTGGGCCATCTTCAAACCCGATATCCAAAGGTTTCGTGTCGGGATCATCAGATGATCCATATTTCCAGGTTCGCTTGGATCAACGCTTGGGGTTACTAGGGAGTACTGATGACAGGACGTCAGGCATCAGAGCGCAAGCTTTCTCCTATAAGGCCACTCACAATCCAGCAAGTCTTGGCTGCGAAGCAACCACACCTGGACGAGGACTTTTCTGTTGACAAACGTTGTGTGAAACAGGTGCTTGGTTCGCGTCGCCGCTCTCTTTGACATTGCACTGATTATGGTTTCGAATTATAGATTATATTAGTGGCTTCCATTCTGTCAATCACAAAATATTCGAAACGCAACGATTATGAACTTGATGATGGAACAGGTCGTGTCACAGGCAAACACTGGAGACCTCACGAGACTACCGACGATGGAGACGGTACAGAAGGTGTAACGTACGTCGCTCCCTCATTGTTCATTCTCAAAAAATCGGTTTGGGGAAATTGACTCATTTTGACTAGGGAGAATGCATACGCTCGAGTAATCGGAAGGATCTCTCGGTACAAAGAACGTAATATCATCCTTATCGACAGAATCCACGCCATCGGACCAGATTATCATGAAATCTTCTACCACATATTCAACGCCATGGTAGCGAAGGTGGATCTGGATCAGATGCGAGTGGTGAATTCAAATTCTGTTGTGATTCGATTTATGATCAACGAGCTCAATGTCTATGGCTTTGCAGACAAAGAAAGCCGATGCTATTGATGGACTTGTGATGCAGAGCCAGAACCTCTACCTCACCCCATCCCAACCACAACTCTCGAGCCCCCCGCGAGTGATGACATTTATGAGTTCGGAACGAATCTTGAGTTCACCCCTCCAAAACTCACCTGCTCAAGTACCGGTCGGGCAACTGGCTAAGCCTGCCGACGGGGAGGAGACTGAGATCGACGAAGATGAGCATATGGAGGACGACGATGAAAGTGATGACCGCGGGGACGCAATAACGATCAATACGACGTCCTCCGATGACGACGATTACATGAAGGAAGACCTGCATCAACCAATCGTGCTGTCCGAGACTGAATCTGATCTCTCTGGGGACTACCATACGTCTCGCGAAGAAGCCAGCCCGTACATTCACACAGTTGACTTGATCGAGCCGGAGGTGGAGACAACTCATCGGGACCCAATGTCCCATCTTACGACGTTGGAACGCGCAATTCTTCTCTTGCTGCTTAATGCAAAAGGGAATGGTGGTGCTGAGGGTCCAAGTCGTGGTGTTCATGTTGCCGCCATCACCCGCGCGGTTAAGCATAAGTCGGAGCGTCCGGAAGATGTCAGGTGCGTGCAGCTCCATAATATTCTTGGAAGCTCATTTGACACCTCTGTTGCCAGTGATGCGATGGATAATCTCCTGGATTACGGTTTAATTGCGACCACAATTGACGTCTTACACTACGAGCCCGTTCACTTACCTGACCGACCGCGGGCGCTCTCTGCATAGGCCAATTGGGTGTTGCGAAATGACGCAAATTTATGTGATCTTAATGGATGTATTTTTATAGCCTTTCTTGTGAATGCTATCTGGTTTCTATATTTTCGTGCAATTGGTGACATTTCGTTCTTAATTCATTCCCAGCGATAAACTGATGTGAATTAAGATATACTCCCTACGTGCTGAGGAGCTTTTGCATATTAAGGGACAATGGTATCGATACGCCATTCGTGAAAGCACCCAGCTGGTCCATATATAAGTGGGATACGAATCATTACACAATGGACAGACAATGACGATTGTGGTATACAGACGCATTGCGATGCAACTCAATGACATCCGGAATTACACCGATAGCCATGATAGTGGTGGCAGGATCACATGCACCCGTCTGTCGAAACCAGCGTAAGAAAAATCGGTTAAAACTAGAAAGGATGGAATGTACGAACTGGGAAGCGAGGTCCCCGCACTCGTCAAACTGGCCTTCAGCGTGCTTTTCCCGCATCCAAGTCCCTTCGCAAAGGCCTGCGCAACGACCTTCGCACCAGCAGGGCTGGTGTGCGTGTGATCATTTGGATAAAAGGCGTTAACCTTCGCTTGTCCCAAAGCTTTGTAAAATTCGATAACATAGTCATAATGATCGACGTAATCTGCGCCGGTTCGAGATGCAGCGAGGGAGGCGTAGCCAACGAAGCGGTTTCCTGCTCCCGAGGCGAATGAGCCGTTGTTCGGTGTTGGTGAGGACACGACGGTCTTTACTCCTAACGAGGCGAACTTCGTAACGGCATTTTGGATGTAATAGTTATAGGTGTGCGTGACGATGGTCTTTCCAGTGCTGAGACGCGACGAAATGAGCAAGATATAAACGCTACTGTATAATTTGAAGCCATACCTATCTTTAACGGTGCAAGTCGTAGCAACGTCGCTACCTGGACAGTCAGCACGTCCATTATCCGGAGTCGCAGATCCGTCATTATGCCCAAACTCGATGACGGCCCAATCTCCTTTCTTCACCGTCGTGTACAGGGTATTGAATCTTCCTTCGTCAGTATAGCTTCTGGCACTTCGACCTGCGACTGCTTTGTTGACCACGGGGATACTGAGGTAGGGTTGCAGGTATTGTCCCCAGCCTGTCCAAACTCGAGTCAGAAGAATTCTTACTGCGGAGGTAAATCGATTGGACGTACCATCAGTGCCTGCGCCACCCCCGCCTGGAGCCATCGTCGAGTCTCCAATTAAATAGACCGTCGCATTACACGCGACGGCACAAAAGAGCAAGAGAGCGTATGAAAGAATTTTTACAGCCATGATGGCACCTCGAGTCGTCTGGGGATCTTTAGTACCTCTCGTCTGATCGATTATATATCCAAAATGTCCAGAGAGTGCAGGTGATGTTTTCATCACAGCTGTGCCAGCTGGACAATATCATCTCGCTACCTTTTCCTCGTCGTAATGACGATTTCAATTTCCTTGGCACCCCACCACAGGTCAGGTGAGTAGCCAGATGTTGAACGCAAGGCCGATCATTTTGCGAAAGACACGTTCGAACGGTTCAACGGATCATATTGAACAGAGATTATGGCGAACGTGATGGTTGCAGTTCAACAAGGAACGAAAAACTTCAGATATTGTGGAGTGACTCGGAGCCGAGGAACCACGTGGCAATCGGCAAAGCGTTTCCTTTAACATATTATGTTACTGTATCTCGTGCTCATGAGGGATCCTTGAGGTTGCTTTCAATAATTTGAACATCCCAGCTCGCCCCAGTTGCAATGACATACTACTTGGTGGCAATTTTTGTCTCGTCGATTTATGGACTTGGCCGGCACGGCACCCTAGCGGTTACCGGTCCGGACGTTTACTTCCTTCGCGCAGTGATGATATCCTCCGTTCACACCACTAACATTGAACATGAGCGCCATTGCGCCGGCGCCGTTGGACCTACCCATCAACCGCCCATGGACAGAACGCGTTCGGATTCGACTTTGTGAGTGTTGGGTCGTGGGCACGGAAGCATTTTGACATAATTGTTTCCTGAAGTCGGATGGTTTCTACAGACCGTCATTAGCATCCTAACATTTCATATGAATTTGGAAAGAGATGCTCATAGGTATAAGATTACGATAGATACAGGGGCGACTGGCAAATGCAGGTTATGCATCTACGTTCCGAAAGATTTGCCATCTGACGACCAGAGTCAACCGCGCGGAGTCGCGATGCACTTGCATGGTGGCGGTTGGGTCATGTGAGCCACGTCTCATTCAATGAATCGCTCCTCATTAGACCTGATTCCCCCCAGATGTCGTCCTGAGATGGAAGCAAGGTTGTGTCGATACCTAGCGAATAACGCAGGCGTTGTCGTCGTGGCACCGGACTACCGAAAGGCACCAAGTAGGGCTGGCATATTAATATCCTATGACGTTCTTGGTTGATAGCTTACTCAGAATACCCATATCCGCACGCACTGGAACAATGTTACGCTGTCGCCTCATGGATAGCAAGGTACTTTTCGATCATATCGATCATCATTCTACGCTGTACTGAAAACCGTGACTGATGCAGCGGTGGACTGTCACTCTCGCTACAAAAGTCTCGTCACCCCTTTGCTTCGTCTCTGAAACTCGACACAACACGTCTCGCACTCTCCGGAGGGAGTGCTGGCGGTAACCTAGCTGCCGCACTTACAACACTTGCCCTCACGCGACCCCTCCCACATGGAACGAAGATCGTATCAAACGGCCTTCTCTACCCTTCACTCAAACTCACAATTCCATACAAGGAAAAGACAGCTCATATGAACCCAGAGCGTAACCTCCCGTCATGGGCCTCCCTCTTTTTCTTTCGCGCTTACCTCCCACCACCGCGCCAGTCAAGCGATCCATTCGTTTCACCGGCTCTCGCGCCGGATGACGTTCTCTCACGTTTTCCACCCAGCGTCATTTTGACAGCAGCGTATGACTACCTCGCTAAAGAAGGGGAAGACTTTGCGAAAAAGCTAGAAAGTCTTGGTGTTGATGTGAAGAGCAAACGGTTTGAGGGAGTCGGGCATGGATTTGATGGAACCCCGACCAGGGACAAAGAGCAGCGACTCCGGAATACAAACGCGAGAGAGATTGCTTATGGCATGATTGCGGATGTCTTTCGCGCGACGCTGTGGTAGTTGGGTTAGTTGTGCATCCGTAAACAAATAGTTAGTTAACGATTGGTCACGGAACTCATCATGGCCTTCATTATGGTATTTTCCACACGCTAAACGGTGAGATGACAAAACTTCTCATAATATTCGTTATAGTCGTGAGTACAGGACAGAATACCAGATCCCGTCAATCCAAGATTCTGCCCTGCAAGTAAAAAGTAAGGTTTGACAGGGCATACATACACAGAAGCGTACGAGACGAAACTAGATGTTTTAATCTCAATTCCTGAATAGCCGGAAGGCACCATTGCTGGAGGTAATTATGGACAGTGAAGAAGCCTACGATACGATTCAGATTCGGCAGCTGTCAAATGTCCACCACTCGCAAAAATCAGAGGCTCGGTTAAGGTATGAATGATTACAAGAACGTATCGTATATCATTCAGCAACGCGGAGACCGAAGTGCCGCCACAAGGAGGCAGATTCTTCGGTCAAAAAGAGTCAGAGTATTATTTCTGCTCATAGCGTCATTCTCGAAATTTTAAGCATCACGGATCCGGAACTTTGGAATCTGTCTGGGACGAAATGACATTGGTATAAACAACATATTAAGAGAGAGAGGATTTCATACAGGGAGCAAGATCTGCGCAGCTTGAAGGAGTTTCATTTCCTGTATCTGTTTGACCATGTCCAGCGAATCCCCGCGTATGTGGAATTCATCTGCGTCGATTTCCAAGTCCTGTTGGGCGGTCGCGATCACAGACAGGTACACTTATAGGGTGGTGTGTCGTACCTTTGCAAATGCTTGTGCTTGAATTTCATGGAGACGGTAATACTCGCCTTGTTTAGCCATCAACTCGCTGTGAGTCCCTTGTTCCACGAGATGACCGGCTTTCATACATCTAGACGATCTGAATTGAGTAATTGAAAGGGAAACATAGGAAACGCTCTTACAAAATAGTATCTGCATATTTCGTGAGATTTCCAAAGCGGTGGGTGATAAATATCACCGTCTTCCCCTCACGCTGCTCCCGAAGGCGTTGAAGTAACTCATACTCGGCTTGAGGGTCTAATGCGGAAGTGGGCTCATCGACAGCAAGGAGACGTATGTTTCCACCTCCGAGACGTAAAAAGGTGCGGGATCTACAATAGACATTTCAGAACCAAATAGAGAAGGAGAGTAAAACGAGTGCCTGGCAACCGTAACGTACGCGGCTAGACGTTGACTTTCTCCGCCAGAAATAGCCGTCGGTTTCTCCTTCTTTTCCATGAGCTCTTTGAAGGCCGCAGGCATTTTAGAGTGGTAATGACAATTCGTTGCATCGACTGGGTCTAACGTGGTTTTGAAACCCTTTTGGAGCTTTAGAATGAAGTCGCTTGCACCTCCTTGACGTGCGGCGAGTTCAACGTCTTCGTCCGTCACCTCCTCGTCGGGAAGCCCGAATGCTATGTTATCACGCAGGCTCACTGGGTATGGCGGGTGTTCTTGGCAGAGTATCGCCATTGATCGTCGAATGTCAGATATTTTATATGACTGCAGTGGAAGACCGTCCACAAGAATTTTTCCGTCAGTCGGATCATACAGCCGATTGAACAATTTTATCATGGAAGACTTCCCGCTTCCATTGACGCCAACAATAACAGCCATTTGCCCGGCTCCTACCCTGAACGACACGTCGTTGATGGCCTTTTGCATGCTCCCCGGATACGTAAATGATACATGGCTTCTCGTGGGTATGAAATTTCCGTTAGGGCATGAACGGAAAATGCAAGTAGTTGTCGTACCAGAATTCAATTTCTGCGCCGAATTCTACCTTTCCTTTGTCAATGGGGCAAGGGAGATAGCCATCTTTAAGTTTGTTTTCGACTTCAGAAGCTGCGTAAAGATCTTTGAAGCTAGTAGCGACTTCCGAGATTGACGACGAGTCTTTTAATATACTGCGGATAGACCACTGGATGGACATTGCCGTTTGCTGCAAGATTGTCATCGAACTTGCTGCAAGGTTTTTTGGGGAAAAGAACGATTGAATGCAAAAGAAAAACTGCATGGCGTGAGTTTTGGGACTATGAATACATGTAAGTGAAACAACACATGCCATTGGAAGTTCCGCTAGAAACGCGCAAGCAAGTCGCAAGATTACACTCTTTTGGGCTTTCCATTGGAGGCCAAGATGATCAGTAGATGTATCACCAAGGTTGAATCGCGCTTGACGGAATTCTACTAAACGATCAGTTGGATGTTGCATTTCTGGATGTTGCATTTTTGCAAGAGCGGTGTACCTCGTTTTATGAAGTGTCCAACATCGTCACTTAAAATATCCCTACGAAATTGAGGCTTTGATATCAAACCGTATAGAGCTTTCATTCTTAGAAAGTACTCGTTTTGAGAGTGTTGAAAATAGCCTAAAATTTACGGAGAGTTAGTATCGTGCTCGAAATATTACTGACGTGCATTTTACTTGATCGCCAAAGGTCGATCTCGGTCAAATCGGTCAGAAACGGCTGAGCAACACACATAGCAACAAAAATCGGACCCAAACGCTGGTTTCTGACAGTTCCGATCAAAAAGGTGCATTGAGTTATGAGGTCTAAAATGCTGGTCGCCTTCGCTTTCAGTCCTTCGAGAGCGAACCATGCGTCACCAGGATTGTCGAATGCTAGAGAATTCGGCGACAGTATTTTTGATCTGACCTCCGGATCTAATAACAGTATCTCAGCATGGTGCGAGTTTTCCCAGTCGCAACCCCTACCTTGAAGCGTCGGAAGATCCAGTCGGAGAAGGTCTAAGAAAATAAGAAAAAAATAAGAAAAAAAATCGTAATAGACGCACGTTCGATGCCACTCTCCATGAAATGAAATTTGATACGATTGCGAAGGACACTCTCGTATCGTTCCCTGTCGGAATGCTTAAGTCGATGATTCCCGATCTTCGAATAGTTAGATACATACACCCAGGATGAAACAACCACTGAGAACACAGTCAAAGAAATCTGCCTGGACACCGCATACAGTATAGAAAACCCGCTTATTTGATGTCCCATGAGGCGCATCTGTATCTGGAGTAAACGGACATCACCGGAGTATTCACTGCATCATCAAAGCATTTACCACGTTAATTAATCTGGCTGACGAGTATAAAGCGATCGTCGGCTCAAAGCTTGCCCAGATCGATCCAAGGAAATACACCACGAGAAATTCGGGTCCCAGGTTGGAAACCTCTCTGAAGAATCGAGAAATATATGGAAGATTTGATTTCAGTTCATTCAGCGAGGACGAGGAAATTCCTTGAGGGAGGTACACCGAGGACTGAACTTCGCAAATTACCTCCCAAACTCCGAGTGTTGTTGTCGAGAGACATGTGTTGTGAAGATACCCAGAGTTAAGCGGAAAGAGTGGCAAGAATGACTTCCTCATGTCAATGGTGTCACCTGGATGTCTACGTCGTGGTTATATGATCAATATGAGGGTTGGAACCGAGTATTTGGTCAGGACAGCGCTTATTTATTAGGCGCCTAGCGCCTTTCGTGTCACATGGGTTTATCCGCGGTATTTGTGGTGTCTTTCCCGATTCAAGCAACTCGGGTCCCCGGCATCCACAATACGTGGCTGGAATCAGCTAAGTCATATGTGGCCGGCTTATGAAAATAGGCTCTGTATGCGACTTCTCATGCACGAGTTCCTAGCCTTGTGCTGACGGAGGAACACCTCTAATTCTTGTACAATGATTTGGTTCTTGGCGGTAAGTGGATGCAAGGGGTCCCTTCAAATTTCATCAGCCATATTGATGACTCCGCATGGCGACTGGTGGGTGGGAGGAAGGTACATCAACAAGGCAACTCCAGCCCTGGCGACACCAAGGTCTTGCTAAAGCCTGAGCGGCGTATCATTGTAGCTTTCTTGTCTGGAGGACTATCTAGGAGGGAGAATCAAGTTAGTCGGCCTCGGTAATTGTGGAACTTGACTCAACGTGAAATCATGCCAAAAATGCGACTGAAAATGGTGCAGATCATTTAACGAAACTTTCTTGTGAATAGTGATGAAATCTTAGTACATAAACTGTAGTTGCATTCCATGGTGCCTAATCTGATTTCTCACCGACATAATGGAGGGGCTATTTATCACTTGGGTCTGAACGGGTTGATCGCCAGCTCATTGGCTACGAGAGAAACTTGAAAATCATGGTATCTTTGGCTGTTCGACCAGATTTCCGACCCACTCTCCATCCTCGGTGAAGGTGAAGCCTGGGTATTGGATTCCTAATGGATCCTCGGTGGAAGGGACTCCGCACGGAGCTCCCACCGTTGTGAGAGTCACTGCTCGTTTAGTCAGAAATTTGGCCGACATTCGTTCAATGTAGAACGCACACGAATGCCTTACTTGACAGGCTTTCTTCAATATCGGATATCTGCATGATTTCAGCCATTCCGGTATTCACCAGACCAGGTTGGAAGTTGAGAGAGGCGTGGGAAAGGAAATTGGCGAGTCTCAGAAATTGCCACTTTTCGAAACTCTCCCGACTCCACGACTCCGGACACACTGACGTGACTGAACACGACAGCAGTGTTGCTTGCACCGTGTTGATTGTCGAAGCTCCGTTAGCAATATGTCGGCGAGATTGGTCCGAACACATTCTGACGCCGCTGTGCGGAAGTTGCCGTGCGATGTTGCGTCTGGTGACGCCGCCGAACTCATTGACGACCGAGCCAATATTACACCTTTCCGACCGACGGTCCATTCCGAAATTAACAGACAGAAGACCAGGATCCTTTCGATTTCAACCTTTACCGCGTCTGCTTCACTATTCAAGATGCTCCAAAGGGCTCCCTTTGACTGATCGGTTTACCAACATACTCATATCTCCTTCAATGTTGGGGCCGATTTCGTCTCTGGAATCATCTGCTATATCGGTACCCTCTGACTTTGCCCTCCTGTTTCAACTGCTTTCAAGATGAGTCTGGACTCAGACATCAGCCCGCCTTCGACGCAAGGCGACCGACGCAAGTAGAATGGACTCTACGATAACGTACTTAAATACTGCACCCCAAATACGCTCGCGCTGCCTAAGCTGAGGTTTCGGCCAAATTTTCGGCGGGCACGATTTCACATTTTGCGGGCGGTCCAGTTGGAAGCCTTGAACACATCATATCGGGGTCATACTATACGCTGTGGACAGGCCTGGGCATCTGCTGCTTCGATCTGTAGGATCCGCTCCAAAGCTCCAAGCCCAATGTCTCGCGGGATGATCTATAACGACGGCCTCTCGATATATGCTTCCGTACGTCACGCCACCACTGAACAATCCACGGTATTTTCAAGCGCTAAATTGTATTTAGGTTGAGCACAATGTAGCAGAGCGGTAACTATGCCTGCCTTACGTCTCTGCGTCAAGGCAGGAGTTGTTCACATACGGTCATGTGCCACTGTGACCATGGCTTTGGTCCATAACAGAGTTCACGATGACTCGGATTACGAAAACACACTGTCATCCTCAGATACTCATGATAGATCTCCCGGATTATGATAAACGTGCACACATCCCGAAACTCGACGAAGTGTTCTAACGCATTTTTCTCAAACTCAACCTCTAGAAACAAGAGGAACGCAAGCGGCTAGCCCCGTAGTGTTGCTCCTGGTTTTTGTGTGCGAATTTTTCAGACTGCGCTTTACATACCGTCGAAATATTCAAAACACAGGCTGACGCTTCTGTCTATGCGGCAAGATCTAGTGATTAAGAGTAGCTATGTTGTCTTTTAGGCTCTGAATTTACACCTTCTTATTATCAAGACACTGCGTCCCCACTCACAGCATATTCTGTTCGTTCATGCCGCTCATGATTGGGTCAATCCGGAAATGGTTCTCGGCGGCATCTTCTAAAATCAGAAGTCATCGCAGTTGACATGCACATGCTACCATACGTCTGATGTCCAGCTCTGACACATAATTATTCTATTCAATAGGCGCCATCATCCCAAATGACCCACGATTTCCGCCCACTGCTTGGACATCTTCGCCGAGTACCTGCTAAGTCCATAAACCCGCACGTCTGTGTCCAGTATCTTAGCAAGGTTGGTCCAATCGAGTCGCGGCGGCGGTCGGGTCTCATTCACAACTCTCATTGGATTATTTACCTGATACTCGACTGACCTGAATTTACACAAAGAAGATATCTGGCGAAGTCAATAGGTCGTTAGGTCGTTCACGACGGGGCAAGGGAAAATGACCATGTACGTACCGTTCCATAACTTTAGACAGTGCCTCGTCTAATTTGTCGCCTTATACCCTGCAGGTTCGTGGCTCAGTGCACAATATTTTGCTATGTGATATAAGAATCGAACGACGTGGAATCTTAAACAGGTACCACACTGTCAAATACGGCTGGATCATGCACCTAGCCCACAAATCCCCAAAGGGTGTAGTCATACAATTCGTCCATGATCCTGCCGAGCGCAACTGGGCTGACCTAATTTCCGCCTCATCGACGCCACCTCATGGAGTCCATCATTATCTGGCAGATATTAAACCCTCCTCAATTCAACAGATTCATTCAACTCTAACACTGATGCGAACACTGCAGTATGAAAGTCACGGTACTGAGGAGTAGGTAATGCTGTACCTGCAAAGGCGTTTTATCCATTTGGACACGAAGTTCAATGGCACCAATGTCGCCGTTCTTTACAAATGGGTGATACCATATCTTCTATCTTCTAGTGAGGTGTAGGTGCATTGACTTTATTCTGACTTGAAACCCGTGCCTAAGGTATACACTACGAGCATTTTGCTCATATTGATCAGTCTGACGCAGATTTTCACCCCGCTGCTAATGGTTGAACATAGATTCCCGCCGACCAGAGTCGAACAACTTAACATTTCTTCGCAGGTTCTCGAACAATTACTGACTAGACTGTCTGGCCCAAACGCTGAAACCACGTCCGGGGAAATACGATCTAGTGAAGTCTTTCTTGGTCGCATTTATATGGAATTTTACTTGCTAACGGAATTTACGTCAATTTCGTTCCATTGAAGAGCCATCTGGGAACCTCCCTTCTTCTCAGAAACGCCGTCACGTTCAACATGGTTTACGCCATAGACACGACTGGATGGGACTAATGAATAGGTTGTTCGTCAGAGCTGCTGTTCTACAAATTTGGAAAAGGGAACCTACCCACAAAAATCGACAAAATTTCCATTCCTTGTTAGTCTTTCCATAACAATCAACCTGCATCTCAATTCATGCGTGCTGTTAAGCACCATCGCCTCATTGAAATTCGGATGTCGATTGCAACGGTACTAATTATTTCAATGGAATGCCTCCCAAGTTAAGGAACCACATATTGACGAAGCATTCACAGAACAAAAGCCCCGCGTCTAACACCAAGTATTATCTGGCACATGGATCTATCAGGGAGGTTCTTGGATGATGGTTCGCGGGACGTAGGCTCATACACATCCATTCTCAGTGCGTCTGCACCGCAAGCGCCAATAAAAAATAAGCGTGTAAATAAGCTCTTGGGAAGAAGCACACCAGCGCCGATCCGCATTTCCATACGACCCATAAGCTGGTGGTCTATTGAGTGAGAAGCCAGTTCATATCCGAGCTTCCGAGCTGATTATCATTACGATCATCTGTGTTGACAAGCAATCCGAGACCGGTAATATACGCGGAGCTTTAAACTTCGGCAGCAGACATCAAACTCCGCCAATGGATGCCGAACGATCTACCATCCTCCATCGGCCTCCGTTGGTATTCGACGTACTCCATCAACTTCCGTCAACCAATACTGTACCTCATAATGGAGCGTGACCAAGGATATATTATCAACAATTAATATCCTAATGATTCTGGCTAACGGGGAATTGACTGTTACGTCGGATTTAGTGGTCAATTTTCTAGAACACCTAGTGGTGGTTGCAGCTGGTATTTGACAACGTACATCGAACATCGCCATCTACCGTTGTTTTTCGCATTGAAAACCACCACGTCAAAGTAGTTAAAGAATTGAACATTTATAATAATAGTCATTCAACTGCCGTGACCTCCAACGACGACGAACCGTTGAATGCCGAACACCATCGTATTATATTCCGACATTGTTCATCGTATGTCGTTCGCCAGTCGATGATAGCATTCGACGTAATTCGTCGACTCCATCGCAAAATTAGCGAAAAAGGAGTGCCAGTACGCCGAATTCAATAGGATGTGGATTCACTTGAGATATACAGCAAAAATTTGGATTCACTACGCGGGATCACGCCGGTCACCGCCAGTATCCGGGACCGGCTGGTGCCTGACGATGGCGGATGATGGTGGACGCCGTCGGTTGCCATCGTCTGCCACCGTACGACGTACTTCCACCCTCCGGGCATATAACTCTCCGAGACGCTCGTCCTAACGCCGATGTCCGGCAGGTATCGAAGGATTTCTATTGGATGACCTTACGAAGGCTCGCTTTGGCCGTTGAAAATTCAGTACTGTGTATTCACAACAAATATATCAATAGCGCAAACGTCCGCAACTCTCACTCGTTTCGCCATCCTCCTTTAAACCCTGGTCATGATTAGGACACATGAGTGACATGACCACGACGGTTTCTCTGATTTGCTCGGCGTCTAAACGTCTAAACATGTACACCACAATTGCAAGCCAGGACTCTGGCTCGCGGAACATTAGGGCCGGGACACCACTGCGACTTCCAAGGAGCATTAATATTCTCCCATCAGAATACACAATACTGTGTGCATGAACAGGCACACACGCGCGCGGGCGCCGATCTCCATTTTTATCTGGCCCCATTCTAAGTCATTTCTACTTCTTTTCCACAGCTTACAGGTTGCGCTGTTCTGCAAAAAAGGCACGATACCGCAAATTAGTCCCATCTAATCTGATTCCATTATCATCGTCGTCGTGAGGATGCATACTTGTACGCTCACGCTCGTTCGATTCCGCTAGCGTTCAAACATGAGTACCGATAGAAGTCAAAGAAATTTCATGGAATAATGAGGTGTTCGGCCGTTCGCACACAGCCTTTCCCACAGATAAGCACGTATTACAACACGTCATTGCTGAATCTTCAGTCCGTGTATTACTGTAATCGACATACTCCATCGATTCCCACAGCGAGAAAGTATCTCGACCTCCCACGTAGGATATTGACTGAGTCTGACGTGTCGGAAGTGACGATGTGGACATCAACGAGTCGAATAAGAATAAAATTATAATGGGTTTAGATGTGATAAGGGAAGATGCGATAGGAATACAAGGGATTCTGACCGAACACTGGTGAGATGAGGAAAGGTGACTGCGTTTGATCATGACTGATGAGGTGGTGCCGAATGGTATACCAATACGGCGATGGGGGATACAGGGATGGGAATGGGTGTGGAATGTGTAGTACAAGTGCATTGTGCGTCCAAATCGATGAGTCAATGCATTCAAGTCCATCCGGTCAAATGGGCGGGATACGGAGCCAAATTCGAGCCAAAAATTGATCGCAAAGATGCCAGGATGAAGCTTCCGCGGTGCTTTCACATCATGCTAAGATTTGAGCCCCGAAAACAATGCGCAAGAACTGGTGAGAGACCATATCATTGTCATGTTGCTCAATGATAAGCGCCCCACCCTTAACCCCGTCGGGACGCCACATAGTCTTCGTGTTGTATCAATCGGGTACTTGGCCTCTCCGATACGCCCGGCCCAATCGAAGTCAATCAAGTGCACTTTCACGTCGTCAGATTCAAGAGATTTCGGATCGATGAGAATGTTGATATCCCGGACGTCCCCGTGAACGAATCCTGCTTCATGCAGTGTTTGGACTATGCTCTTTACTTTGCGTCGTGCGTTCTCCTCGTCTTCCATCGAGAGGCTGAGATGAAAGAGCGGTTTGTATTTTGACTTGTCCATGACGACCGCAGTCCAGTCCGAAGAGATTCGAATGCATCGCCGGAGCGCCGGCGCATAACCGCCGGATGCGAGATAGCTATGTACGGTCTCAGAATACCGCGCAGCGAACGTGACGAAGCACTCGCAATCATGAGGGTCGCCGAGGATGGCAGAGAAGACAAGCTTGTTTTCATCAAGCTGTGCATCGTAGGTGAAACCCACTTCCTGCCCGTTGTCTTTGTAGGATGTCACGAACGGAAATCCGCGAGCTTCCTGAAGATCGGGATCGTAAGCCGATGAGGCTGGTTTCGCTTTTGCCTCGGCTTCGATTGACTTGCAGTGTGCTTGCATATTGTCAACAGCCACCAAGAGTGCATCCAAGGAAGATGCGATCGCGTATCTGGCCGTTTTATCCCACCAGTCGATCGCCAGATTGAAGCCGTGTGAGAGAGGCTAGGCCCTCACACGCTTACCGTCCCATACGGCACCATAAAAGGCCTAAGACGAACGGTCACGAACCTGCAAATATCGTGAGCAAACGTGAGGGGTCGATGTGAACGACGACGTACCCATGGCCACCATAAGAATGCACGGAAAACGCGTATCGAAGTTGTAAATGTGAAGAGGGTGCCGGAGCGCTTGACATCAAAAGTGTCCATAGAACACGATAGCACGGTTGAGAATATCTCCGTGCTCCATGTTGCATGCTCGGATGGTGCCGGCATTGTGACGACGTCAGGCTTCCGTCCGTCATGAATTTGGTGCCCGCGATATACTGCTCTAGAAGCGTAAGGCCGAGGTGATCGTGGAGCACGTACAGGATCTCTGCTCTCCGGTCGGCCTCCGACTTGTGCCATTGGCATACCAGAAGGGTGAGTTCGTTAAGACAGGCGAGTGCTGGTCAGAAGGTGGTGTCTCGCATTTATCTTTGAAGATCCCAAAAGCCTCGTGGAGTAACACGAGAGGAATAGTATTATACACAAACGGACGATTGCAGCCAATGGCATGTTCTGGTCCTGCAATTTTGCTGAATAGGCTAGGATAAGACAGGGATGACGACGGCGCCTTCCCGATTTCTGCCATCAGACGCTTGACTTCGGGTGGATTATCGGCTTCCTCGTTAAGGTTGTGCTCGTACCTGGGGACATCTACGATAGTCGAATCGCCTGAGTGTAACCGCATTTGATTTTAGCCTACGCTACCAGGGCATCAGGACAAGCAGTGTCTCTTCAAAGGTGATGCTTAGATCTGCCAATGCCTGCGTCGGGCCGAGTCTTTCGACTTTGTTGTCGGAGAATGCCATGCTGACTTGTGCCTCGAGCAATTGGGGTTTACCATCGTCGAAAGTAATGGTCGGGTCCGTGCATCTCCACACTACGAGCATGTGGTCGTCAACATGCCCGAGGCAATTAGGGTTTTCGGTCCTGACTTTCTTCTTCAAGTCGGCGACACAGTCATCGGAAGATACTTCGACGTGGAAGGTTTGTCCGCTGGGCTTCTTCTTGTGATCGATGAGGAGACACCAGACGTCGTCAGTGGTGGCCATGGTGGACGCAGAGGATGACAATGAAATTTGTGTTTGTTTGCGTGCCACGTGGTTCGCAACGAAATTCCCAGGTCGGAATCTGAAATCGATGCCGAAAATTGAGCCTAAAGCCAAAACACGCGATGAAGCAGTGTCAAGGCGAAGTCAGTGTGGGGTGCATTTCCGTATGGTGAAGAGGAAGCAAGGTAGTTCAACGGTAATTTTGAAAGCGCGATTAGAGTTCATCCATTTTCTAAACAGCGCCGCATTCAATTACGAAGGCTATTGGAAATATCTGAGAAATAGCAGGTAGGGGAAGAGATGAAGACAAAGATAGGAGCGGAAGGAGGTGGGCGAGCAGGGAAACTGTTCCTCCACCAAGTCCAATGGACGAAGAATCCCGCAGTGCCAGCGTCGTTGTCTCTCTCAAAACGAAGAGGTCGGGCTCCAAAAGAATTATCGACCCAGACGAATTGGAGGGCGAGTTCGACTATTGTGCAGCGGAAACCACATCATAAAGTAACAACGACGTCCAAATTATATTGCAGTATATCAAGACGACGGGAATAATAAGTGGTCGTAAAAGGTACGCATGGACCAAGCTTGAGACGAGTTATCTTCAAGAGGAAATGACTCGCTGCGAAGGAGCGTATAATCAGGTGTTCGTATACATACACACGGCGTCCGTTGTATGCTCATGCATTCCAAATGCCTACGGGAGGAGTGCTTTCCACTTGGTGCTCTATCAACACGCTACATATTTGCGAACGGTACCAGCATGGATTTCAATCACTCATGACCACCGTAAACGCGCTACTAACATGCACGTATCCAGATACTTTTTAGTCGTGCAGACAACCCTACTTCCCTTGATCAGTGAACAGCCTGGGGGAAAAAAGAAATGCAAATTCAACTTACCTTTAGTCACAATCGCACATTTTCCACTTCAATTTCGGACCGACTGCATCGCCAAGCTCCACCAAAAATTCTTCTGAAATCATCCGGCACGAGAAAATCTCCAAAGTCTGCAAACCCGCCCCTTCAGCTTTACCGCACATCAGATTTCTCGCCAGATCGTCCACCTCTGGCTCGGTGAGGTGGTCGCAACTTTTGAATCGAACGTGGCGAAGTGAAGCAAATCGTCTCCAATCAGTTGAACCCGATTTAATGAATGATACAGTTGGGCCATCAAAGTGGACTGTGTGTGCAATCTGGCAACGTTCTACAATGCCTGTGAGAATCGGGCCGGGCCACCATGCGAGATTTATCTCCTTCGTCCGTGAGGCATGGATTGTAATGGTTGAGCCATAGGGAAAACTATCCTCAGGGAGCGTAAAAAAAAACTCCTCCAGGTCATGCTCCTCATCGTCAATATCTTCCATGTGGATGTGAACTGCGGATGGTGAAAGATACTGAAGGCCTTTGTACAATGAAATGATGAGATCTGGCGATGTCCCGTTCAATATGGCTATTTGGAGTGTGTCTATAGCAACGGAGTGGTTGCCAAGCATATCGATGATTTCTTGCGGATCGTCGACCTCAGAACATCCATCAAATGTCAGGGACAAAATTTTCAGGTTTTTCAGGGAGTGCAAGGCTCGCATAAGTGGCGCTACATCCACAGCGGTATCGTCATGCAAAAGTTCCAACGATGTTAATTGCGCAAGAAAGATGTAATCTGAAGGAACCTTGATGCGTTTTGAATGGCTGAAGAGGAGCGGCAAAGTGTGCTTGGACATTTTTATGGTGGTATTCCAAGCATTACAGAGATACAGCAAACGAGGAAAGCTGGTGAACCCGCCCTCCTCGATTAGGTGATTCGCCACAGCCGAATAGATTTGGAGACGCGACCATCGGTGTACAAGATTTGGAGGCAGGGTAGTATCGTTTCTTTTTCGATGTCTTCGTCTATCGATACTTCGAGACCCAATGTGCCCGAGCGAGATAAAAAAGCCTGCAGTTGGCCATCGGCGTCCACGTAGTCAAGTGAAAGTCTCGTCCAAAGCAAGGGTGTTTGAAGCGACACTTGACGAAATCGAGGAGAAACCTGCGAGACACTCTTGGCAAAAGTCCAGCCTTCGGTCATCCGATGGCCAGCCTCAAAAATGTCTGAAAGAATCTCGTCTGGCAAGGTTCTGATGCCCTTCTCGAGCACGAAGGGGGTGCAAGCCTTTTGAAGGCAACAGATCCTTCTTCTGAGATGATCCCAGACCTCATTCAATGCCGCCATGCATGCCTTAGACTCTTCTAAAGACCGAAGAAGATCAGGAAGTAGGTCGTGGTTCGCATTCGGAGCGTCACTTAGTGTGGTTCTTACGACGCGAATAAATAAACACGTCCAATTACGATACGGTAAAAGTTCGGCTTACTGGTGACTGGCGTGCACTGGCTCGTCATTCCAAAGATCTGCGGAAGGATTTTGAAACTCGAAGGACTTCAGGCGCGTCAAAAGTGCAATCAAACGATCCAATCCAATAGTACGGGGGTTTCCTGTCCCGTAGATGCCCTGGACCACCATACCGCGATCGCCAAACTGTAGGAGGTGTTGGAAGTTCGCGAGTTGACCTCGTTGGGAGGTGGTGGTGAGTCGAGTTTACAAGTGTTTGTACATAGCCACGTGTCAACCGAACCGCGACGTGTTTTCCGAGTCCACTCGCCGTCAAACTCTTTGGTTGGGTACCGTGCGTTGTTGCTCTTTGTTCGGATTTCAGCGCAGTTAAATATTCAGAATTAATCTAGCAATAAATTGACCTCGTCCAGGGAGCCACGAAGACTGGGTTTCAGCAAACAGGCAACCTGGAATACAATACACGGTTTGGTGGCAAGCCACGTACTGAACAGTTCAGTGATTTGGTGGACATCCTCACGCTTGAGTGGCTCTCAAACGGGCTCCTTCCCTTGGTTCCTTAGTGTTCGTTCGGTCTCCTACAAATATAAAATGCCGAAATTGGTCGTGGATGTGCAGCAAGGTACGCCGCAATCCCCCCTCCTTGTACGGAACTTGTACCTGTGTTCCCCTTTCTTACAGGATCTCGCGTTATCTGAAAGATTTCCCATGTACTGGATCGCGCTTTCCAGCCCATCCCTATCTTTGGCACCCCGCCTCGTTCTCATATGCTCCCTCTACGCGAGATCCTAAACGATAAATTACCTTGCTAGCACCCCACCTCGTTTATCTAACCTCAAGCCTTCTACTTCAAGTCGAGATCCGGATTGGCGAAATCGCCTGCACCGCATTGCACTGCAGTCTACGCCCATGGCCCAGAACCTCACCGCTTTGACTTGGGGTTGACATAAAGGACGTTTTATGAATACTTTGCGCCGGCACTCGTGAGAGCCGTATACAGTGAAATTCTTCGAGGACCTTCCAGGTCGATATCTTGCGCCTCGCTGTCCGAAGAGACCGATACAAGAACAACACGACGACCGCGGCCCTGTCCATGAGGCGGCCCACGTGGAGAGCTGGAAGGGCGAAAACACCATACTGAATAAATCAGCCGCGCAGCGTACTTTCTCCACTCGCCGGCCGCTGAAGCATCGTCATTGTTGCCACCCAACATACCAAACGCCTTCAACTATCTGCAGAACATCCATTCGAGCAATGACATCACTGCAGACAAAATAAACTTGTAATGACGTGGGGGCGATCAGGCCCGGGATCTCTATCTCGGATGCATTTCCCGACTTCCGATTGGCCGCGCCACAACTCCTGATAATCACCTTTCGTCATTCATGATCGGCGCGTTCCTCAGCCTGATCACTTTTCGAGAGTCGATGGTGGCCAAATCTTCGTCGTATCTCGTGGGTTTGTGGGGCGTGACGTCGTGTTTCCCCGTGCTAGCCGGGTTGCTTTCACAGATTGTGCCGAAAGTCCTTTACTCAGCATATGCAAGGCTTCGCGGGAAGCATGGCGCAATGCGGTCATCTACAATTATTATTGTGTTCCCTTGCATATGCACGGATTGCTGTTGATGATAAGTCGGTCGACTTTTGACGTTCACGTTGTGGGGTCATTTCGATTGCTTTTAATAAATTTTAGGTAAATTACTATCACGAAGGCAACGCATTTACAGTGCCTTGCACTACCAGCGCATGCAGCTGAGTGGTTTGACCAAAACATCGGCCCGATTTCCTACCTCGTTTCGGGGTCAAAATTGCCGAAATCTCACATCGAACGACAACTTGCTGGACATCATGCACCACAACGAACAGCGGGTTTTGAATAGCGATCTGCGCATATCCAAAAATGCTCTGAATGGAGGCTGATTGGCGATTCCAACGTTGCGGGGTACTGAATATCTAGCAGAAGACGACTCATGTTGTCTCGCTAAACTTTTAATATTGTTGCTTTATTACTCAGCCAACACCGCTGCAATAGAAGAGAACGGGCCGACTGGCGTGCACCCCGACATGCAATCCAAGTTCCCGCAGATCGATCAATTGAGACACCATTCCATGATAAATAACATTATCACACCTGAAAATAATCAACAGGACCACAAATTCACACTAGCGCAGGCGCATACATACAACCAGTATCGGTGAGCAGTGCAGGTGCCATCGCTCCGTATTTTACCGACCCCTGCGTATCATGTGTATATGCGCAGTCATTCCGTGCGAAGAGCTAAGTCCGCATTCGCCGCAGCCACGCAGCCCGAACTCACTTTATTGGACTGGGTTGCTGGTCAGCTGTGTACGTGAGGCGTTTCGGCCACCAGTCATGGGCGGGACACGCGTGTACAATCTCGCCGAGTCCCAATCCGAATCTTCCCGAACTCGTAATTCGGCGCTGTGCGCAGTCTGGAGTAACGCTTGTGAGCTAACGCATTGGCAACCAATCAGGGACGACGTCGGACAGCCATCCCGCCTTTCGCCTTTCGATTTACTCCATTCGTCCGTACTGGCTGTTGAATCGGATTGTAGCGCGATCGAGTTGATACGCGATTCGTTCGTCTGCGGTAATCCGACAATCGACTTTGAAAGTATCTTTGATTACACGCGCATATACAGAGGATGTACTGTGCAATAGCACAGCGATCCATCGCCGACGAAAGACCACATGAACATTTAACGAACACAATTAATATCAGTCTCAGTCCATCAAGCACGTCACGTTGCCGCCCAATCATGACAGCCTGCGCACGCTGAATGCAGCTCATTCAGATGTATATCTTGGCGCGGCTGTCTCAATACATCAATCGGCGCCATGACTCGGCCAAAGCGTAAAGCCCGAAGCCCGAGCTCGACGGATTTATGATCACCATTGGTTGATCAACTGATCCCTACTTCCTCAATCGCTGACAGCGTATACGTAGTAATCTCAGTAATAGCAATGCATTTACATGCGAATCCAGACCCATCAATGAGGCGCCTTTTACATATAAATAAATTCGCGACGTACGATATCACTAAGTGTGTATCAATGAAGGCGCCACGAAGCGAGAAGAAGCCCAGAAGGCTCTCACTGACATCAACAATTAAATTATATTAGGAATCCGAAAACACGAGTTCGGCGGACGATAGGACATGGTTATTACTTGTAGAAGACACCTGTGAACATGCAGATGGTGTTCTAGGTGGTCAATGAAGCGCTGAGCAGAATAGAATCGCAGAATTAGAACCAGAAGACTTGAGGCCGAGCGCTTGAAGGTTCTAATTCCGATGACTGGCCAGGTGCTGTTGACAATCAGAACATCCCCAAAACGCGCATTAGCACTTCACCACCGCGCCAGTACCCTATTATCCGCATCGTGCGCCTTGAACACATCTCCCCATCAACGCGCGTCAATAGGCGATATTCTAAACAGAACAGAATTCAAACACGCCGACGTACTAAGTCAGTTGAGTAAATCCGAGTCGGGCTTCGTCGTCTTCTCCCGCATTGACACCTCCATACGGTCGTTGCACGTAAGCCGATGGAGAAAGGTAGGTTATCAGACGCCTGCGCGAAGTTTTAAGTTAAACTGTGCTTTGTTCAACTGACGTGACAGGTCAAGGCGCCGCCGCGTGGACTGAACAAGGTGTAAAAGGGTGTGGTGAAGTGAATCCGTCTTCGTCGGATCCTCCACTGGGCTAGCAGTTCTCACTCTTTGGCGCTCGTTATACAGTGGACCATGCATCGATATCGGCTCCTAACCATATCTATACAGCCTCGAGGTGTGAAAGAGAAAGTGTGAAAGGCCCTACAAATGGCAACCATCACGGCGTCACTGAGTCAAGGAAGCTAAAAAAAATGTCGAACCATCGAAAAGTCGAACCACCTGAATTTAAACATTCAAATCGCGAACACGAAGCACGAACAGAACGTTGACTGGAAAGGAGAAGAAAACGAGGCGGACCTCGAGGCGCCTTTGTTGAATAGGGTTGGCAACGCGCCCAATCGATTATGGCGCCTTGATCTCGCCAAGTCGGCATATCTGTCCTTATGCGGAACGTTCTGTCTGTTGCTTTCAGGATTCAAGCGTCGACAGAGCTAGCGTGCAGCATGGCGCGAGAGGGTGAATGAAGTGAGTGGGTGAGTGGGTGGGTGTGCAGTGTGAAGTGGTTGAATTTAGATCGTATGGAGGATCCGGCGGCTTGAGGGATATATATCTCAGGTACTGTACCTCTCGTCGCCGAACGAAGCCGACTCTCATTTCACTCCCACTAAACAGAAGTGAACTCACAACTCAGAACCTTAGAAACCCATATGCATCACACGGAGAAAAGCGATCAGTACATCACCGAAAACTTCGCATCAAAATGTCAATTCGTCGTCGTCCTCTTGGGAAATATACATTTCTACATCTACATTCTCTACCTACACGAGTGAGAAAAGCTGTAAGTATGTGAGATGCGCGTGTGTGTGTAATGCGATGGGATATTGACAAATGTCGGATGTGAAATGCGTCTCGTGGGGATGCGAAGCGGTACGGATGGGGATGGGGATGGGGATGGGGATGGGGATGGGGATGGGGATGGGATGGTCAGATGAGATGAGATATGGTCGAGCATGGAATTGGAATGGAAAAATCGGGCTGATAGGTGATGGGAAAAATGACGGTGTGGTGAGAACTCTCACACCCGAGATGCCCGTCCTCCCGAGGATGAGTGTTGCATACAAGTGAGCGTGTGGCTGCTCGGGTCAGCTGTCGAGCGTCGGATGACAGAGCTCAGAAAAAAGATGATGTGCGTGCGTGTGTGTGTAAGGAGCGGTTGAAAGCTCCAGCCCCTTCCGACTCCAGCGGTATTGCGGTTGAGGGTGGCGATAGAGAGAGTGTGGGTGAACCGAAGGAGTCGAATAGGACAGTGGGATGTGCCGCGCTGACTAGCGCCACAAAGGAAAGAGGTTGGGCTTGCACGGAGGCGATGAGAGTCTGAAATGAAAACCGCATGGCCGAGCGAGGCGATGCGATGCATTTGGCGTCCGGGGCATGTTCATATCCGCTTGGGACATGAAATCCTCATCATCTCCTCGAAAAGAGTCTGGTCGGGCGGGACTCGATGGGTGTTATGACTTCAAATGAGTCGTAGGATGCGGAAGGATGGCGAGTCAAGATGGGATAGGAATACATAGAGTTCGAGTCAAGAGTCATTTCTGCGGGATTGGTGACTGCGATTGGGTGACTGCGAGCGAGGCGATGAGAGGCGGTGCCGAACGAAGTGAAGGTATGATGAGCCAATAGCGAAAATTCGAGAAATTGGATGACGAATGGCGATGAGATGGGATGCAGAAATGTGTGGGTCATAGTACAGTACAATTGCAATTTGCGAGGTTGAGTCAGTCAATGCGTTCAAGTCCGTCCGCGGCCAGTGGATATGAGATGGAGATCGAAAGCGAAAAGCGAAGTTGATGGAATGGAATGGGGTATTGGTACAACATGGAATCGATGGGATGTCAAAATCGGAAATGCGATCCGCGATGAAAAATATTGGCGGATCGGAGGCGTCGTGTCGAGTGTCAAGACGAAAAAAGAGGAGACGAGCGACGTGGCGGACTGTGGTTGGTGCCAGCGTGAGCGTGAAAGTCGCGTCGTATAATGTTAGTGGCGATAAACATCCGGTGCGGGTGATGGTCGACGGTGTGGTGCAGTTAACGGCAGTGCCAGTGCAAAGAAGGCACGAGAGAGGTGGAGGGTCTAGAGAGGTGGGTTGTCTAGAGACCGACGCGGGACCTGATCCTCCGCTTGGCTCTGAAGACGCCGAAGCGCCAGGAGAGCGAGACGGCTTGCCATTTGCGCTTGAGGGCTTCTGAGCATGTTGGGCTGTTGGTGAGCAGCGTGCGTCAGTGTCATGTGATAGCGGAGGAGAGGAGGGAGGAAGAATAGGCGGGGAGAGGAGGACAAAGGGAGGAAGGGGGGAGATGAAAGATACGCACGTGAAATCTGCATGCCCGGGTGAACGAATATACTGCTCCTCGTCATCGCCTTCATCATCGTCCAACACGTCTTCGTCATCCACGACGTCTCCCTCCGCCTCGTGTGTTGCCGGCTCCTCCTCCTCGACGAGGACACCGCGTTTCTCCTGCTCGCCCGAATACCCATAGCCGGCCTTCTCATCCCACTCCCACCGCTTCCTGCGCAGCCCAAGGCTGAGCCCAAGCGCGATCGCACGATGCGCGTCCACCTCCTGGTGTGAATGCTTCGAGTCGTGCGCGAGGCGCGAGCGGAGCGGGCTGCTGCTCGCGTCGTCCTCGTATGAGCGCGGCGGCGAGTCGTAGTACGGGTACGGCGTCGTGGCGCCGTAGAGGTGCGGCGAGAACGACGGCTTGTGGCGCGGCTCATGCTCGGGCGAGTAGTCGGCCAGCGAGTCGGCGTCGAGATCACGGTCGTCGTCCAGGTCGTCTTGGGACTGGGCGAAGTCGCGTTCCCATGATGGACGCGGGAGGGCGTGGCGCCGACGCGGTGGCGTCGATATGCGCGGCGATGAGGACGAGGTGGATGGTGAGGATGATGAGGATGGATCTGCCGAGGATGTGGATGTGGATGCCTCTGATGAGGTGGAAGCAGACGAGGGCCCGCGTGCGCGGGTCTGGTTCTGATTGTGTTGCTTTGTGGTTTGTGGGTGGAGGTAGCTAGGGCGTATATGCGACGACGGCGGGCTCGCCGGGCGGGGATGTGAGTATGCGGGGAAGTCGTAGTCGAACGTCCGCGGGGGCGGAGACATCGTCGCAGCAGTGGTATGTGGGGAAGAAAGAGTCATCCGTGGGTGGATATTTGTAGGTGGACGGGGAGATGAAAGGCAGCAGCCCGTTATAAACCAAACCCGGGATGACACGACTCATCATCTCATCCCATCTTTCAACCACAGTCAAAGGGTTCCCCACACGTGCCCGGCAGCCTTAACCCTCCGATTCCGATGTCCGCTTCAAAAATCCGATTCGCGATTCGCCCATCGGGGAATGCATCTAGTGGTCCAACGGATCCCCTTTCATCGGCCCGATCCTCTGCCCAGCCCCCAGAGTTCTCCCTCTTGACTCACCTGTCCTTACCCAATTCCGTGGTGTTCTTGCGTTCATCCACTGGCACAGTGCAATTGCGTGGTTGCCACTAGCACCGAGCCACCGAGTCATCCCGACCGGCCTAATCTAATCCCTTCCCACCAGCAAGCGTCACCTTGCTCCTCCCATTAGATAACACCCATTTCGTCATCGTCATACCTTCCATCCAGTCCGGACCTGCCATTCGCGATTCGTGATTCTCGGTCATCGCTCTCCACCTATTCATCCAGACTTACACATGTTCATCTAACGACTCTCTAACTGTACAATGCTCGAATGTAAACTAGTCCGTGCAGTCCGCAGCTAGACTCTCCCCGGTGCACATGCTCTAACGATCTCTATGACAAGTATCCCCGAATGACGCGGCCCTGTCCCTTCCACCCGGTATACTCACGCGTAGCACTCACGCTGCGCGATCGCCGAAATCCATCATCATCACCATTTTCGCGCTATCAGCCATCCAACTTATCACCCACCCTATTCGACAACCATTATCGGTAATCTCCCCGCTAATACAAAGCACCGATATATCTCCTTCCAGCAAGAGCACACAGAAACGCCGGCCAGACAGACAGACACGCGTATGCGCGTAACGCCACGCCACATAGCAAGAACACGACAACGCCGGTGGCGCGTGCCCCCGTCGCCACCTCACGGCTTTCTCAATGCATTCAACGCCTTGCGCCTTACGCCCTGCTGTTGTCCACACTAAATTCGCCGCGTGGACAATTGGCGCGCGCACTATCAATTGCCTGGTGATAGATGATGGTCAATTACTGAACGATTGATGATCCGAGTCCCCGCCCCGATTCTCGTCCGCGTGTCGCGTGTCGTGGACAAGGTGTACATGTATCTGCAGTGGCAGTTGATCGCATGACAGCCAGCAAACGCGTTGGATCGCTCGCTGCTGCTATTCCAGCGCAGCATTGACAGGAAACGCTGATCAGGCGCAGCGTGCACGCGCCGTGCGTACTGTACAGTATCGTCAATTGACGCGGAACGCGGGGAATGTGAGCTGTAACCCGAGTAGACGTGGGGTATCCCATCTCCCTTTGTCTTCCTCGTTGCCACGTACATTACGCGTTCTTTGAAATTTTAAGCATAAGCTTCTCTCCGTCGACTTCGACTTCAAGGGCTTCTGTGCATAGTGGTCAATGGATAATGAGATACCCCGCATCGTCGTTATCTTCTTGCGCGGCTGGCGCATATACGCTACTCCGCATTGCACAGTCGTATCGATATTCAAGGTCGTATTAATTCATCCAATCGCACACCTCGCCGCATATATCGCCGCTGCATCTCCATCTTTACATTCGCCCGCCCGCCCGCCACTCGCCGACATCCCTTCCCCCTCCTCAAAATCTTCCATCTTCCATCTTCCACAAAGCACCAAACCTGCAGGGCAATCACCATCACCACCACCATCACCATCCATCGCATATCAATTCGCCGAAAATCCAAATTGAAAAATTTAATGCCCGTATCCTTCCCATCCTTCCCATCCCTCCCATCACCGAACGCCGAACGCCGAACCTCGAGGCTCGTTTGCGCAACAACGTGCATGTGAGGGTTCGTGCCTGTGTACCCTTTTCGTCGAACTTGAAGCCGAAGCCGATGTGGTGCAAAAACGTGGCATGGTGTGGCGATGCAACCGGTGAAATGCGGGCACAGCCACGCGCCACGATGCTTTGTAGGCACAGATCCCCTTCCTAGAATTGGCTGCGCCTTTTGCTACGCGCTTTCGCAGTAATTCGGTCGTGCGTCGTGCGACATTTGTTAGAGGGGAGGCTGGATCTTCGATTAGTGATGCGGAGGAGTGCCGCGAATATTTCAAATTCGGTCTGCGCAGCGCAGCACACCGCGTAAACGGCGTATTTCCATCAGTTAGCTATACGGCTCCAAATTCACAATATCTACAACGCAGATACGCAGCGCGCAGGTTAGTAGATAATATCATGATCAAGTGGATCTCGTTGACAAGAATGCCGGAAATTCCAGAAATATCACATTCAAATTCAAAATTAATATTTGCAGTGCCGGGGCATCCGGCGTGGCGTCCCCATGCATTTCCGGTTCGTTTCGGTTAGGTTAATTTACGGGCAGTATGCGTTTTGTAGTGCATATATGCAGCACATACTGCAATCATTGCATTGTTCCTGAGGTTAGGTGGCGTTTGTATGCACACTGTAGACCTTTTACCATTGGTGCCTTGCACAATACCAATAGTAATATATGAAATTCGGGTGGATGTGAAGATAGGAAAGTTCGATCAGACTTATCTGGACGTCATCCATTTTGCCTGTGCATTCCTCCCGAGTCGTTGCTATGCCTGGTGTAGTAGACCGTGTAGCTTGCTAGTATGTATTGTGGTTGACTTTCTGATGGGATTGTCATGCGAATTCAAATACGAATAAAAGGATATTTGACATTAGAGCGCTACCTTATTCATGGATGACTTCCCGCAGGATTTGATTCTGTCCAAATAATCAGAGGTGTATTTACCCGAATGTTCAATTCGGTCTGCAATTTAGTTTGAAATGCCCACCAAACCGTAGACCATATCTAGCTACTCCAATTAATTATTTCTAGATACCTCACATGTTCTGTACAGCGTTGTAGCAGCGCGCGTTGTCGAACGAACGTCAATGTTATGAGAAATTTGCCGTGTCCGCTTTAGGAATTCATGCCATGGACGACGACGACGACGACGAATACGCATTCACGCAACGTCTAGAGGCGGAAGAGGACGAAATCGAGGATGACGAGATGCGCGACAATGCAGCCCTGATTGCTGCTCTCATTGTTGTCGGTGCATGGGAGGCCAGAAACAACCGGTCGGACCAACGACATGATCATCGAATCTACCTCGTCCGCTCACAGCTCCTCCCCAAGCCTCGAATCAACACACCATGGACACGCCTTTACGATAGTCGCAACGACCGAGCTTATATCACTACGATGGGCTTCAGTGTTGAAGCTTTCGACTTAATCCTCCGGTCGGGGTTTTCTGAATCTTGGAACTCAATACCAATTCCTCGAGATGATGTGGGCCGGAACAGTGAACCTCGGCCTGAGCGACGGTCACTGGATGCTGCCGGTGCTCTCGGTTTGGTGCTCCACTTCCTCAGCTCGACCATGCACGAGGTCAGCTTACAGCAGATATTCGCGCTCATTCCTACCACGGTCTCGCGTTATAACAATTTCTCGCTCTCGATCCTTCTTAAAACTCTCCGAGGTCTTCCAGAGGCAGCAATCACCTGGCCAGCAGAGGAGGTCAAATTCCAATACCTGACAGAACTTGTCGTGGCACGGCACTCATTACTCCGCGGTGCGTTTGGGTCAATCGATGGATTGAACTTGCTGGTGCAAACATCGGATGACATCGAGATTGAGAATGCGACATACAACGGGTGGCTCAAGGAGCACTTTGTAAGTTCTGTAATTGTCTTCTCATCACAAGGTAAGCAACACGAGTCATTTAACAAGTATGGCTGACCGAGCATGACCATTGAAGGCGCCATCATTTCATGCAACATAAATGCTCCTGGGAGTTGGCACGACTCCCGCGTCGCGCAACCGATTTACCTCAAGCTCCTTAGAAGCACTCCAGATGACTACTTTCTTGTCGCTGACACCGCATTTCCACGAGGCACAGACCGGATTCATGGGAAAATCAAAGCCCCGATGAAGGCTGGTCAACTATTACCGGCAGATGCAGCAGAACGAGACGCACGCATGAGATATGATAGACAACTGCTGTCATACCGCCAGACCGCTGAGTGGGGTATGCGTGCAATTCAAGGATCATTCGGTCGTCTTCGGGTGCCACTGCCCATCGAGGATGCTGCTGCGCGGGGAGATCTGCTCGAGATATGTATGCGCCTTCATAATGTGCGCACCAGGCTTGTTGGGATAAATCAGATCCGGAGTGTATATGAACCGATATGGCGGGACGGGGATCAGGCGGAGATTTGGGATGGATTTGAGGATATGCTGTTTTCGGAACAGAGGAGCCGCGATCGAGTCTCAGCTTATCACGTCGTCCCGGTATTGCAATAAAAAAAATCGTGTATTGGGGGACTCAGTGACAAAAAAATGTGACTGTAATGTAAGAAAATGATGCTATATTATAAAGAGGGTGCACCTCGCAGCAGAGGAAATGAAAGTTTTGTGTGCAGGTGGTGAGATGGCGAGAATGTCCGAATTCATTCCATTTTGGAATAAGCTACACTGTTGAGAATGCATCTTCACACGTCTCTACCTTTCGACACACGACTATTGGATTCTTCCTCAACAAGCGTGACATCAGCATCTTCAAAATCGACGTCGTTGGTGTCTGTGGTGCCAGTGAGGATCCGGGCAGGTGTCAAGGATAGGGAAATACGTTGGCGGTTACGAGACGGCGTGATCGCCAAGGTGATGGCAGACGACGAAGCGGCCATGGGTCCAGAGCTGGGTCCAGCACGAGGTGTGTGGGATTGGTGAGCGAAGGTGTTGCGCCTAATGTCATGCTGGGTACTGCCAGAGGGATGTCCAGGAAACCAGGCGGCGCGCTGCGTTGCGTAAGTCGGCGACGCCTCACGAAGGATCTGACGCGATGTTGGAGAATTGAATGAAGTTGGTCCATCGTAGTCATCGGCACTGTGTCCTGTGAATGATGCCATTCCACCATCACCATACCGGACATGGAACCTCTCCCTCGGCGGTGGCGGATGCCTTTCGCGATCGGACATCTGTCGGAACATCTCGGCGAAGTGAAGTTGCTGTTCCATGCGGTCCGACTGGCGCTCTGCGTTATGACGCTGACGTTCAGACTCCAAGAGCTGTGTGCGGAGAGTCGTGACGGTGCTGTTCAGGTCGCGAATCTGCGAGGTGAGTGACTGGATTTGGGATGCCTGGAGGGATCGAGATGTCCTTTCAGTCTCTCGCGCCGCCTGAACATCGGGATCGAAATTCTTGGTGAGGCGGTTGAGGACGTCCAGGCCCGCGGGACCACGAGCGCGTCGGTTGGGGTTAGAAGGAATGGGAGTTTCGACTTTGATAGCCACTGCGCGAGTGGAAGACTTGGCCTTTGCGGGAGCAGGAGTGGGAGCGTCGTCGTCGTCGTCATTGCTATCATCACCATCACTGTCTCCGGACCCTTCGTCAACATCAACAATGTCTTCATCATCCAAAACGCGTGTCGAACTCTTCGTCGCGATCTCGCGTTCGATTTCGAGGGCACGTTCGACGTCCAACGGAATTTCTCCCTCGCCGGTAGGTTTGGTGGTTTTGACTAACTGGCAATCACGACAGGTAAGTAAAATTGATGTGAACCAATAAAATGCAACGTACCGTTTTATACTTTAACTCCAGTGATGCATCTGTTCTCAGGTCCTTCTTCTTCTTTTCACGCGCCCACTCGCGATGCCTCGCACCAAGTAGCTTCCACCCCTTCGGGCCAACTGGCAACATTTCCTCGGCCAAGTCAAGCATCTCAGTGACCTCGTCTTCTTTGTAGTTGGAGGCACCTTTGGCACGGCCGCCTGGCCCTTTTGACTTCTTGGTCAACGGCTCGTCCTCCTCCTCAACGTCGTCGCTTCGCTTCCGTTTGACTACTTGCTTCCCTTTACCCTTCCGGTTGACTCTGGAGTTATGACGTGAACCTGCGACTTTGGTGACGGGCGAATGTCCGCGCAGATGTGCGGCGTCCGTGGTGTCGTTGCCAGGTAAGGGGACGAGGGCAGGATCGATGGGGATGCGCGAAGACCCAGCAGTTGTGTTTATTCCTGCCGCAACATTCGGAGTTGGGTCATTTGGCCCAGCGGTAGGAGGGAAGACGAAAGACGTTGGCTGTAAGAAATCCAATGTCGTCAATCATGAGAATGGATTTGTGACAGCCATTGAAGTGACATACGATCTGTGCACCATCCTGGACTGGCAGGGAAGGCCCGGGCAACTGAGTGGTAGGTTGCTTCACGGATGCTCGAGTGAGTAACACAACAATCTGATCAAACAAATGATACTTACAGGCATCGGAATAGGGCCAACGGGCACGCGGGGCCCGAAAGGGATCCATCGACCGCTCTCATCTTTGAAGTGAGGCTGACCAGTCGGCATCAGGAAAAGTGACCGAAAAAGATATGATCATATAAGAGCATGTAAGGACCACAAGTTGTATAAGATGTACCTGGCGGTGGACCCCCAATATATGGATAGTTATGGCATCTATGAAGTTCACAAGGTCTGGCGAAATCTGCAAGTCATGGAGTTATGTACAATCCAGGCCGACTTCCACCGGTATGATCAACTCCATAGGTTCCATATCGGTCCATATAATATTAGCCCAGGTCGGTGAAGTTCGACGGAGCGTTAGCCCTATACCTTTGCTTAGCGAACATATAACACGTTGTAATCTCAGACCAGTCCCATTGGATTCATCACCATATACGGGCCAGATAATAAAACTTGTAATTACAGTAACGAAGTGACATAGAAAAAACCAGTCCGGAGTCGTTCGTAGCATTCTGGTCAACGTGTCCAACTGCGTCGCGTTCGGCTCGTCTCGCCGCCCGTTGCGCTTTGAGGGACACGACGTCGGATTCGGCGGATTCGTGCGAGGTAGACGCAGGTTCTTCGTTTCGTTCGTGTCTCCGAAAACTTTGCTGTGCACGTCGTAACGTTAATATAGGTGCGGGAGAGAAATGGATTGCCTGCTTACCGATCCCATCAAACGACACGCTTCCGTCAAGCCGTGCAGGCGTGCTCTGGATACGGAATTGTCTCTGACAGCAGAGCTGAAACAGCGGAACACAGTGTCAGAATTATTGAGTAAATGCAAAGTGAAGAGAAAGTTACTAATATCGGCGTTGGGGCTGTTCGCTGCTTGATAGCAATTCACTATGCATACAATGAATGACATCAGAAGCAACAAAAATCAAAGACGAAAAGGCGCTTACACGTACTTCCAACGCGTGAACCTCCAAACAACGATACAGTTGTGCGACGAATGACCACAAACTACGAGGTAGACGGGAGTCAGAAATAACAGCGAGATTGTAAGATCACAAGGCATACCGACGACGGTCAGGACGGCGAGTTGCAGCAGCTTGCGACTCCTGGGTGAGATGTGGGGTGATTCGGCTTGAATGGACCTCCGTTCCTTTTACTGCGATGACAGGTGGACGAATTCGCTTGGAAGAGATGGCCCCCGTTCGCGGGCTGCGCATGGGCACTTCAGACTAAAATACGCAACGAGGTCTTAATTTCTCACATGAGGTCACCTAAGAGCACGACAATGGATGCGTTTGAATGCTCGTTTGTTTGCAATGCAGAATGGGCATGGTGTTCAAAGTTAACTGTATGCTTGAACGCCGCAAATGCACTAGGTCGACGTATGAGCGCTACGGCTGGGCGGACACGTCGATGGTTATTTCTCGGCATCGGCGCGAAGGTGGCTAACGAATATGCGGAACATGAATGTCAGAATTATTGAGAAATATGGGGTGAAAAACTGACTGACATTCGCGTTGATACAGCTTGCCGGACAAATTACGACGGCACTACAACGCCGTACAACGAATAGCACCAGAGGCAATGAGAAGAACGACATTTACGCATATATTTAAGGCACCTACATCCGGATGACTGATGATACAGTCCTGCGCGATGAACAATCTACAAAGGCACAATCAGAAAACAATGACGAGATTGTAAGGTTGTGATCACACACCAGAAGGTGAAGAACAGCGCGTTGGCGCGGCTTGCACTATTGGGTAGTCGGTAGTGTGCATTAACTTCGACTTGGCCAACTGCCTTGAAGCACGTAGCGCTGGAAAGGAGAACCTGGACGGGACGTCCCGCATTCGCTGGCTGCCCATATGGTATTCAGTGAAAAGTAAATGTAAAGGAAATTTAATGACTCACGAAATAGTCGACATCCTTCCTTCGTTAGCGAAAGCAGGATGTCACGGTAGATAAACTATACCAAAGAGAAGTGTTAGCAACGAGCCTAATAGCTTGAAGATAAATTAAGAAAGATTAGCACCTACAAACTTCTTACCCGGTGTACCGTCAAATCCAATACGACTACTGCCACGCCACGTTCCTACGTCAAAGTTGGAGTCCTAATGGGCTACCTGCTATAATAACGAGTCAGAATGATGCCAAGCAAAGAATGCCTTTTTGGACCTTAAATTGTAGATCCCTGGTTGCGCGGCATACGCGGTCAGCTGTTCGATGATGGTGCCGGAGTCTCCCTTGTAGCGGACCGAGGAAGCGTGAAAAAAACCTAGTGCGCAACGACGATGTGGAGCGACTCGGAGAGCAGACTAGGAACACGTTGAGCACTGGTTCGCGGATAAATCTCGAGACCGGGACAACCAGAACCTTCGCCAATGTCATTTGCAGAAATGATCAGAAGGCGGATGTTGACGCATGCAGCAGCACTCTTGCAGAACAACTCATAGACTTGAGTTTCAGCTCACGTACTACGCGTAAAATGCGGCGGAAGGTCGCATCCGCATGCCCAACTAGCCGATGCGCGAATTTCTGGACAAAAACGTAGGTAATGTTAACATTTGAATGATGACTGCTTCTGACATACATTTCGTCCGAGCCGTATATGCTCCGAAATTCGCGTTATATGCACACTAAATGGTGAAGGATGCGTCTCCTGGGTCATCGCCGCGTCGCGGTGCTGAAAAAGCTGTAAGTCGTATCGGCCAACGTGCGGTTCGAGGCGATGCTCGTTGCCGATGTTGGTGGTGTGACCACTGTCTCGCGTGTGCGGCGATGGCGTCGTGCTGGCTTCGTACCCCTAGTACGATGACGCGTCTGAGTCGCGTCTAACGGCTGTCAGGTGAATGGCGAACTGTAACTCATGCGACGTACGGAAAAAAGTACAGAAAAGACGCGTTGAATTCCTCCAACGTGGTCGCGGGAGTGTGTTTGGGTCCCCTGTGCGAGTACTAATGAGGACAGCGAGGATGTCATTATCGCAGAGCTTTCGGGTCTTTCGCGACGTCGAGGACGCGACCGAACGGAGGAGACGGACGGAGGGCAGACGGACGGAGGGCAGACGGACGGAGGGCAGGGCAGAGGGCAGAGGGCAGAGGAGATGGTGGTGGTTCAGGACAAGAGACGTCGTGGCGGACTTGCACGTTCGCGCAACGTTCGCGACGAAACGTCGGGAGTCACGTGAATCACACGACGACTGGCGCATCGGCGGCGCGACACAGCGATGACATCATCACATTGACGGACGGACAGTTACCTTACATTTGCGTTAGACGGATTTTAAATGATTTATATACCTCTAACCAGGATGGACGGGTCATTTTATTGGACCACCAGTCTAGACGGTATCTTACATGAGTTGCATCTTTCTTGCAAGGACCTTGTATACTCCCTGGCAGCCGGATGGCTCGTCAAAAGTCAGGCATATGAGATATATTCCTACTGCAAGGCTGGTAGCTAGATTATAATTGGATATAAGTCAGTGCCAGGCTGCCGTGACCTTGCATACGCCACCAGGTCATGTCTATTTTTGTCACTTTTCCTGATGGGATCGATCCACGTGATGGTCGGTACAAAACGATTGTCGGACATAGTTTGGAGGGATGTAGAACGAGCTGTGTCGAAGTTCGCAGGGATGGTGAGTCTCGACGCGCTGTATAACCAAAGTTACTGAATTTGACGAACGTGAACGAAGGACTCTTATACCTGAGCAAGAGGCGCCATTGCCACCGTGTTTCAAGGTCCAGGCATCGGCGTACGATAAGGCTCCTTGGCATCGTATGGAGTTGCGCCCACGATGATTGCGAAAGACTTTGCCGATGCGGGAGCGCAAGCAAACTAAATACGCTTTTTCACGTTTCATACGCCAACCGGTGGCTCATGCGTCGCCGATCGTCACTCACCATGGCGGCCCGCTGGTGGCCTGCTCGCGAAATCTTGTCAAACAGGTCCGAACATATCATACGCGTACATTTAAGTTTTAAATCACCCTTCAGCCATGCTGAACACAGGTCAGACGACACCTGAAACAGCTGGGCAGGGTTAACATTGAATGTATTATTCCAGCCACATAGATAAGAGTACAGGATGCGCGACATAGATGCGCCAACGACGAGGAGTGCACGCGAACGATGTGTGTGACAGGACGCGTTTGAGTTGTGACATGAGAGCTGAGTTTGAATTTCAGCATCTGGGAGCGACATTTTGCTCTAGAAGAGGGGGTACCCCCCCTTTCCAGACGAGCAATCTGGAAGGGGGTGAAAATCGCGTCGGAGCTCAAAAGTACTATTCTTGTGTGATCGGATCATCGGCATCTTGGTTTTATTTAGAAATCTGATATCTGATTGCCTTTCAAATCCTGCGGGAAGTCATCCCATGTTCTTGTATTTGTTTCTTGTACTTCCTTGAATGCACTGCCGCCGTTGCATTTTGATCAAAATTTAATCTGACCTGTGTAGAATTGGTATATCTGAGCTCAGGGAAACAGATAGCATGGCATGGAAGGTTATTCGGAGGTCCAGGTGTGTACTATGCCGTTGTTCAACACGTTCGCCACCGAACAAGAATTTCAGAAGATTATCATTGGATATCCGATGGAATCAGAACAACACTTACAGTTGATGGTATGCAAAAGGAATTCAACTTTAGAACTCCCTTTCAACCTCAAGCTCAAAAGCTAAGCGACTCTTCTTCACTACCAACCTAAACTGCTACTACCATCATTTCAACTTTATTCACAGATCACGCGTATCAAGAACTCATCTCACGTCCCATCCATCCCAGATCACGAACGGGAATATATCATCGCATGCACTTGAACACCTCCTTACACGAAGTTGCGAACGTCCAGATATGCCTATATCCTTCCTCAGCCCAACTAGCGTGTCATCTCGTTTCTCGTCAAGTTCGTTTTTTGCCACTCGACCTCCGTAACCTGAGCATCACTCTCACTTCCACACCTTGGCAACGGGCAATTTCCAAATGGGCAACAGCACATTCAAAAAGAGGATACGCCGCAGGTCCTTCGATGTGCTGTTCTCCGGCGGCGACTCCGGAGAGAAGAGGCGAAGATATCGAGAGAGTTCATCACGATCAAGCCTGCTCTGTTTTGCCACAATAATCTTGCCATACACTCACGACTCACGGGCTGAATTCCCGAGTCCCATCAAGCGAAGCGTTCGGTGGTTCTTGCGAACCCTTCGCAACGGGCATTGCGGCCAGCAGTCTATGGCCACGCTTCGCCCATCGTCGCTTGCCAATGAAACTCACGAGCCAGTGAGACTTTGACAGACATTCTAGGTCGCCGGTACAAAGTCCATGGAGTTTTCAGATTGCCGAAGACTCTTGCACGTAAGAAGTTAGTCTTCTTCATCTCGTCCAGTCTGGATTGATTCTTGACCGTGCCGTAGCCTGGGTGTTCAAGGAAGCAAATCTCACCGGTGTTCTAAAGGTTTGCCGATCTCTTCGGTTACTCATGCACTAACCGAATGAGACCGGGCCGCGGCGATTGTGCTCCTCTTCTCTCTTCTTTCTCAAATCTTCGAGCTCGAGGCATCCCATGGACTTTCCTTGCTGTAGTTAGTTTGAAGACGGCAACGCTCGGCCGAGTCTTCGTCAGCTCACATATCCCTCCATTCGCCTTATCGAAGCAACATCTGGTTTTTCATCGCAATATCCTCCACTAGTACTGTGACCTTCTGGAAGCCCGATGACCAAGGACGAAGCCCATACTCCGAGAACCCAGACCTCACCACCCCACGATGTATCCACACTGAACTTCTCGTATCCATGAAGTCGCCGACAAGTATCCCCAACCAACCTTTCCGGCTCTTCGAAGTCGACGGAACGTCCGTTCATTCATCCCGGCGACCACGGATATTCCTTCGCCATCTAATCCATCACATACTATACCATAAAGCAACCAGTTAGTACTGTACCTCCTCTTATCTTGTTGTCTCGTCCCGGCGCCAGCGAATCCCGCCTCGTCTCCGTCTTCGTCGGGCATTGCAGGTTCAGGTTGCAATCCTTGGTCCTAATCTTGTGATCGCCGGGCTGATGGCTGCATGCGATTCCAAAACCGTTTCGTTGACAAGCTGTCGAATTGCTAGTGGATTCTTCTTAGCAATCGCCACTGATCTGTAAGCTGTGATGGGTCATTGACCGGTGATCATCTAATCGATTACTATTTTGAACTTCGTCAGCTCTTCGGAATGCTACATGATGTAACGTGTTCCGAGGCCTTCCGGAAGACCGTGTGCTAGTCATCACTCAGCTCTCGCTGTAATCTTTTGCTGATTCCAATTCTCATCTGGCCGCCATCCCCGAACTCCGTGCATGGTCAGCGTTCATTCGACAACTCCGGCTAGGGTGTTCTAATTTTTGTGCAATTTTCAATCGGGACTGCGTTCCGGATATAAACCCCTGGTCAACATAACTTGTCATTTTCGGCTCCCTTTACCGTTTTCATGTTCCCCGGTATCCCAATGCTGTGCGCAGTTCGTCATGACGAAAGTCTCTCTGGAATGACCTTTGTCGACTTACTCTTGCCAAATTGTCAAGTACGAGCTCCAGCCGATGGCAGAATGCGGAACCAAGTGTCATCCCCAACGAAATTACATCCTAAATAATTTACTGGTTCATGCCGCCAAAAGGAGCCTTCACATGAACCACAACAACCGAATTTGACAAGGAATCGCCATATCCGCCAGACTATCCTGTCATGACGTAGTCCACATGGTCCCATCACGTTCATATCCATTGGAATGCTGCTGATTGCGAAGAGTATGTAGATAACCAAACCACGATTTTCTTCATTTCCGCTGCACTTAAATGATAAGCGATAACGGCCCAGCAATCTGAACAGTTTTGAGCAACTCGCGAAACCCATGCGAAATGCTGTGTGGGGACGATGATGATGACGTAGCGTGTACGTTCCTATAACCTATGTTAGCACAACTGATCCATTTTAGATGAGTGTGTCGGTGCATCTGATTTCATTTAATAATTCATTTTCACATGTTTAGGAATTCGACTTCTACGTTGTATCCTGTTGACTTTTACCTGGTCTGGGTAAGTCTGCGATGTATATTAAGCCTATCCTGTCGAAGTGCAGACTGATTGCAGTGCGAACCAGATGTGGACGATTTTTTGCAGCTCTTTTCGGAGAATGTGGTGCACGAATGTTAAGTAGTTATGACGCAATTGTACAGGCTTTAGTGGGTTACACACTTGTTCTGACGCAAGAAATTAACAAAAGCACTGACGTCGTTTTCTCCGAAGTTTCGTGTAGACTACCATGGTTGCCATGGTTAATCCATTCTGCCTTACCATTCAATATTGCTGGACACTTCTTCGTCATGATTCTATTCATGCGCAAATTCTAGTGATTGACACTTTTCTTCCTTGGACTCCACCACACCGAGGAGGCTGCACGTCATTTCAAAGTGCAATGACGACGAATGGATGGCTGGGCACGGTCTGATGTATTGTGCACATTTGATCATTCGAATGACATTATCATAAACTCGACGTCACAGTTTCGACCTTATCGGTCTCACAACAATTCTGTCTTCGGAAGGAATCTCTCGGGTTGCCTCACTCCATCGCCGCAAGTCTTGATATCGAGGTTCTATCGCACGGGCATCGTCAAGTTCAGGCAACAAGGATGCGCTCTAGACCGCTTATCAGATATATCTAAAGACATGGAAGGCCACGATGCTTCCGATGATGTCATTCAATATTACGACACTGGCGGGATGGGCGCTTACTTCGACGGGGATGATGTTCTATCAAACTCCTCTCGATCCCGTGCTCGACTCGAGCTGCCATAGCATCGCCGCGCATGCATACCCAACGTGGTCTTCATCCTTCGGCTTTCTAGGCGTTCTCATCGCCAGCACAAGACCGACACATCGTCAAATTTGTTGGCGTACCATTCTTCGACCAACACATTCTTGAATTCGTGTTAGCGTCACATGATCCTTTTGTTCGCCTCGTGTTGCCTTGGACTGCCATGCCTTGAGACTTGCATGAGCCGAGATGAAACCGAATGCGGAATTCTTCAAGTATAGTACTCGTGGTGGTGGCTCAAGGTGATGATGATCGGCCTGATGCAGTGATTGTACCATGGGGAAGTACGCTGTGATACATCCTGCGACCCGCATGTTTTACAAGATGTTCGGTGTGGAAGCAATGCTGCTCCAGTGCGAGAAACGTGTTTGAGACAATCGAGTCTAACCGTAAGATATCGTTCACCAAGCGTCTCAGGTCAATTGATTTCACGTCAAACCTCTGTGATAGTGGACCCCTTACACGTTCTCTGTCCGATCGACATGCTCACTGTAAATTGATGTGAGAGAGCTTAAAAAGGTCCATGAGCACAGACTCGGACTTCGACGAAGAATCCATTTCTCAAAGCTCACGATCATAATGTTTGCGATCATGGGACGCGATGGTCCAGGGTGATCGGCATAGATACATCGAAAGGCTTTAAATTTATTTATTTTTCGTTCCCCCGCATTCTCATCTCCCCCGATGCATTCACAAGCTGATCCGCGATGAATTGAACTTTCCGCGGTGTCCAGAACGGTTGCGCCTCATTCGATTACTGATCGCGCCGAAACGAGGATGAGTGAATTATAAATGGTGGAGATATCGCCTCGCCGATACCTGGACATGCGCAGTGTTATGGCAGTAATAAGGCATTATTGTGGAGCGACTCAGCACTGATCCATTACTCGTGTTGGGCGCCAAATGTCACAATGTACGTGATGTCACGGAGGTCACATCAAAGTTCTCTGTGTGGAAGAAATCGGACACAAACGACAGGCGTGGTCGACACGAGGAGTATTACAGACAACCACAACCATCAGTTTTGAGACCTCGCCAGTCCCTCACCAACGCCGACTTCCGTACCCCACAAAGCCAACACCTCTCTCACTCAAGATCATGACGGTGTTCGAGGGCAACTACGGAACAGGAGACCCCCGCACCATTGGATTGGATCACTTAATCGAGCTTTTGGCACGCGTAAAGTCCTTCGAGTTTCGGGAAGCGTCTGCAAAGCTTTGGGATGACGAGCCAGTACCAGCTAGTCATCGGTGAGCGAAACGTCATCGTACGACATCGCAAGTGTTGATCCAGTTGCATCGTCAGAAGCACAGCACAGCACATTCCGAATGCGCAACAAGAGCGTTTTTCTGACCTTCTTCGGTCTTTGGAAGAGTCCAAGTTACGATTCCTATTATGTAATAATAGAATCGTTTTACGGTCGCGCTCGCAGGGAGACCGTGTCCAGAATTTGAGCCTATAGATGGGAAACTCCTTCCTTTTCCGGTTTTTGTAATGAAAGTGTAATAGATGTACAATATGGTTTTGTAATGAGTTAACAACATTTTCTAATGCATTACAACATTTTTGTTACTTGTGGCGCGGATGGCGCGGATTTTGATCGAAAAAGGAAATACTCTTACCTTTGTATTACCTTCGACTCATTACACTTTTGCTTACTTTTGTACTTCATCTATTTGATATCATGATATTAACTTTCGCGGTTTTACTACGTTTCCTCGATGAAAACTTAAGGATTGCCTTAGTTACTTTTTTAACGCATTCTTAGTAGTCCTAATAACAACTTTCATTATTGACTTCGAAGGTGTTCATCGAGCGGTTCGAGCTACACAAAATGTACAAGTTTATTGTGGAAAGTCTAATCTCATTACAACTTTGTTGTAATGTTTCCTTTTCTAGTAACACTAGATGACAAGATTCT
>ML170180.1:126965-216402 GCA_004355085.1 Rickenella mellea
GGAAAGTGCCATTTTACATGGGAAATCTAGTCCGATCTAGGCAATCGGTCACGCTCGGTCTTCCTCGGTGTGCCACGACGGGATTTTCACTGGGCATGAACGACGAACAGTGAATTACCCAGATTGGCTGAGGACTGATGTGGCGCGGCCAATCGGAACTCGGTAAAGGTATCCGAGATGGAGACCTTCGACCTGACCTGATCGTCATCACGTCATAGCCAGGTTACCTTTCCGCGGTGATGTCACCGCAACGAACGGATTTTTACGTAGGTAGCTGAAGCTTGGGTGCACCTAGTGACGACAATGACGACTCCAGAGTGCTGAGTGGAGAAAGTACGCTGCGCGGCTCATTTCCTCGGTATGGTGTATTGGCCTTTTGAGCTCTCCACGTGCTGCCTCATGCACGGGTCCACGGCCAGTGTGTTGTTCTCGTATCGGTCTCTTCGGACAGCGAGGCGCAACGTATTGACTTGAAGCTGGAAGGTCCTCGAACAATTCCACTGTATATGGGCTCTCACGATGCCGGCGCAAAGTGTTCATAATATGTCAAGCCCCAAGTCAAAGCGGTGAGGTTCTGGGCCTGGCCGTAGACTGCAGTGCAATGCGGTGCAGGCGATTTCGCTAATCCGGATCTCGACTTGAAGTGTGGCTACATGAACGAGGTGGGGTGCTAGTTGACTTAATTTATCGTTCAGGATCTCGCGAAGAGAGTAAATGGTCTGCAATTCCCAAGAACGAGGCGGGTGCCAACAGAGGGTTGTGCTAGAAAGCGAGGTCCTGTGCACGGTGAGATTTTCAGATAACGCGATATTCCGGAAGAAATGGGGACACAGGTACGAAATCGGTCGAAGAAAGGACAACCGCGTCGCACCTTGCGTACCTCACAGCGATTCGAGAATTTAGCTTGCAGAGGACCGAAAGAATGACGAACGAAAGGAGGGTGATCAAATACACATTTGAGGACCCCGTCAAGCCACGGGTTTAACTGCCGTACTATCTGAACGAGCTCGAGGTTGTCAATCAGATCATGCGTGCGCAGAAATCCCAGTTTCCAGTCAAGGCTTGAACGAAGTTTCATTAATGCTAGAATAATGTGGAGAGTATAAATCCGAACAACAATCCGTGATGCCCATACGAGTAGAGCGATGGACCATGCCAAGTCCTCAAAAAATGAGTTGATGGTGCGTACCGACGGTGAACCACGTGCAAACACTTGCAAACACCGTTTTGAGCCTGTACATTGTCTTGCTGGGGATCTTGCTGGTGACCTCGCCCAACGCCGACTTGCGAACTTCCAACACCTAGGCCTCTCTCACTGAGCCTGAAATCCCACGGAAACATGGTGTTCCAAGGAATCTATGGGTCAGGAGACCCCCGCACAATTGGATTGGAACGTTTGGAACGCTTGACATCCTTCAATTTTCCAAGTGCGTCCGCAGATATCTGGGATGATAAGTCAACGATCGCCGGCCACCGGTAAGTCGAACCTTATCGCTCGATACCGCAAGCGTTGATCTAGTCGCATCGTTAGAGGCACACCTCGTCACACTCCGAGCGCACAAGAGGAGCATTTTGCGGACCTCCTTCGGTCTTGGGAGAGTCGAAGTCGTGCTTGGCGGCATTGGACGAGGTCAGGGATCACCTTAGGAGAAGAGCATACCGCCTTCGAAAGGCCTGCATCCCCTTCGTGCTCGAGAAAGGCATCAAAAGCTTGCCACATGAGATTATCTCAAACATTTTCGAGGCTGGTCATCGCATGACCGAGAGCTGGAGTTTTGCCAAAAGTGTCTCGCAGGTTTCAGGACGGTTTCGTCACGTATCGCTTCAAACACCGCTGCTTTGGACGAGACTGTCGCTGGACTATAACTCCAAATTCAGGCTTTTCTATCACGCTCAAGTCAGTTAGATCTCGACATTTTGGTGATTGGCTACAGTTCAGAAGAAAATATACGGTCGTGTCTGACCATACTGCGCCATTTGTCCACCGATGGTCAAGTCTCCGAAAATGTGCACATTGGGCGAAGTATCTAATGGATGAAGCTGGGTTAACCAACTTTCCACACTTGCAGTATTTCTGAAATTTGTCCATGTGGGCCGTACCGCTTCTGTCGAGCTATTCACAACCTATCTGGGGGCCAGAGCCAATATACCTTTGTTGCGCACAGCCAATTGACGTCTCTGGAACTTTTATACGAGGGTACCGCTGTGGATCTAGCACCTCTCACGAGGGCTATGTCCGCCTTGAAAAACCTCAAGAATTTGTCCCTGACATTCGATAAATGTTGTGAGGTCGACGATCCGGAAGATATTACGGACATCACGGATATGTTTGGCGACCACTCTGTTGACGTAGATACTCTCCGAATAGCCATCGTGCACGGGACATCACCATCTGTCATCATTTCATTGTACGATGGTCATCGGTTTCTTTTCCCATCGACAGTTGACATCCACATGAAGAGCTTCTTCATGACGATAAGCATAACCTGGATGAATTCTTCGTCAACTACTTGACGACCCTTATGATGGGGAGTGCCTCGTCAAGTTCACGACCCAGTATGCGGAGGCCGCGCATAGATATCTCGCATCCGATGGTTATGCGCCGACGCTCCGGCAATGCATTCGAATCTCCTCTGAGTGGATCGTGGTCGTCATGGACTGGTCGAAATACAAACCCCTCTTGGTATGAGCCTCTGGAAGGAAGAGGAGGTGAAAGTACGAAGCAAGGTCAAGAACGTCGTCAACACGCTGCATGAAGGTGGATTCGTTCATGGGGACGTTCGTGATATCAATATTCTCATCGATCCCAAGTCGCTTGAATCTGACGACGTGAAGGTTCACCTCATCGACGTCGATTGGGCTGGGCGTGTTGGAGAGGCCAAGTACCCGATTGACATCAACACGAAGACTATGTGGCGTCCAGACGGTGTTAGGTGCGGGGAACTTATCACCGAACAACATGACAATGATATGGTGTCTAATCTGTTCTCGCGCATCGTTTTCGGGGCTCAGATCCTAGGCATAGTATGAAAACACTGCGGAAGCTTCATACTGGACTCTTGGCTCTCAAATTTTTTTTTCGATTTTGGTTCGATAACCACTTCACTACTCATTTCTTTCGATTTCGACGGGAATTGCAATTGTCCCACTATCAACCGCACATTCTCATTTCTGCAACCGCACTGTATCGCCATAGTCGTACAACATACCTTCGTTGGCACAACCTCGTCGCAGTCACCTCAATCATCCTCACCAGTGGTGGCCTTCCAGAGTGCCTCGAATTGTATTATTGTTATCTCGCCTTGGTTCACCGCAACTACAATCATTATTTTATTTTTATTCAACTCATTCGAAGTCGGGCCCTTTCCGAGGGTGTCCGTGCCTCGTTGAGCTTAACACTGTAATTGTAAATGAATTTCGGTCGATGGGAAAATAGGAAAGTTCGAATCGGACTTGTCTGGACGTCATCCATTTTGCCTGTGAATTCCTCCGGAGTCGCCTTACAGGTATGTGGGTTATGATAAGTCCTGATGGAACCGTCGAGTAAATTCAAATATGAATAAAAGGATGTTTCACATGAGCACTGCGAGCTTTCCTCGATTGGTTTCTTGCACTTCGTTGCATGCAGCGCCACGGTCGTTTCAATCCGGTCAAGGTTTAGAGTGATCTGTGTGGAATTGGTATATCAGTATCTGAACTCACAGCGACAGATAAAGGATAGAAGGTCATTTGGATGTCCAGGTGTATAATGTCCTGTTGTTCAACAAGTTTGCCACCGACCAAGAATCAGAAGTTAATCTTCTGAATTTCCGATGGAATCAACCATCGCTTACAGTTGATGGCATGATTCCCCTCCATTAGGAATGATTCGCTTGTTTCCTCATTTTCGCTACCTAACCTGAAGTTTATAAGCTTCGCGAGTCTTCGCCGCTACCAAACTGCTGTGTTACTACGGTCATGCCAGTTTTACGCACACATCACGTGTATCAAGAATCCACCTCACGCCCCATCCACCCCGCATCACGAACGATGATATACGATCGCGCGAGCACACCGCCCCAACGCGAAGTTTTGAGCGTCCAGCAAAGCATATCTCTATTATAAAAGAGGTGGACGTGGGAAACTTGAGACAAACGTCAAAAGACACAGACGCGATCTGATTGGCTGAGACAAACCGATGAACACGTTGACCGAACACTCAACACAACTGCTCGAACACCGAACACGCCACGACCACCGACACACCGACACACCTACAAACCCACTGACCGACCACCCGACACTCGAACGCGCGAACACGGGAACTCGAACACTCGAACTCGAACAACTAATCCAAATCGCTACATCATCACAGCATGCTCACGACAATGACCTGGTTAGAACACTTTAGAGGCGACATCAACGGGAACGGAACATCCAGCTCGCTACGCGAGATCCCGAGGGTTCATCACCACCATCAAATTATCACTACGAACGTCCTACCACGCCGCATTCCAGTTACTCCCATTTCAAAGTAGCTTCTGAGGCAAAGCGAGGACAGCAACCTCTTAGCCCAACACTGAATCCGCTTTTCTTCGCCACGAAGATGCGAACACAACTAATCCAAACCACAAGTCACCCTCTTAGGAAGCCAGCGACATTGGCCTGCCCAGGCGCGTCGACGGCAACGTCAGACCGCCCAGTGCACGCGAAATTCGGATTACGATAAGAGTCCTCGCTGCCGACCAGTCACCATGAACGTCTTACCGCGACGTGTTTCAGTTTTGCAGAACCATCCGAGGCACTGCAAGGACCGCGGCCATGGCCAGAACGAAAGCTCGGAAAGAACTCGGACACAGTATCGACGAAGAAGACTATGCACCTCCGAACGTCTTGCCCACCGTCGTTTCCGTAGCGGCGAGAAGGCATCGGAATCTCGATTGCTCAGGGGTCCAACGTAAGTAACTTCAATACCTTCCCTCACAATGCGTATATGTATTCTGTCATGCAACTTCGCAGTGCTGACGCACGTCAATCGCACAACATCACAGCCGTCGGAGACGGGCAATGTCCACTCAGGGGTCCCGAGTCCCGACCCAGGCAAACACACCGCTATTCTCCTCTGACGATGTCGCTCCGTTGAAGGACAAGCCCACGCCGTCACGCGCGAACAATCCAGCGTCGAAAATGGTTCCGCCAATATAAACAATTATTCAAGTTTCGGGGATCGCATGCCGTCAATTCGGCATCCCTCCTGTCCCCTTTTCTCACCGGACCAGGGACAGCTTAGTCACAAGTTACCGGGCGCAATTCAAGAAGTCCAAACGGCGATTGCAATCAATTCTGTCGAGCGGAATGGCAAGGTTCCCGTCAATCTTAAAGCCAGTCTTTACGCGGATCGTGCTCAAGGCTATCCCCACCGACGAATACAATGGCAAATTCAGTCTGGAGCAATGAGGGCTTTGGCTTCACGAATGCACAAGAGGTGCATGAGGAGAGTGTTGACACGAAAAGTGCGCATCCTGTCCTCTACCTTCTTAATACTCTGCTCACAACATAACGCCAACGAAGTAGGTAGAAGGAAATGACTGAAGGCACCAGTCTAATGTTGGCGGTGAGTACCGCTCACTATGAGTGTAGTTCTCCATCCACCTCCTTCCGCTAAACCTAATGACACAGAGAGTGTTGATTCAAATGGCGGACTCTGTCATAAACGCAAAGAACATCCATTTCTGCTGCCAGCTCTTTCCAAACACAGCCGAGTGAGTACGCATTTAGAAAATGCTACATACTCACCACCAAATTCAGAATCTCTTTATAGCACTCGGAACCTGACTTCCCGAATGGCCCAATGCCCTTCGACACTGCACGTCCGCCAACTTCAACTAATCAGCGCTCACTTCGATCACACATTTCAGCGTCTCTTTGGCGACAAATTTGACGGTACACAGCAAGCGGCCTATTGATGAATAAATTCATCTAGCGACCGAGCACGCAGAAGCAAACGCAGATTTTTGCCGAACCCTCGAGGAGCGGTTGCCAGTGGGACCTCGATGCACATCCCCAGTAAGATTATGTTATACACTGCTCACACAAATAAATACATTATCCTGCTGTGCACTACATCCCGCGGACACTGTCGATGAGATCCGCTCCGTAATCCGTTACCGTAACCTGAACTGTCCTGGTCCAGGATCGCCATGCTGACAGCGATTGGCCGAAGAACGTTGGCGGGACGAAGACCACGAGTTCCGATTACTACCTCCTGTTATGGGGCAACACCTTGAACCACTGAACTGCCTGTGAGGAATAATGAAGCTCTCGAAAAGAAGAATTCGGCGTCAGATCCAAAGACTGAATTAGCCCCAGTTCTATGCCCGGAAAGGAGTTGAAGGACAACATGCCTTTGTCAAATGCAAGCTCTTCAAAGTGAATCGGAATTAAGCATGCTTAAGTACGTGACGACAAACGATAACTGATTCGGTGGTAGGTGGAAGACTCAGCGAACAACTGGGAACGTGAAGATGGTGAATAGGTTCATGCGAAACACCGCCAAACCGAAATACACCTTATCGTGCCATCGGCACGGGTTTACCGCTAGTTCGTTTCCTATGCGTTAGCTCGACTCACGTATCTTGTTCTTCCGGTCGTTTTATCTCGTTCACCCTAGCAGTCTCATGCTTACTTCCTAGGCTTTGCAAGGAGCAGTTTCCAAATGGGCTATCGCACCATTGATCATGACGGAAGAATACGCCGCAGGTCCTTCGACGCGCTGTTCTCCGATGGCGACTCCGGGAGAAGAGGCGAAGACATCATGTTATGTACTGTTCAGTTTTGCCACAATTATCTTGCGATGCACCCACGACTCACGGGTTGAATTCCGAGTCGCACCGAGCGATGTGTTCGAGAGTTCTTTGAGAACCCTTCGCAACGGTCATTGAGGCCAGTCTATGTCCACGCTTCGTCGCTCGCTAATGAAACTCACGAGCCAGTGAGAATTCGAGATACATTCTAGGTCGCCAATACAAAGTCCGTGGAGGTGTTAGATTGTCGAAGCCAAGAAGTTCGTTTTCTGCATCTTGTCCAGTCTGGATTGATTCCCGTGCATGCCGTAGCCTGGACACGGCGGTTGGGTTCATGGAAGCAAATCTCACCGGTGTTCAAACGTTATGCCGATCTTTCGGTTACTCATTGACCACCGGGCCGGGGCATTGGTGAGTCGTCTTCTCTCTCCTTCCACAACGCTTTTTCGAGCTCGAGTCCTCCGATGAGTTTATCCTTGCTGTGGTTGATTCCAGTATGCAAACTTTCGGCCGAATCTTCCTATCCCCTCGCCCGAACCACATATGGCTTTCATTGCACTATCAACTGTACAGGAACCTTCTGGACGGAGGTCCGATGACCAAGGGCGAAGCCCCATACTCGCGAGAACCCAGAACTCACCACCCCACGGCGTATCCACACTGATCCTCTCGCATCCACGAAGACGCCGACAAGTACCCCCAAGCCTCCAACGGACCTCTTCGGCTCTTCGACATCGACGGAACGTCCGTTTATTCATCTCCGGCGACTACGGCCGTTTCTTCACCACATCGTACATCACACACCACACCATATTCAAACCGTCAGTACTGTACCTTGTCTTGTCGTTTCCCGCCCCGGCGTCAGTCTCTCCTCGTCTCCGTTTTCGTCGGGTCGTTGCAAGAGCACTGGCAGCTTGCTATCCTCTGTTCTAGGCATCTCTTGATCGCCGGGCTGATCCCTGTGAACGATTCCAAAACGTTCTCGTTCACAACGTTTCTTACCTGCTTGTGGAATTTACTTGGTAATCGCCACTGATCTGTAAGCTATGATGGCATCCTCGACCGGTGATCACATCGCTTTCTATTTGCGTTCATAGGCTTTCCAAAAAACGGTTTGCTTGCCATCACTCAGCTCTCTTCGTAATCCTTTTGCTTATTCAATCGTATTCGCAAATGGCGGCAATCACCAAAACCCGTTTGCGGTCAGCCTTCACTCGATGCCTCAGGATCAAATATCTCCAAGTCTGTCTTGCGTGATCTAAGTTTTTTGCGCTTTGTGGTTGGGAATGCCTTCCGGATATAAACTTCTGGTCAAAACAACTTGTCATTTTCGGATATCTTTACCGCTTTCATGTTACCCTGAATCCCGATTTTCTGCGCAGTTCTTTTTGATGAAAGCCTCTCCAGAACAACCCAGTCGCTTTGCTCATGCTTAGCTTGTAATAGCCAAATTGCCAGTCCCAGCCGATGGTACAATGGCCAATCGTCATCCACCAACGAAATTACATTCTACTCAGTGGCTTGTTCAACCTCGATTACGCAACGCACCTTGCTTGTGAAGCACAACAACCGAATTTGAGCAAGAATTGCCATATCCGCTGGACCATCCTACCATGACGTAGTCAACCAGAACAATCACATGCTTCCATCGCGTTCATATCCCTGAAATAATTACTGGTTGCAAAGAGATGCATGCAGATAACCCGAAGCACTATGTGTTCATTTCCGCTTCAGATGACTGGGTACTCGAAAGTCAAAGTGGTGATCACTTGTCACAAGATTACTGTATTTTCGACCTCCTACTAAATTCAGGCTTTTCTCTCCGAATGAATCCCCTTGCCTTGTGGCCCTAATCATGTTCTTCTATCGCGCAAGCATCGTGAGCTTCAGACAACGAGGATGTTATCAATCACGCTCTAGTCCGTTTATCTGATAAAGCCGAAGTGGCCGATGGGATGCTTCCTATGATGTCATTCAATATTACGACCCTGCTGGAAGGCGATGACGGGCGCTTACTTCGATGGCGCGATGTTCTATCAGACTCCCTGCATTTATCGATCCCCAGTTTGCTTCGAGCTCTTGAGATGTACACAGCCCATCTCCCATACTATGGCAGCGCGTACGCAACGTGGTCACCAAGTTCAATCTTAGGCGACCTGTGCATTCTCATTGAACACAAGGCCGCCACATTCCCAAATTCGTGGATCTGCGATTCCAAAGCCGAACATAGTGTTGAATTGGTGGTTAGTGTCACATGGTTCCCTGTATTGCCTCGTGTTTCCTTGGACGCCTTGAGACTTACATAGAGTGGAGATGAAAACGAATGCGGAACGCTTCAAGTGGTCGTGGTTGAGGTCGTGGCTCGCGGGGATGATGATCGGCCTGATGAAGTGATTGAGCCATGGGGAAGTACGCTGTGATAAATCCTGATAGCTGCACGTTTACACGATGTTCGACATGGAAGCAATGCCGCTCCAGCACGAGAGACGTGCCTAAGCCAGTATATTCTGACCATATGATCCAATTCACATTAAATTTATGCACGTCAGACAGTTGTTGTGCACCTTACACGTTCTCCGCCCGATCGACATGCTCACTGGCGCTTCGATGCCAGAGCGATGAAACAGGTTCATGAGCACAGATCTGATCGAACAAACCGTTTCTCTAACCTCATGATGATAATTTTCGCCTTGATTGAGCGCGATGGGTGATCGGCATAGATCCGTCGAAGCGCTCAAAGTTTTGGCGTTCCCTCGGATATTAATCTCCGCAGGTACAGTACTAGTAACACCTACTGTGGCATTCGGCGAACTGATCCTTTGCGATAATGTCAACTTTCGATTATATCCACATCCCTACATGTGCAGCGCTTTCGACTCTTCTGATGTCGCCGAAACTAGAATGGACGGGTTCTAAATAGCTCGAAATAACGCCTCGCTGACATTTTGATATGCAGAATTATCAATGTGATAAATTGTTATTGCGGAGCAAACCAGCAGTCGATCCACGCTTCCATTAAAGCTGAGCAGGTTCGAGGGTCGCATGGATCGAATACGAGTGATCGAGTTGCAGTCCGCTCAAGCTCCTCATAATCCAAACACCAGGTTTTATTCATACTCCAGTCGGACAATAGCTTCAGAGTTTATGCAGAGAACATATTTCACTGCGTTAAGATAGTTAGTTTCGGATATCTCGGACAACCTGCACGGAGAACTCATCACATTACATCCGAACCCTTTTCCGTCCGCTCTTTGTTCCCAACGCCCTGATGTTGTCTAATGCAATTTCATCATCTTCCTCACCTTCCGATGTGGTTTCCGCTACGTATCGATCTGAATCGTTCTCCGATTCGTCTGATTCGACAACTTCCGGAGACCGGCCGCGCTTTTGTGTCATTGGCGGAGCAGGCGACAATGGACCTCGTACAATCGACTTTGATGGGACCTGCCGCCTCTTGTTGTTTGATTCCTTTCGCTTGTTCTCTTCGTCTTTCTTCTTTTCTTCCGCCTTCCACTTCTCAGATTTTTGGATAAGCGTGTGCTTGAATGCGGCGTCGTACGCAACACACTTCATAGCCCATATTTTCATAACCTACCAGAAAACACGATAAATGAATTCGAATTGCGCTTTTACAGAGCTGATAGAACAGACCTCTTCACCACATGCGAATGCACTGTCGATTTGCTTCGCCGTGACCGTTTCATTGCATGTTTTGGCTTTAATAGCTTTGAGTTTCGCGTCAATTTCACGTTTGGTTGGTTCACGACTCAACCCCCTCCGGCGCAACTCTTGACGACACAGAATGCTGGCTCGAACACATAGAGCCATTTCCGCCCTTTTAGATGACTGTAGTTTTTCGGACCAGATTCTTCGAAACTGAAAGTAGTAAAACACAATATTTCAAGACGCAGCGAGCTATGGAGATTGAAGGAACGTACAGACGCTGATTGGGAGAGATATTCTGCTGTAGTCATTGGTTGACATGGAAGGAATGTATACTCTCCTTGATACAGCCACTCTCCGAAGGCCAGACGTGTGAAGATCTTTTCTCGAGGTACGGCCCATGCTTCCAGATGAGAGTGCCCATAATGTAAACCTGGTGCGCCAGGTCGCTGAGGTGAATAAGGACAGTATTCCAGGGTAAGACACACAAAAGAATTTATGCCATGCTGATCGACGAATTCCTTCTTAGGATATGACCAAGTATTTCGCTTCCCACCTCCATAGAACTTAGATAGGAAATTCCGCGTGATTGTACCTTCGAGCATATTTATCGGAACATTGATCTCAAAGGGATCTCTTCCGGCAACCGCAATCCGGGCCCAAATTGATTCAATCGAGAGAACGGGAACGTCCTTTTTGACCTTGAACTTTGCCTTCGGCTGATTTTGGAAAATGTTGAGAATAAGTAAGTCGATGCAGCTAATTGAACTAACCCACATGCTTAAATGAGTCAAGAATCGTTTTCGGGTCCACTTCTTGCGATCCATCCTTGTCGCCTTCAGTCAGTTCAGGTTGATTAGTTAACTCTGAATTGGAATGATATGCTAGGAATACTTTTGAGTGCCATAGAAAGACGTTCATTATTTCTGCATTCTTACATTGATCCCTATGGAATCCCGGTGACTGAGGCTTGTGCGATTGAATGCGTGAGTCTGCCCTGTCTAACGGTTTTCCGGTAACTGATATCCTCAATCGACGACCACTCCCGATCGGCGGCATCAGAACTTCAAGTTAAAGTCCCTTGGTAGGCCCTAAATGAAAGCGTCTCGGAGAACGTCTAGAAGATTTGCAAATGTGGTGCGAATCCGCCTGCTGTTCTTCCTCTGTTTTTACAGACAGGGATCGATCCACCTTGATTCCCTTTGAGTCGGTCGATCGTGACGGGACATCACGGGTTGGCGTCAATGGTAGGGAAAACATTCATCGATAAGCCAGATGTCCGAGTCGATGGTTGCAGTTAATCTTCAGCGGCAAGTCAAGAATTTGGCAATGTCACAGGAAACGGTGTTACAGTAGTCACACCCATGGTCTAGTTCGGGAGACAAACCACAGTCTTCGCCCACCTTGCCAAGTTCCAAACAACGTCGACTTGCGCATTCCCAATACCTCTCGTACTCAACCTAAACCCCCGCGCCAATATGGTGTTCCAGGGAGTCCACGGAACAGAAGACCCGCGAACCGTTGGATTGGATCATTTAGTTGAGCTTTTGACACGCTTGAAATCCTTCGGGTTTCAAAATGCGTCTGCAGGACTTTGGGATGAACAGTCAGCACGCGCCAGTCACCAGTAAGTCGAGCATTGTCGTATCATATTGCAAGTGTTAATCCGGTCGCGTGGGAGGAAGCACGCCAAGTGACATTCTGACGGCGCACTACAACCCTTTTCCTGACCTTCTTCAGTCTTTAGAAGAGTCCAAATCATGCTTGGCCATATTGGACGAGGTCCGCGGTCACCTTAGGAGAAGGATACGACACCTTCGAAAGGCTTGCACTCCCTTCATACTCGAGACCGGGGTCAAGACCTTGCCAGACGATGTCATTTCGCGCATTTTTGAAACCGGACACCACATGAGCAAGGGCTGGGCTTTTGTGAAGAGCGTTTCGCGCGTTTCCCATCGGTTTCGTCAGGTTTCGCTTCAGACACCATTACTCTGGACGAGACTTTTCGAGACCTACATGCACGCCGATGGCCAACTACAGACTTTTTTGTCTCGCTCCGGTGCAATGGATCTTGAAGTGTCGATAAACACATACTATGAGAGAGAAGAAACAATACTATCTTATCTGGAAATCCTGCGCCCATATGTACACCGATGGTCGCATCTCTGTGTATTTTCACCTAGGGATGTAATTGGGCAGGTCGGGTTAACCAAATTTCCACGTTTGCAGTATCTCTACGACGGTTGGGACACCAACCTGAATTTATCTACATGGAGTGCACCGCTTCTTTCAAGACATTCACAAGACCTCACGAATGCTGGGAAGTATACCTTTCTTCCGCAATTGACAACGTTGGAAATCTTCCATATGAATTCTGCTATGGATGTAGCCTCTTTGATGCAAGCCTTATACTCGATGGTAAACTTGAAGAATTTGTCCCTGACATTCGATGCATGTGGAGATCTTATGACCGACCATCCTCTGGCAGACTTGGGAATGCTAGACGATCACTCCGTCGCCATCGAATCACTCCGCATCGAGTTCGCAAATCAGACGCCGTACAAAGTCATTGGGAGATTATACGACAGCCTTTCGTTCCTTTCACCATCGTCAGTGGACATCACCATGGAAAAACTTTTCAATGACGAGAAATATCCCTTGGACCGCTTCTTTTTCCGCAACAAAGACCATATTTTCCCCCATGGCTCAACAATCAGGATTCATGTTTCAGGGATGAGAAAGACATTGGATTCACAGACATCTGGCGGACTGCTGACGGAGTTAGTCGAAGGCTGCCAGATCGCCCATACCATTCATTTGGAAGTCCCCGACGTATCACTCATTCGCCTTCAGTCAACTAACTGGAGTCATTTTTCGTCTTTACGCCACCTTCGATTCAAGGGATGTGATAACCTCACCGAACCAGAGGTGGATGAGTTGGTGAGAAACTTGATGTGTGGAAATGCGGAAGGGATGGGTTTGCAGTCATTGGAGATTTTCTCATGCGAGAAGATTTCCGAAGAATTCTTGGTGGAGCTTGGTGATAACGTTGGCCCGAAATTGACGTGGAAGATGTGCGATTGCGAATAACGTAGGTCGCAATTGCGATAGTTCATCTGCGCTGTTTACTGATTGAAGCTTATATTGAAGAACAGTAGGATTGTTTACACGATGGGATGGCATATTGATGCGTATCTCAATGGAGTACATGGTGATTTATTGAGAGACTGGAATCAGTGCCGAAACCGTTCGCGACTTTGTAGCCTAAATGGGAGACAAATTTATTTGACGGCACGAACCTAGAATGTCTGAGCATTCCAAGGACGAGTGGAGCGACAACGGAATATCACTCTCCCTTCGCGGTACGACGTTCTTATTTTCCCTCAAGATGAACGTTCAACCACTCTGCCCTCATGGAGGCTTTTCGTTGACCCCGCATGGCCCGACAAGTCAACCTTCCAGTCGATGACACAAGACTCGAAGATATGTGCTCCTTCGCCGCGGACTTCTCTTTATGCGAGTGTTGAATACCTCTGGAAGATGCTGATGGTCATTGTCTATTGCGCCGTTCTTACACGTCGTTGCGCATAATGATCGGCCTTTCTTCAGTATCACCTGACGCGGCGATGCCAAGGAAATGATGGTTTGGGAGGAAAGGTAGCGAGACGATATTACGGCTATTCTTGTTCCCTCCAGCTGGCACGTTTATGACGGAAACGTCACCTGCACTCTCTGAAATTTTGGGTATATAATCGAAGCCCTTGCTTTCGAACAGCAGACGTGGTGAGCATTATGGCTGTAAAATTATTTTCTTGCGCTCTCTTGCTCGTTTGTGCTATGGCTTGTAATGCGGCTACACTTTACTTAATTGGAGACTCGACCATGGCCAAGGGTGGAGGTGGACCAGATACAGACGGTGCGTCCAATCTCTTTTAAATCATTTGTAGGACATTTTCTAACAGAAAGCCCGACAGGCTGGGGACAGTACCTGCAACCTTATCTCAGTATACCCGTTGTCAACAAAGCGATCGCAGGACGAAGCGCAAGAAGCTATACCGCGGAAGGACGATTCGATACTCTGTACACGACGGTGAAGAAGGGTGACTGGGCCATCATCGAGTTCGGCCACAACGACGGATTCGCAAGCCCAGATAATGGACGAGGCGATTGTCCCGGTAGCGACGTTACTACGACCTGCACCATTGTGGATAAGTGAGTCCATCAATTCGTCTATGCTTAGCATACTTCCTAATAACTGTGTTGTTTATTCAGCACCGGAAAGACTATCGTTACACACACCTATAACTATTACATCCAAAACGCCGTTACGAAGTTCGCCTCTTTGGGGGTTAAGACAGTCGTCTCCTCACCAACACCAATCAACGGCTCTTTTGCATCTGGAGCAGGCGATCGTTTTGTCGGCGATGCGTCTCTCGCTGCATCGCGAACCGGCGCAGACTACGTGGATCATTTTGACTACGTTATCGAATTCTACAAAGCATTGGGTCAGGCGAAGGTCTCCACATTTTATCCACATGATCATACGCACACGAGTCCTGCCGGCGCGACGGTTGTTGCGCAGGCATTTGTTAAAGGGCTTAACTGTGGCAAAAGCGCATTGAAGTCAAGCTTGACAAGTGCGGCGAAGTCTCTTCCCAGTTCGTTTCCTTTGCTCTCTGGTTATACGCGATGTTTACTTACGCCGGTTTGGACAGATGGGTGCATGTAAACGAGCACAACGCGTAGTCAGTATTGTTCGTCACATATTTCAAATGGCCATCGGAGGATTTCAATGCGTCTGTTTTCTGTAGAAACAACATCACGACGCGTGGTTTATGGGTGAACTCCGCGTCAGTGCGGTTCGGGATTGTACCACCTTGTACTGTAGAATGTTCTGATGGTGTCAAAGCTATAATACGCCAACCAGCAGACAACGGGCGGAACTGGCAAACATAGGTCGTGTTTGGAGGGTACCAGCACGCACCGCTTCATCCGTGCTAGTAGGACAGCTCGGCATGATTATTTGCTGAAAGCATAAGTGACCCTTCATTTATGCGTTGAAGGTAAACCTGCGGCGTACGACTCTGATGTTCAAAACCACGATGTATTACTGAGTGTGGCATCTGTGCATGTTGTCGAGATTCTTAATGCCCATGTGCTGGAGATATGAACTTGCCTGAAACGCGAATGAGGGAGAGAGATTGGACTTGAGCGAGACGACAACCTTGAAGGTTGCACACCAGTTTCGCGACCTCCATTCATCGTAACCGATAGCATTTGCGGGGGTAATAAAACACACAAAACCAATAAAGATTATTAATAATCCATAAATCTGTAATTTTTGACATCTAAACGAGGAGCATCGGACTGAGCTGATGGTCAGGTAGTCGACCGGCCTTGTAGTGTAGCGCGTCAATCGTGGTTGTGATTAAACCACGATCCATGAGATTGTCCAACGCGGCACTGGTAACAAAAAGATCAATCTGACACCTCAGAAAAATGGTTGGAGGTGCTCGAACCTCATGTCTTCGGGATGCTCTATCTTACGTTTGACGGCGCGAACAATGGCCGTAACGTGAACGCCACGAGCCTGATGATACGGGTCACAACTTCGCTGTGCACTTTGCAATAAGAGAAGAATCGTGTGCTCCAGAGTCGAGAGTCGGGGAACGGGTGCACGAAACGTTGTATCCGCATCCGGAAGAATTGTGTCAGCTGCATGAATGCATGGACTCGGTTCCTCGCGAGGTGTATAGTAATCTCCTACACCATCGGACTCCGTCTCAGATACGACCGTCTGATGTGAGTCTTGCTTCATGTATTCGCCGTCGGAGGAGGTCGTGTTGATTGTTATAGCATCTCCCCGGTCATCGCTATCCTCCATATCCACGTCTTCGCCATCCTCCGTCTCGTCATCGTCTAATTTCGGTGGATGTCGTATCGGTACAGGTGCAGGTATCGTGCGAAGTGGCATGTTCAAGATCCTTTCCGATCCCATAAAGGACAAAGCACGCGGCGGAGTCGAGTATTGTCGTGGCGATGGGGTAATGTGCAAGCTCTGGCTTTGCATCACCAAACCACAAACAGGATTTGCTTTCCTTATCTGCAAAGCCGTGGATATATAAACCGTTTATCGGAATTTGAGTGAAAACAGAACGAAATCACCTGACGTGCTCGCTCGAGTTCCACTTTCGTCACCATGGCGCTGAAGAGGTGATAAAATATTTCGTGAAAATCTGGGCCGATAGCTTGGATTCTGTCGATATTGACGACAACATGTTCTTTATACCGAGTGACCTTTCCCACTACTCGAGCGTACACATTCTTCCTGGTCAAAATGAAGTAATTCAATCGATGTGAAAATGTGACAAAAAGCGCGGCGAACGTTACGCCGTCAGTCCCGGGTGGATCATCCGATGTCCGGGGTGGTCCCCTTTGTTGGCCCGTGATGTGCCCAGTCCCGTCGTCAAGTTCGTAATGGTTATATCCCGACACTTGTCTGAATGATAAAACGGTTGCGACTAATGCAATCTTTGCTCATATCAGCGGGATGTCATGAGGAGTGGCAACGGGAACGCAGCGTGTGCCAGGCTTGGTAACACTAACTTTGTCGACCTCAAAGACCTCGCCTGGAGGTGGTTGGGTCTCAGTCATGATTTGCCTGATTGTGAGGTGTCTAATGCGACAAACGTTGCGTTCTGGTGGCTGATTTCCTATCGTCAGAATTCTGTAGAGGCGACGATGTCTTGAACTGAACTAACCCTGAAAGACGAATTGGTTGACAGTCCAGAAACGAAGCTTTGGGGTATCATGTTCGATGATGAGCTTGGTGTTTCGATGATGATTTGAGTTGGGGTATGCTGGAAAAATTATGTCCAGGTGCGCATGTGAACAAATAAATTCATATGCAGATGGGAAGGTTCAAACCTCGATAGGATTTCTTTTATCAAGCTTTATTGAGCGATGCACTAACACTGGCACCTCAGGTGATGGGGTGAGCTCTGGAGCAAGCGCTTCTGGGCCGACAATATTGACTCGTTCGAGCGGGACTGCAATCGAAGCCACGGAAGCTAAAGGAAATTCTTCCAACGCATTCAATTCCGCATCGAGCGCCTCTGGAGTGAGGAGTCCTCCCACTAAAAACTAGACATCCCATTTTGTCGATAAATCATTAGATATACAGAGACGTACAGACTCACGTCAAGGTCGTCGGACTGGTCATCGACGACAGGCATATCTTCAATTGCTGGAATATCAGGTTCCACTCCGGCAATCAAAGCTTGCCAATTTGGCTCTGGAACTTCGGGGAGTAGTGCACCTTTCTGCGCTTCGAAATCCGCCGCATCACTCCCAGGGTTTCCTGAATGAGGCTTGACATATTCCAAGCGGACATCTTGACCAGCTGTCTGACGACATGCCAGAAGGACATTGAGGTACTCGATGACAGGCTGGTTCTTCACAGTGTCACGCTTTGCAGTTTTGGAATCGCTACTTTGCCATTTTTGAACCCAAATTCCCGAACCGGCAGCTATGCGAGGAATTTGAGAATGGGATAGTGAGAGAGAAGCTTTCGTACAGTTTAACACGTATCTGGAGTCTGTTTTGACTATCAACACTCTTTTGCTGTGCGGGGTCAACTCCAAAGCGCGCACGACCGCCTGCAAAGCAACAGATATAAGCGAAGTACGGCATGTAACGTAAATTCAACCAACAAGGAGTTCGGCCCTGTTATTCGTTTGGTCCCCAGGACATCTTTCGAAAATATTCCTGAAATTGAAGATTGTGGGTAGATATGAAGAAAAATGATCAGTTTGGCACACCTAGGGTCATTTTCCCTCCACCATACGCCAATGCCTGCCATGGGATTTGTTGTCCCGTTATCTCTGCAAGCTCCGCGAGTATAGACGATGTCGGTTTCAGGACTTCCATTTGACTGATATTTCCGAGAATCGGAGGGTCCTGCACCAGGTGGTTGGGCAATGACGACACCAGTCGTGGCTAATTCCTGTCGGCCAGCATGCATGCCAACGAACTTCTCGGAGATTGCAAAATTTATTGTACCCTGCGCCTCTGAATTCCTTTATCTGAGCTTCGCATGCTTCCCTTGCAGCATCGTGAGTCTCAACCCGAATGTGAATAGTCTGATATACGCACCAAGTTAACCAGGCTGTTTTCCGATGTAAACTCATGCAACCGTGACCCACGGCGCATCAACTGGCTTTAGGTCTGAAAGAAAGTTAGAAGTGAATTCACTGAGCAGCTCCAGCATTACCAGCTGTCTCGACGTCAAGGCGTCGAGGTCGCGGCGGACGTTGTGTGGACGTCGTCAGACGACGGAGGAACACTCAGGGACGATACGCAAACCTTAAACTTTAATACGCGGCCGTTACATAATCATCCCCAAGTTGGTCTCCGCCAACCATCATGCGTAGCTTCCTTTGCAACAGACGCCAATGAAAATATCCAAACAATCTTCGTTGCTCTGCGCACTATATCCGTCATGGTACCCCTGATGCAATCGCCCTGTGAAGGACGGATCATCTTCGATTGTGATCACGTCTGGGTTGTGAATATTTCGAGCTATCTTCCGCGTTCAATGGTTTATTTTTTTCCTTCGGGCTTTTACTGGGAAAGTTCCGTTCTGTGAATTCCTCAACGATCCTACCGAAACAAACAACTGGAAGGGACTCTGGTGACTGCATAAGGTGCGACTAGACGATGTAGTGTGAAATACGATCGCGAGATATTGGCTCGACCCGAATGAACCCTCAACAAAACCGCAACTTAGAGCCTTGCAACAGAAACGCAGGTAGGTATAAGGCGACACAATTAAACCCCCGATTCGCATGGAAATTCACGTGGACAACCGGCCGCTCGCACACGTCGTTCTATATATCCGTGGAGTTGAGCTCGACGTCTTTCATACTATGAGAGGAACGACGAACGTGTTTTACTGCCTCAAATTCTGTATTATTTCCACTGCCTTTATCCCTCTGAACATGCGGCTCGAATAGTTTAACTTGGACGTGGCAAACGGAGTACAAAACTGGATGAATTCTGGGTGGGCAGACTACGAAGGGTAATATGCATAGCATATGAAAATCCCACCTCAGTGACCTCATCTCGAAAAGGCTTGGAGATTCGACAAAACGAAAGAGCTAGAGTTGTCGGGCTAGACATCGAACGGATCCCGGAGTTCTTCAATAATTTCACCGTGGTCCACAATCCGGCACTCTTCGACAACTTCCGCCTCATCATCAGCCCATATTTGTTCAGTCTCGTCGTCCTCTGGACCCACGCGCAACTGAGCTCCAAGGTTTCCTAAGATTGAGTTGGCAGCGAATGCTGGCTCCAGGACGGTATCAATTGGACCAAGTGTAAGCTCATCCTCTTCTTGTAAATGAGACACTTGTCGAAGGTTAAGGACGAGCCGGTTGATAAGAATGATGGTCAACCTAATGGACGGCTCAGATATGTATACTGTACTGTTCCGCAAACAAGAAATAGCCCGTACGGATTACTCATTGCAAGAAGGACGGAAAGCCAATTGCCGATTGCTTCCTTTGCGACCATGAACGAATAAACAACGACCGAACACAGGAAATCCATACCGAAGCAGGAACCTGCCGCGTTGGTTTGGTTTGTGAGAATGAGGAACAAATTCGGCACTTACAAAGAATAAAACGGTACCCAATATACCAAACAATAGTTTAGCTCTAATAACATGTCCGTCAGGATTTTTGAACCCAGAAAGAAAAAATCTGACGGACAGAAAATACATGGCTCCTGCAAATGCTCGCCGTGATCTATATGTTGCTTGTTGTGTGTATGGAGCTCACCGTCACGCAAAATAAAATATCCCAGGCCATTTCCGAGTCCAAGTTTCCTCATTTCTATGGTATGACGGATAGTCTTTGCGAATGTCAAGGTAAACACCATAACATCGATGACAAGCGCAAGAATGTTGGAAACCAAGTAGACTGTGAGTTGCATGCTCATAAGTATTTAAGATATTAACAGAGAACGAGTTGGCTTACTTCTATGCTCGAAAAATAGCCGGTATTAGTTCTGCGGAGCTGTGTTGATAACAGAGGCTTACCGAGGAAAAATTGTCAGTGGATTTTGGCCACAGCTACCAAACCCGCTTTTGTCAACTTCCGACTTCGCCACAAACCCGCGATACTAGAAAAGATCAGACAACTCGAACTCCAAGAGAATTTGTGACTTACAAGTCCAACAGCCACGGCAGCCGCGCATGTTAACCCCAAAATTGCCAAGACGGACAGATTTTTCTGATATATCGCATATGTTCGAAGCGTTAAAATACCTGCTCGATACCATTTCAAGACGTGTGTCTGTTGCAGAAATATAGGAAAACACACAATATAGTCCAATTTGTGGCAAATACACCCAAGCCGTTGCGTTGAAGAAAAGCGCTCGACACCTAATTATTGTTATAACAAATCAGATTCCATATTCCTTCGAAGGTAAAAATTACTTAAAACTGTCACGACATCAATGAGCCGTACGGAGAAAGAGGAAAGTCAGCCAACCGCATCAGGTGGGTTTCGGATCAACTCGTTCGCGGCAAACGACACCGTGTAGATCATGAAGGAATATCGAGTCAGGAAGAACAGAGCTTGAGCTCCAGTGAATTTTGAGTTCCATATTTCTGACTTCTCGGTAGAAAACGTCAAAGCATAGTCATAGAAAACGAGGGCTTCCATTTTCGTCAGCATGTCTATCAATATCGCCGAGATAACGGATGACTTGCCAGTTGCCGAAATAACAATGCAGTTGTTGAATTGGCTGCAAAACATAAGATGTGGAGACTCTGGAGAGTATTCATTCGCGAATAGTCAACCTACAGTTGGGTAGCTTGTGCTATCAACCCGGCGATGTCAGGTGAGGAATCAGACATGACCTTTCCGTAGCGAGTGCCAGCAAGACGACGAAGAAACCGAATGCTTCGCGAACAGTTCCATACCGCCTTTTATATAAACCTGTGGAACCGGTACCGTTTCAAGTTAGACCTCGTGCTCGGGAGTCCCATTCTGCGGAGACGTATACACATGAGGTCGTGCAGCTAATGATAAGGGTAACAATAAATGTTGCCGTGAGGAGGAAGAACTTTAATTTACCGGACGGGAGTGCCCGTTGCCCGATCACTCCTTCCGCTCGGTGGCTTTCGCTGGTGCTGGCAGGAGACAGAGCCTGACCACATTGGTTATCCCCGATTAACAGCGCGACTGTCCACTGATTGCCTTGATCGTGTGAGCCGATCAAATTGCGCCAAGCCATAGTCACTGCAGCGGAAATTGAGACGTGGCCTTCCCCGGGCCTATATTCCTCGTGGTTCAATCATCTTCGAGAGTACGTCATACTGTAATCCTCCCAGTATTCACAACGAATCACTAGTACCCGCCCATGCAAAACATGAAGGCATCAAAATTTCAAGAACTCAAATCAGCCCTCGGATTTGACTTGCTAGGTCCGGATTGGCGTGCACTGTCTGGAGACCATCTGAACAACGGGGTCCGGCGGATTCCGTGGCGGATTGGACTTAAGTGATTCGTTGATGTCCTGATTTCACTTAAGGCGCCGGAGATTTCTTCTGTAAATTTCCTTAATGTGTCAACAGGTGAATAGTGCTTAAGGTGTGGAACTTAAGGGTGAGCTTCAAGGGATTTTTCTTGATATTCCCGTAATAACTAACGTTAAGCAAATTTCCATGGTGGTTAAAGCTTAAGGGATTTTGTGAAATGGTTAGAACAACGCTTATAAACTAGGAAAATTTTCAAAAAATAGCAGTGGATATAAATTAAGAGATAGAACTTCACGAAGGATACTTATTAATAATAGATGCGAAGAAAAGCGTTCGATGGCGCATATTCATGAACACATACACGTCAAGCGAAACCCTTGTACAGGTTAGATAAGCTACTCAATATTCAATTTGCTTAACGTTTTCTCTTAATCGAAACTCTCTAAGTCACCTCACTGCAGATGGGAAAATCCACTTAAGTTACTTTGCAAGATTATCGCTTAAGTGGTAGACCATAAGGTACGTGCCGCCACTGGAATGGCTTAAGTGATTTTTGGATGTAACGACACTTAATGTTTTCCCTTAAGCATTGTTTCATGGCGGTCACTTATGACAATGCCTTAACAAATAAATTCAAATGTCATTCAAGCGAACGTACTTAAGTGAATTACCTGAAGCATTTTCCGGCATTCCGGCGGATCCGGCGGAATCCGCCGGCGGACCCTATTGTTCAGATATTCTGCTGTCGCCATACATGACTTTGCCACGAAATCTATTCCAAGTTCCCAAAGCATGAAAATGCTACAGATATTGCTGTAAATGCAAATCAAATCTACATTGCGTATCATAATAGGTATCAGTCCCACACCACACATGTAACATGAAACATGCACAGTAGTCTAATCAGCACTCAATCCATTAAAAGTAAATCAGCAAGCACCCCCCGTGTCAACCACCCACACCATCCCCGTCGTCAACATCACTCCACCCACTCTCTCCAAATCCCTTCGAATCGCGCCTCCGTCGACTCCGGCTCCCGCTCGCACTAAGCAGACCTTCCGTCTCTTCGCCAACCCCGCTTCCCGATCCTCGGACCGGAGCGCTCAGTGGCGGGGGAGAGGGACTTCGATCTAGTCGTGCGCCGTATGCTGTCGTGGGATGAGGTTGCGCATGCGCGTACGGCTGTTGTTGTGGCTGCTGTTGGTACTGCGTGAACGACGAATGCATCGATGCAGCGGGGTACCCTCCCCTCCCCCTCGCAGCCGCACTCCTACTCCTCGACCTCGATAGCGAGTTCGAATGCGACTGCGTCCGCGTCCGCACTCGCGTCCCTGTACCGTCCATAGTCTGCGCGTGTTGCTGCAGTGGTGAGTTAGGATTATGCTGAGACTGAGATTGTGATTGCGATTGGGGTAGATGGGTGGTAGATGACGAGGAAGGCGGAGGAGCGTAAGACAGTGATCTCCGATGACGCGTTAACGTCGTTGAGCGTCGGGAATGCGAGGTATGTGGGGTATGCGGCATCCGTGACGGCGGTGTGCGGTACAGAAAAGATTGCACGACGATAGTCACGTCGAAGCACAGCGTCCCGCCCGAGCCGAGGAGGTATCTACGTTTATCACACCAAAAATGCCAGGAAAAAAATATGTCAGATAACGGAGTTCAATGCAGAGAACATATGGAGAGGACGTACGGTACACTCTCCCGCAAGAAAGCAGTAGCCTCAGCCCTCGGCGCGTCCAGCGCCGGATTCGTCAATATCGACATGACATAGAACGTATTCCCGAGGAACGCGAATACGAATAGCGCCATCGACAGTCCGTCCACCGATTTCCGGACGTACTGCGTGTCCACAACGCATTAGAGGGTGGGAAGTAACAGTGGAGGGTAGGATGAGAAGGAAAGAAGAGAAAGTCGTTAGCTTGAAATGCATTGGAGGGTAATCAAGGCGATGGATGTGACGCACGTTCTTCCATATCTGCGGCAAGCGCGAAGTCAAGTACAGCGTCGTACACGCCCACGCCGATATCCGCCCCAGGAGGCGCTCGAACGACGGTCCGTGTTCCTCCTCCACATCCACATCCACCTCCACATCCACAGCATGATATTCGCCGCCGTTGTCAGAGAGGTCGTCGTAGGCTTGCAAAGGCGGGGACCGAGGCTCCTCGACGACGGCACTGGAGTCAGGGAAGACGTGCACGCGCACGCCGCTCTCCGTCGTGTCTCTTCCCCGTCCTCCTCTTCTTCCTCCCTCTCCTCCTCTCCTTCTTTCCGCATCCACATCCGCATCTCCTCCCCCCCGTCGTCGGAAATGTAAATCCGGGACGACACCGACCACCTTGCCCATCCCCATCCCCACATCTCCCTCCCTCCCATCTCTGCCGTAACCAGACGATCCAACCCTACCCGAAGCACGTCCGGCCCCAGAGCTAGACCCAGATAAAGCGCCAACGCCAAACAGAGCCCAGACGCCGAGGAAGACAAGCGAGGCGCCGCGCCTGCTCGCGCGCGAGCTCCTCCTCTCCCTCTCCCTCTCCCTCTCCCGTTCTCGATCTCGTTCACGTTCCATCTCGCGGTCGACGCCCGTCATTCCCAGAATGCCATGCTCGACGTCTCCTTCCGCACCTCCATGTCCGTCAAGGGCGCCATCGCCATCGAGATCAGCAGCGCGGACGAGCGTGCGTCCCCTCCCTCCCGCCGTCGCCGCCGACGTTAACATAGCCGCCGACGCTCCAGAGCCAGAACCAGAGCCAGAACCAGGAAAGGGTATCCGCGCTCTCTCCCTCCCACTCCGCTGACCACCCAACGCAGCTCGAGTGCTATTCCTGGTCCGTTCCTGCGACTGGCTCCACGAGACGCTCTTCCGCGCCCTCCTTTCCCCGCCTCCTCCACCTCCCTTACCACCTCCCGTTCCCGTGGCACTACTGGTAGCAGCAGCACCATGGGGAACGTCAGATGCGTAAGACGCATACGACGCGAACGAGAGGATGCTATCCGCCAACGCAGGTGCGTAGTCCAGCTCTTCATCCGCCTCCGCCTCCGCTTCTACATCTCCATAGGCGTCTGCGTCTAGTTCGGCGGAGGAGGAGGGGTCGAATGAGGTGTGTGTTTGCGAGGGGCTGTTGAGCTGCTGCTGATGTGGTGGTAGTGGGTGTGGTGGTAATGGTGGTTGGGATGGTGGTTGGGATGGATGAGAGGGATGAGACGGGTGCGGAGACACCAACGACGCGTGTCCGTACAACTCATCCATCGACCGACGCACGACGCGCCGGACGGGACTCGTCGGTACCGACCCACCTCCTCCACCTCCTCCACCAACACTCGGCGTCCCAACATCTATAACAAGCCGTCCTTGCTGCTGCTGGGGCAGATGATGCAAGTAATCAACGTCCTCGGATTCGGAAGCAGCAGCCATGCCAGCTGTTACGGCAAGATTCGCCGCTGCGCTCTCCAGCGCGCGCAGTCTCGCATGGGGGTAAGGGTACGTCCCTATTTGCTGCGCATGCGTTGGTTGATGTGGGTGAGATGGAGGGTGTGGGTGCGGGTGATGATGTGGGTAGACTTGAGGGTATGGATGTGCTTGCGGTTGAGTTTGCACTATTGCACTATGTTGAAGGGAGTCTCGGTGGATGGAGGCGTGTAACTGGTGCGGGATATGTTGTGCATGAGGATGAGGATGAGGATGCGGTGTGTAAGAAGAGGGTGCAAGCTTGGGAGATGGGGTGCGGTAGTAGAAGTACTGGCTGAAGAGCATGAAGTCGACCGAGACGAAGTACGCCGCAAGCCATGTCTGTCAACAAACAATCAGACGTTTTGGTAATCAGCACACCGAAGACAAAGTGGACATAAGAACAAATGAAGAGATGACGGAATGACGGGAAGGGTGCGGGTGAATCGGCCGGGTGAATGGAATATCATGTCAAATTGCGGCGTGTTGTTCGGTAGCCCGCGGCACGCGCTGTTGGGGCCAGCACGGGTGGGGAGAGCGGGGAGTTGGGGAGAGGAGATGGTGGGTGGTTGGGATGGAGGATGGCCGGAGGGGTATGTACGTTATTCGAACGTGGTGGACGAAGTGGGATATGGCATTGCGGAATTTGGATCCCATGGGTCTGACGCAAGCCCGAAGCCAAACGAGCCATCGACAGCCTTGGACGGACGAGCAATGTGATCACGACAGGTTAGAGTAGCCCATAGACATAAGAGCCCGTGAGCATCTCTCCCAACAGAGCACCCCGAACACGATCCACGACACTAAACCCGCCACGAAAGCACTCACTCACCTGGAACGGCAACTGCTTCGTGAGTATACACCCCAGCAAATTCGTCAAGTCTCCAAGCAGCCAGTTAGCGAGGAACGGCAGCGCGAGGCCGTCGCACGACTGCCGGCGTATGTTCTCCATCACTTGTCTATTCGTTCGTAGTTGTTGTCGTCAGCACGGTGATGCTCGAGCCTGAGAATGATGATGATGAGCGGTAAGACTCACGGGAACTGGGCACCGAGCCAGCAGAGTATGCTCGTCCATCCTAGGGCGTCGCTCAACGCGCCCGACCTCATCGATGTGTGGTACTGGGTACAGTACAGCTCCCGACGCCGACGCCTACGGCAGGTTGTGCAAGGTTATCTTATCAAGTAAACACAAATAGACGCCCATACCAACACCAAATTCATCTCCTTCCCATCTGGGGACTGCAGCCGGCCCTAAACCATCCCATTGAAAAATTCATTCGGGTGGATTTTGGCGGGCAATTTTCTTACACTGGCGCGCTGATACCACATGTCCTGTGCCCGCCTTTCTTTTTTTTTTCCCGAGGGCACGGTTCATCGCGCGCGACCATAGATAGACCGCGCGCTTTCTTTGGCTGGCCCCTCGCGATACTCGAGAGGGGATTGCATGGGGGTGAATCTGGTCACTAGGTGCTCGAACATGTATCATCCAACGCCTTGTCTGTACGCTTCACATCTTGAATCTAACTTGATAACCATGCACGTCATGCTCTATTGCGTGAACATCTGCGATGCGCTAGCTTTATGATGTCGATTCGAAGGAGCAACTTGAAAACGGCACGGATGGTCTAAGCAAGCTGGGTTCATCCGAGTCTCCGTCGACGAGAACATACTAGTATTGGCCCGTTCCCGCCCTCGTCCGCATCACCGCCGATACGTGTCCTTCAAGCACGAACCTCCCGCAAATCGCAACAGAAACCGTGAGTCCAGACCTTCCTCGTGTCGCGCTTGGTACGGTAGCCGCTCGGCATTCCATCAACATGCCAAAGCAACCGTGGCTTTCTTCGAGGCAAAGCGTTGACGTTTATCGCTCATTTATTCTCGCCCATCATACGCCCGAAACGCGCTGCACCCGTCAACCTAACACGCCAACCACTGTTAGAATCCGCATCTCGAGGACGGTATTCAAGTCTTTACTACTAATACTGGAGTTGTAGGTTTCGATCCTCATGAGTGCACTTCTTACGGTCAATGGTCACATTATTCAGCCGCGACCGGCAGGTGCATTGTGCAAAAACAAAAAAGCCTGCGTCAGTCCATCGATATGGACGTCAACTCTTTCTGTCAATCGGGCACGGACTCTGGATCTCACACCGGCATGCTCCCACCGCCTCACTCGTGATGGGCTCTTTGCGTTCCCCCCGTCCGATTACCAGGCGAGGCGCGGTGTGTCGTAACATGTTTTTTACCAACCCAGTAAACCCGCCTTCGAGAACAAACACAACCTTATTTATGCCGGATGGTCTTCTGGGTCGACTCCGGCTGCGCGAAAATGAAAAACTCTGGCTGGCAACTCGGACCATACCAAACACGAACTGGATCGAACGGTACTATTATTCCCTGATCATGAACAAGAAAGGTCGCGTATAATAACGGACAATAAATCAATGGACAACCCGTCCGGAGCACCGATGAAACTTTCCTCGCCGCGTCCAAGCAATTGTCGATCAGCCGACCAATTAATTACCATTAGAATCAATGCTCGATGGCCAAGTCGAGGCTAAAGCAACAGTTTAAAAAATCATGAAAAAATCATTTGTCCAATCGAGTGATTCAAGTCGGTCGCACAACACTGTCACACTGCAAGGTGATTGCATAGCATAGCAGGATACGACAACACTTTCTACAAACGCAGACTTTACTCTTTATACTGTGAGCCGTTCGGTAGCATGCACACACACCGGCTCGACCGTGACATATCAGTGTAGATACACCGTACAAAGACTTACCCCTCGTTATTCAAACAGTTAGTTCCACTAGGACCACAGAAAACTCCACTGTGATCCTGAATTTAGCTTTACTACCTAAAGGTAGCGGGAATTACTCACCCAATTGTGTCCTCGCCAGGGCCGGCGGTGTCGTCCCTCATGGTGAGCCTAGAAGATCTTCCGCTGACTGTAGACGTGACCTGACCGTGTTTTCTTTTAGGGGAAGAAAGTCCCGTTAACTTCCCATCGCACAGTCTCTTGAAATTACTTACTCAACAGCGAGGTCTCCAGGGCCGTCTGAGGTGTTATGAATTCCTGAGACCGGTTCGACATCGCGATCAACAAATTCGGGTATATCGTCCCTCATGGCGAGCCTAGAAGGCCTTCCGCTGACTGTAGACGTGAGCCTCCCGCGTTTTCTTTGGGAAGAAATCTCATAAACATCTTATCGCTACAGTCTCGTGAAATTACTTACCCAATTGTGAGATCGCCAGGGCCGTCGGAGGTGTCAGAGCCCGGTTCGACGTCACGATCAACAAAGAGACGGATATCATCCCTCATGGCGAGCCTAGAAGGTCTGCCGCTGACTGTAGACGTGAGCCTCCCGCGTTTTCTTTTGGGAAGACAGTATCAATCACATCTTATCGCTACAGTCGCTTGAAATCACTTACCTAATTGTGAGATCGCCAGGGCCGTCAGAGGTATCTGAGACCGGTTCGACGTCACGATCAACAAAGAGAGGGATATCGTCCCTCATGGCGAGCCTAGAAGGCCTTCCGCTCACTGTAGACGTGAGCCTCCCGCGTTTTCTTTTGGGAAGACAGTATCAATCACATCTTATCGCTACAGTCGCTTGAAATCACTTACCTAATTGTGAGATCGCCAGGGCCGTCAGAGGTATCTGAGACCGGTTCGACGTCACGATCAACAAAGAGAGGGATATCATCCCTCATGGCGAGCCTAGAAGGTCTTCCGCTGACTGTAGACGTGAGCCTCCCGCGTTTTCTTTTGGGAAGAAAGGATCAATGGCATCTCATCGTTACAGTCTCCTGAAATCACATACGCGATTGTGAGGTCGCCAGGGCCACCTCGGAGTCCTATTGAAGAGTCCCTTTCCAAACAACAATTAGTATTAGAGTGTGGAGAATTTCGCCCGGGGTTCATCTCACTCTGCACGGCCGACATGAACACTTGATATGGCAAATGAGATCGTATCTAGCGGGTGAAAGAATGTAGGAAAGCACACCTGTCAATAGGTGCGGCGAGAACGTTGGCGCTCAATGCGAACACAAAGAGAGCAAGGATCCCAAATTTGGAAGGCATAGCAAATTTAAACTGTGTGAGTGCTTGTGAAGGATCAAGAAGGCTGGCGGTGTGTCAGTGGTATCCTGTTCGCCTTGAACTGGGGTAAACGAAGTTGAAGATGGGAGGCCAGGTGCAGATATACTGAGGGATTTATAGTCGAACCACTCGCATTGACACATTTACATCACGGCCATGGATCTCCACGAAACGCTGCGATATGCTATGTCTGACAGCCGATGTCCGTGGCCGGCGCTTCGTCGTGATCGGTGTTCTGCGCAAATCCTCCCGTGGAGACGTAACCCTCCAGCAGGTGTAATTAATTTCAACCTGGAAGGCGGTCGGATCATGAGAAGTAAACTGGTTGATCTTCAAGGTACCGCGTTCCTAATTTGGCACAGTGGATGACCGGGTGGACCCAAGGACTCGCGGAAGACCGAAACGCTGCCCAACCAGATTGTTATCTACGCCAGTTCATTCGTGGATGTATCCCCTGAAATAATCGGTGTACATTTTATTGGATGGCGAAACCGAACGACGAGGAACTTCTGCGAGTGAAATGGGATTCAGTCTTAGCAAAATCTGATGCATCAACGAAGTGCTGTGAACCAAAAAAATTAGGTGTGAACCCCTTTTCCTGCGGGCGCTCGTTGGCAGCACAATTACTCGATGTCCCCATTGCCGGCGGACCCGATCTGTGGCCTAACGTGGGATTGAGCTTGGCGCGGTGAGTGATTCAGGAAATCAGAAAGTACGCCATGTTATGTTTTCTTGGTACCTGTGTGGCGATCACGACGAATAGACGAAACGGCGAGTTGAACAGGACAATTTGATGCTACATCATGCGAGATTTCTGTTGTATTTTGAGTTCCTATCGCTTGCCTGAAAACTTTAAGTTATTCAGCAAGCGACTCTTCATGGTCCTCTCGTGATGATCGGGGAAACAGGCCGTACCCTTCCTTGTCGTTATTTTGTATGGAATGCTCAAATCACCGTAGAGTCCTTGAAGTTCAAGTAAGAATGAAAGGGCAGTCCAAAAGACCCGACGCAGATTCTGCGAGGATAGTGATCATTTAGGAAGTCTGGTGGCATATCATCATCCCTGGGTCAGAATGCTTTTGATGTGGAAAAAGAACCACTCAGCGCGCGCAACATATTACAGGGAAACATCAGTTGTTGCTCCATTGTTAGCACCCCAGTTGGTGTAATGCCAAAACGAGCCCATGTTGATGACAAAACATTGATTGCTTCCCTTTGTCATCTCCCAAACGACAAAGACCGACATAGTAACCAGTTGGTGATATTCTCGTTTGTTGGTGATGCAGAAATCAAGTGTCCAGCGTTACACGCCGCCCAGGAGATGATCGGGGAAGAGAGAATGCCGCAATACTAAAAATGACTTTGTTGGCTTCAGCGCAAAATCACCCCCGTTCGAAGGTTACGACGGGGAGTCATGGCCGTGAACCAGTGAAATATACACCAGTAAAGAGCCGGCGTAGTTTGATTTTGAAATGCACGTGGATCGGATCCCTGCTAATGGCTTGAATGCATTCCCTTCCATCCGCGACATGCCTGGACAATTGACGACGCGTGTCACGGCGTGGGCTTCATGATCATCTTGTTTAGTGTAACCATAACAGTTGGAGCGCGACATCGCCGTCAGACGTTGAGAGCGCAAGAGTATACCCGGGTTCTTGGAGTGTGCATGTTCGTAATACAGGTCGGTCACGGTTTCGGTCTTGGATTCATAGTCATCGGAAAATCTCGTGCTGACAGGGCGTTTTGTAAAGGTTGGCAATTCAAGGAAATGGTTGAATTGCCCGTGGGTTTCATACCGAATATTTGGGGGCTAATCAACGACATATCCAACGTCGGTTCCTTCTTCACCAAGGGCATAGGCATCACGATTGAAACTTGCGTCAGAGTTCATTTTGTAAATGCAAGGCGGTAGAATTAATCTGAAAGTGTCCGTTGCAAACTCTGGTCGAAGTGCCAAAGGCACTTGGCATGCTTACATTGCGCCAGACGACGCATCGTCTTCCGGCTTACTGGAGTACAGAGGATGTCGTTTATCCAGAGATCTTGAAAGGGTTGTGACAACGTGGATTGCCAAGTACCATTTCGACAATAACTAAACTCTAGGAAGTTTTCGAAACCCATTTTAGGTACGCTTGCCTTTGGAGCCGGCCCTAAACTACGAATTTTCAATTTTCCTGCACTGGCGCATGTCCTGCGCCAACCCCTTCTTTCCTCAGGTGAATCTGGTCACTCGAACATGTATGAAGGTAGCGGGAATCATCATTACATTGTCTGTACGTTTCACATGTGGAATCTAACTGTATAACCAAGCATGCTCCGTTACATGAAGGGCGGCCTTTAATACAGCACCGATGGTCCGTGGTCATGGGCAAAACTGGTCGTAGACGCGATAGACTTCCAAGCAAGCGATTCATCTGGTTGCGGCTTCGGGGATTCTTATGACCGTATCTCCGACGAGAACACACTAGCACTGTGCTCCGTTGTCCACAGCACCCCAGTGACCACGCGTCGTTGAAGCGTGAACTCCGGCGTAGCGACATCGCACATCTCAGTCTGGGCCCGCCGCTCGGTATTCCATTAATGTGACAAACATTTTCTTCGAGCATCGTTTATTGCCCATTCAAGTTCGAATCTTGCTGTATCCAACCACTATAAGCATCCACTTCCCGTGGACAGTATTCAAGTCGTCAAGAGTGTTTTGGGTCGATCATTACGTGCGTTTCTCTTCCAAAACTCCGTTTTCATCTTTAATTTGTTGGACGGCGCCGAGGCATGCTTTCCTTTTCCTTCGTGGCGCCAAAAATGTTCTGTCGTCTCACATGGCTATTTCCATTCATCATACGCCTCCGCTCTCCATTTTTTACCTTCAGACTTCTAGCTCCTTCTTAAACAACCAAATTCTGACTTGGAAATATCACAAACATCCAGATGGGCTTCCTGGCACACCAACTGCAAGAATGTCTACCTCACTGTCTTGGATGAAGATATCCCCTCAGGCACAACCATTCCTGCGTGGGCATACGCCAACGTCTCCGTACGATCTTTCCTCTGCATCTTCCGCTTCATTTTTTTTATCTCCCATTTCTCGGTACCGAGTCACTCCACTCATTTGTACCGTCCCCAGATGAAGGATATATTCGACCCGACTAATGCTATGACTTCACAACTTCGTACGTCGTAACACCTCCTTCAAAACCCCAATGCATAACCTTCCTTGCCCAGCCCTCCAAGACGTACCACCAGAATCGTCGACATCACACACTGACCCAGTAACCAATACCAACTCAGGAGGTGCCAACCCCACCAGGAATGTCTCCAATTCCACCAACATCTCCAACTCCAAAATCGTCGATTACAGGGGCAATAGCAGGCAGCATCATCGGTGGCATTGACGTCTTTTCTTTCGCATCTTTACTTGCTTTAATCCTCATCCGTCGACGAAATAAGAAGAGAAAGAACATGGTGGAGCCAAGCATTCACTTAATGACTACACAGGATTTACTGAGTCCAGACCGGAGTTTCACTGGTGGTGGTGTAAATGATAATACGGGGCATTCGGTACAGGCACAGGACGGAGGGCTACAGCAGCAGCATACGGAAGTGCATAATGCGCCAGTGAGGCGGTTGCCCACCTTGCCGAATCGGAGAGTTTACGTGCGTTCCCTTTACCCCTTCGTTTCCCGCCTTATCTTGCACCTTCTCCCCTCTACCAACTCCGACAAAAGCTAAATCTCTTAAAAACCTTTCAAAGGATCCAAATGACTCCTCAACTATCCACAGTTCCTTCGGACCACCGAGTTTTGTCTCGCACTACACCCAGCCGCCTCAGTACCCTGGTGACATCCCTTCAATAACTAGCCTTCATCGCGACGCTTAGTCGTTCGCATTTGGACCCTTTAAAATCATATTGGGTTTCGTTTGACACTGCTCTTTTCTTTCACTGGTGCGCTGATACCACATGCACGCTTCACATCCGGAATCCAACTGTATACCCTATTATAAAACATCGTGCGATGGGAAGGAGAAACTTGAGAGCAGCTCAGATGCCCGAACTACAGCTGGTCGTAGACGCACCCATTAGACTCACTACTACCTGTAAACAAGTGGATTCATCGAATACTAACATTGGAAATTGGGACCGAAACGCAGTGGCGTCGCCTCTGGTTAGGCGCCCATCGCACAGCATCAATCAATGACTGTCGCAAGCGAGGGCAGAGGGCATCTCCACGCAACAGAGAATACTGTAATGGCCACCATGCTACGCCGCACCGAACGCGACGCCCGAGGTCTCGGTTTGTCCGATGGCATGCATGAAGGTAGGTGCTATCTCTGTCGAAAGACTAGAAATTGATTCGCCACCTAATGCGTTGGCGAATGCAGGCGACGAGGTACCGCGTACTTCCACAGATACTAGGTTTGAAGAACCTGGCTCCAAGATTTGGCTCCCATACCTCGAGCTTGCAGACAAATATGATAGAGATCTGGTACACAACTGGAGAGATGACATGGATTCCTTGCTAATTTTTGTGTGTCCGTTGCATTCTTTTCTTTGTCAGTGTTGTCTAACGATTCCACTCACATCAAGGCTGCCCTTTTCTCCGCAAGCGTGACGGCCTTCGTCATTGAAAGCTATAGATCTCTCATTCAAGATCCTACCCAGGTCACGGTTAGCATTTTGATGCAAATTTCCCAGCAGCTCGCAAACGGCACACACACACCAGCCGCTGTTCTTCCTGCCTTTAGTCCTCAATACGGAGACATTGCGGTCAATATTCTCTGGTTCCTGAGCCTGGCTTTTAGTTTGACATGCGCTCTCGCCGCTGTCTTGGTCAGACAATGGGCTAGACAGTACTTACGCTTTCCACGGAGTCTCTCCACCATAACGGAACAAGCCAGAGCACGGCAATACGTATTTGAGAACATGCAGTGGTGGAAGATGGACGTCGTTGTTGAGATGATCCCTGCCCTCCTCCATATCTCTCTGATCCTGTTTTTCATCGGTCTCCTTCTCTTCCTCCACCTCATCAATTTTCAGGTCGCGTTATCCACACTCATTTTTAGCGCAGTTGGCGGTGTTGTATATGCAACAATAACCGTCATTACTCTTGTTTTCCCTGGCTGTCCATACAAATCCCCATTTACTGGTCTGCTCGCGTTCAGCGGGCAACTCGGAAACTCAATGCATCGAGCAATGAAATTATCCCTCAAAGTAGTATTTGCGTGTCTTGTTCTGCTAGTGTGGGTCCCCCTTTCCTCCCTTTTCCGATGGTCTTCCCCGTCAACAGAGCTAGCAGAATGGCCATGGGCAACTGCAACAATTTACCCTGCATATTCGATGCTTAAAACATTTTATCGTTGGTGCCGGCAAAAACTTGGATATGAGATCCCCAGGAAACTCCGTGTATTCTGTCAATTTCTACCATGGTCACCGGTCCTGGTCTTTGTAGACTTTTTCACATCCGTGACCAACTTCCCCATTCGAACGCTTCGTGCAGCATCTCGCCTTATGGCGACGAGACAACACCAATATCGGAATGAACTTGACTTGCATGACTCTCACGCAATAAGATGGGCGCTGCAGTACTCAAAGGAAAGATCCGGCGTGTTTACTACAGTGTCGTCGGTACCAGACTTCATTTCTTCACACAACGACGACTTCCCTAGTTGGTGCAAAGCGCACGCGATTTTGTCGAACCCGCGATCAGGTATCGTCGAGGACATCTTGAGAATATTCCAATCTTGCGTATCTCGATTCGGTGAAATGAAGGGACAACGTCTTGGTGGGGCTTGTTTGGAGACCTTCCTTTGGCTAACACGCTGCTCGACGCTGATATTGGACAGTGAAGAACTTGAAGACGATAGCACAACAGAGCTTGAAGCCCACCTAACTTCAAGAGTTTGTCACATTTTAGAATTAATCCTCAACCGTGCCGATGACGATACGAAGAAGTTATGCTCGCATGCCATCGCAAACATGGTCCTCCGTTGTGCGTATAAACTTGAACTCTGTTCACGGGCTTGCACTATGACGGAATACTTCATGAGTCAGGTGCATACGAGACAAATGCTCCTACTGGAAATTTCGCGGGGATACAGAAGCGACCACGTAGAATGGCAATATCTTTTTGACGGCGGCCTCCTCGATTATCGTAGTGTTCATCACTTTACGACTGCCAGGCTTTTGGGGAGGGATATTTCCGGTTCATTATTCGGCTATGAACCCCGTGCTCCTGGAATACTCTGTATATTCAGGTCTGAATTTGCTGCTCGGATTTTTCACAGCTGTGATCCTATATCCCAAATCACTTCGGTGAATTCACTCCGAAGCCTATGTGACATCGCGACTCACTTTCAAGAATTCCCGCAATCGAGTCGGGAAATTCAAGTGTATATTTTCAAACTTGTGGATGCAATTCTTCGGCATGCAACTCCAAACCCACAACGACCGGCCGCAAACCACTCTTCATCTAATCAAATGGAGTACCATTTGACATGCAAAAAATACGCAAAGGTGGTTTTTGGAAATAGTACATCTTTTTTGGATTCTTTGACGGCAAGGCCAGAGAATCTGTACACGCATTTCTTTCAGAGTGTACGTGTCTATGGGATCGGCAATGATTTCACACTGTCTGACACTGAAATTGGAATCCGGTTCGATCTGTATTCCGAGGTTATGAAGGATGTATTCACTCGCCTGCAGTCTTCGGAAGCCCTCGAGGATGAATGGCAGCGTCAGAAACCTCAATCTCTAATCATTCAAAGGTTCCTCGAAGGTCGAGTCCGTGATGTCGGTGATCTCCTTGGCGTCTCCTTTGTAATAGATGCAGAACACCTGGTGGCAATGCGAGCACTCCGAGCAAGTTCGTCGGAAATGAGAGGACTCATAGGTATTACGGCTCATAAATTGGGATATAGTTACCAATTGTGGGAAGGTTACAATGTGCGTGTGCGTGCATGATCGCACTTCAATTTTACATGACTATCCATAGATCGAAATGCACGCCGAGCTACAATTCTATGATCCAGACATACTGAAACCAACTTGACGAAGCGCACCGGCACGACATCAGTGAACGATATTGATCGCCGAAGTTGTCTGAAGCTTCATCCCAAATATGTACCTACTTCCTATCCCGCTCGCCTTCAATTTTGCAAATGATTGGTGCGGGCCAACCGATCACACAGTAGTTCAGCTGAATTCGCCCTCTGCATAGAGTCATGGTCGTGATTCCATCGTGGACGCTGGAGGGGGGAATTCGCCTCTGAATCCGCTTGCTGGTCGTTCACTACATCTGCGTACGCTAGGATCGGCCACTGGTAGTTTTTCGTCGCAGCGGCATTCGAGGAATCATTTAATTTGCGTCTCGGTAAAATGTGTTCACAGATCGTCAATTTTGTTTGGTGTGGGTTGAAGATATCTTTCGATTGATTAATAATTCTGAGGGTTGTGAAACGCATGTAGAATATTTGATGAATGACATTGGCGTCCTCTGTTTGTCTCAGCAGACTGTGCAGTCAATGATCGGTGACCTGGCAACATTTAATTGTACTCGATGAGAAACTATACACCCCGATCAAACATCTCTCCTCACCCAAGGCGGCGTAACGATGTCCTCTCAGTGTGCACTTTTTATCCAGATGTTGTAAGCATCTGGAATCTGATTATCTGGTAAGCTTTTGGATATGCGATTCACCGGCTCAAAAAACAGATTACATGGTTTATGTTGCTTGGAAGATCCCATGTCTTAGTCGGGAATAGTCGTGTGACACAAAAAAAAACCTGTGGCAATTTTTGTATCTGGGGATAGAGTTCTTAATGAACTTGTATTAATTGTACACCAGCAGTCCACGTGAATGAAGTTCATTGAGGGATAAATAGTAGATTCGTTATTATCATTGTGGTTTTCAGCAAAATCCTAACAGCCGGACGTTGGGCAGACCGCCATGTGGCAGAGGGAACCCTCAGGAGACTAGTGTGGCTAGCTCGCGCTCGAGGTTGGCTCTAGCGATGTCTTCCCAGTGCTTGTGCGCATAGTCGGTGTGGAACAGGTGTGGTTTGTCGACCAGAGTGCGCAAGATCTGAGTGCGTCCAGCGCGAAAGTCGGGGTCGCGAACGTGTTTGTACTCAACGCGCACCGCCTGGGTGTACTCGGCGTAGCGCTTGGGTGGGGCAGCCAATATGGCCAGGTCTGCGTCGCAGAGCGCACTACCGTTCGCATCATCGTCCACTGGTCTGTGGGTCTTGGTGAGCCGCACGAGTCGCGCGACCTCGTCAATGAGGTGATCGGGGATGAGTCCACTCAGAGCCCGTTGGGCCCATAGGGCGGATTGTTCTTCGTCGTCGGGCTTTCCGGCATAGACGGAGTCATGGAACCAGGCCGCTAGCCGGACGACACGTTGGTCGAAACTGACGCCATGATCGGCAAGCTCGTCGAGGCGGGCTAGCACCTCGGTGAGATGTTGGGTGTTGTGGTAGCCGCGACTCGGTTCCGCGTACGCGGCGAGCAGCTCATCGCGCAACCCCACCGACTCTTCTAGCGGCCACATGGTGACCAGATCAGCCTTCTGTTTGTCCATAGATCCAATTTCGTGCGATTGTGCAATGTTATAACTCAAATAGTCGTGTGACTGAACGTATAACGATTTTGTCAACAAAGATAATCTCGAGCGATGAATGAATCTAGCAGCAGCAGCTTCTGGTACTTGAACGATCGAGTAGGTGATGGTAATGAAACAAGAAGCGCCGGAGTCCCAATTCGGAAACTGGGGTTAGCAACACGTGATGTTGCATTAGGGCCGGGCGAAGCGTGTCGAACTCGGAATTCCTTGTACTCTGTTCTTTTTCCACATCGACTATCACGACCGTAACGACCAACTCGACGACATAACACCGTATCATATCCGCGCTGGCCGCACATAATTTCTTGCACCATGCCTGCTCAATCATCCCCAGATGGTCAACCTTTGCATCAACTCCAAAGCTTCAAGCCACCGCTCAAGCCTCATCGCGGCTCGCGGAACAACATACCTTTAAGCCACAGGACGAACGACGAAGACGAGCCACGCTTCAAGCGTGTGTTCAAGCCTAGGAAGCGGGTCAAGGAAAAGAAGAAGCGAAAGACGAAGGCGAAGACTACGTCCACCGCTGCAACTCAAACGAAGCCACCGACACGAACGCTTACTGGCGTCAAGCATGCTCACTCTGATATTGCCGCAACTTCAGTACCTGTCCCGATTCCGGATGATGGACCCGGTGAAGGTATCCCGATGACTCCAACTCCGGGTGGCACTCCTCTTGGTGATTCGTGGTACACGATGTCTGAATCTGAACCTGCTTGGCTCGCGACACGCGTTTCAACATACACAGTCTGGGTTCCCGCCTCAACCTCAAGCGTCCCTATAAACGCAGCCATCGGCTCACCCAGCTCGTCATCAACCACTTCACAGCACCTTCCCGTCGTCATCATGGTTCTCATCGCCGTAGGATCTTTCAGCTTCATCGTCGGATCTCTAATTCTCTGCAAATGTTTATGCTTTACGCACCAGCGACGTGCACCACCAACACCCTCAGCACCTATTCTACAAGATTCGCCTCTGTTCGGTGGTATGGAGCGTTTTTCGGCAAGATTCTGGGGTGCGCCATCCTATCCCAGTCTTCCTGCGTCCGCATCGGCGAACACGAACAAGGCGGGAGTCGGCATGGGTCATGGTAAAGGATGGAAGCAGCTTCCTGATAGCGGGTCGTCGAGATCGGGTCTAGGATTGGGCGAAGCGCTGAACGAGAAGAAGCGCGTGCCACCGCCGCGGATCATCACCGACGATGCCAACTCGCCTCCGATGTCTGCAATGTCCGTCTATCCCGTGTCGCCCGCTTCCAATTTCGGCGGCTCGATTGTCGACAACCACCCTAGGGCTGCCCACGCGACCGCGGATATTCAACCACTCAAGATCAAGGATAAAGAGATTAAACCAGGGAGCGCAGCTAAACGCCGACAAAGTGTCGCCTATTCCATCTACGGGGACGGGAATTCCGTCGTCGGCTCGACGTATCTCGCATACCAAGCTCCACGTCCCGCGCCTTCTCTCCCCAAACCCGCTTTGAAGACATCGGCTGCGTATCGAGAGCGGATACAGGCGCCTTACCAGGGGTACCCGAAATCGAGCAACACGCGTTCGGCAAATCAGCAAAATCGCGACTCGATCGCGTTCCAATACGCAGTTCCCACCACGAAGACGCCTGAGCGACGCGATCGCGATACGAAGGCCTTAACCTCCGCTCTCGGACTAGCTACACCTCCACCACCCTCCCCTTGTCCGCCATCTGCAACGCACGGACAAACGGCGTTCTCGCCGGTGTCGTTATACCCAGACGACTCGCTGTCAGTCGCGCATGGCGATGGGAGGAACGATATGGCCAGTCCAGGCGCCACGCACGCCGCAGCGTTGGGGAGCATGATGTTGCAGGAGTTCCCGAGTTTGCCTACCATGGCGAGTACTTCAGCCAGGAACATGGATGCGTGGGGTGGTGGTGGGTCTTCGACTGCTTACGGCGGTACTTCCAAGGCTGGCGGAAGCGAATCTCAAAGGAGTAAAGCTGGACCTCCCCGTGTTCCGTCACCACCTCCTTTACCTTCGCTCGCTCAGATGGCTTGGGAGAATGCGGATCCGGATTACAGGAGTCCTACGTACAGCATCTACGGATTGTACGAGGCGCAGCGGAAGAGTTCTGGCGCTGGCGCTGGAACGTCTTATTAGGACGGACACTAGTACTCGAACTATAGACATTGAGCTTAGATTATTATTGCAAATTAGCAAGAACAAGGACAACCTATAATGGTAGCAGTAGTAACTTTAGACACATCGGACAATGTAGCGTATAAGTAGACATCAGTTCATGACAAAGCAAGATACTTGGCTCGTCGATCAATTTGCTTTTCTTTGCCCTTGTACTTTTTCCTTCTCGTCGAAAATGGGCTTGCGGAACTGTAGATCGACGAGATGTAGACCGGCGGCTGGATCTGGCTTCTGACTTGGTCACGAGGACGGTGTGTAGACAAGTGGCAGTGCTGTGGGTGGTGGTGTACTCGAAGAATGGAGAGTGTGTACACCATTTGAATGCGCGCTTGGATTGAGGATACAGTCGGAATTGTAGAAATTGGGATGGGTGGGATAAGGACGAAGACAATAATTTGAGAATTATTTTGTTATGTTCATTCAGGGGATCGAGCGCTTCCAGGATTGCAAAGGGGCATTAATAATTGATCTTCGTCGATCTAAATTATATGCATAGCTTGCGCCACTACAAGCATCGCGAACTACGTTAGAAAGGTTCAAGTCGTAGACAAGACAAATTCTTATCGCTAACCGTGGAAATAATACATATTGGATATTTTGAGCTTTTTTGGTGTCAAACTGGGTGACTTCCCGTAACGTTAAAAAAATGTTAGTACGACTTTCTGAATAAAATCGTGGCCAAAAATGGCGATGCCGTTGCGCGGCCATCAGTGGAAATAATCGATCCGCAACTTCGGGCGGTCGACACCCCCCTACTAGATTATAATCTGGAAGGGGGGGGGTACCCCCCCTTTCTAGATTTAACAAATAACACAACGAGTCTGAATGAACGCTTTAGGCAACTGATCGCCGTTTCCGATCTTGTTTCCCTGATAATGGAATCTCGCTTGCACTTCACTACCTTCTATGATTGCGATTGGGACTCTGCGTACACTCCTGCGACCGTTTGTTATTTACTTTGGATTACTACACGAAACCAAAAATTACACATCGGCTTCAAGAAGGTTTTCAAGAAGCTCATAACAAAAACAAACGGCCATTTCGTGCTCACTGGAGCAAGTCATAGGCCCCATGTCCGCTCAGAAGATGCCTACTCCACAAATTTATTACAATTGTTGAATGAGATCAAAATCCCACTGCTATTCGATGCATACCTAAGCATCGTAAGGACATGCAAGTGCGGATGGCGGCCCTCGCCGCTCTCACCAAGGTGCAATAGAAAATATACCACCAATCCTGAGTAAATTTGTATCTTGTGCTTACGGTTTATTCACTCGAGTAGAATATTTTGCAAGACAAGGTTCAGTCACCTCGCTCAACGTTCGGAAAGTCGTACTAGATTAAAATATCGTTACGGGAAGCCACCCACTCTTCAATTGACTGGTTAAAATAATGGTGCTTGTAAGTACAAAGAAACCATCGCACTCGTTGGAAATATAGTCAGCAATTACATTCGGATTACAGTATTACCGGGCATCCCAGTTTCCAGGGAAGACGAGCGCCAATTTTCATGTTTCGTCATTAAATTTACTCGTGGTGGGAAAGGGGGATAAATTACATGTCGTTAGACGCCACCAGCTTCCCAGCGATACCGAAGTACACCGAAAAACCGCAATAGTTGTCAACTTGCCGAGCTGGGACTGTAGGACATCGCTCGATATGGAACAAAGCAGACGATGGGTCTGGAAATATGAGCGGTACAACTGCGATTGATGCGCTGATGTACGTCAAGGTTTTGCACTTCAAGTTACGCTATGTCGTTCACCATCCTTCAACCTTCCTTTCTTGGAAGAGCTGTCGGGATTTGACGCTGAATTGATTGAGTTTGGACGGGAGACACCTCGATGGAAATACCTGTGAATGGGCGATACAGTCTCTTCTCTGACAATGGTCGCAGTTACATGTTGTGACGGTGATTTTGTAAAATATTCTCTGGAGTATTGCAGTAGAAGTCGAACTGTTTTACAAGGAACATCTGAATTGGAGAGGGGTATGACGCGGTTGTGGTTGTGAGGGCAAGAGTATTTTACAGGTACGGCAATACGTATATGCAACCATCCGTTAAAGTAGCGTTAGCGAACATTCGCTTATGCCCCCGTTCCTGGGGCACGACAAAGCTACGTCGAACATAGTTTCATCTACTGTACTCTGTCACGACAATCGACGATGACGAACGGAACGCCTCCTCGAATCCTCGGTATTGCCAATTGGAACAATGGCGATTTTCATCGGGCGGGAGGTACAAGAAGCTCTCGGAAGATCGGGAATGATTTTCAGGAGAAACGCCGGTGGCACAGAACCCTAGACACAGTTCAATATATTATGCCCATATACGGTACAAAGGGAGATGAATTGATCGCACGCGAGAACCACGCCTGTGGCGTAGTCTAGACTCTATTGATTTCCCGCATTGAGCATTCCCCCTTTTTTATTTCTTTTACCTCATCCCCAAAGTCCTTGTTTCTGGCGGATGGCCTGCAAAAGCAGACATAGTAAGTGATATGAAATAAACGAGGCTCTAGTGACTATGTTTTTCAAAACGGAAGAGGGAGGAGGTGATACAAAGTGGTGATGAATATCCTGGCTTTGCGTTGGCATCAAAATCAATATCATGGATGGCGTACCCGCGCAGTTGGCATCGGTCATATGGAATAAAGCTATCGAGCGCCTTGGAGGTCCACGAATTATACCTAAATGAGATCAAAGGGAGCCCCATCCATATATATTTCGCTATCGTGGCTAGCACGCGACAGACATGCTGATAATCATCGGGTTTTTGCCACGCCTTTAAAATACATGCTGCATTGCAAACCGACTTCATGAGCGATTGGAGAAGCACCATAGCTGTGTCCAGAGTATCTCTTCGTAAAGCAGTCAAACATTAACTGAAAATGAATTACCGAAAATCTTTCACTTCAAGTCTACAAAAATTAAACCTTTGATTTTTATTCTCGATTTGATCCCCGAGAAGACCTCGTCATGAGAGTTTTTCCAGGTATCGATGACGCTCTCAAGCTCTTCGACGCTGGCTTATCTCAACTCTGTATGCATATATACCACTTGGTGTGTCAAATTGCCTGATCGAAGCACTGGTGATTCTGGACACACAACAGCCACTCAGTGCGCCATTCAGAGGCCATGGGGCTATTTCACTCCACGAAGTGAACCACGCAGTTTACAGGTTGAGTTGTGAAATTTGTACGTACTTCCGCACCACCTACGCTTTTACAGGACAAAGGGAGACGCGATGGAACTTTCGTAGTGGAGTTCGGACGCACCGTTGAATTCATGACGTCTCAACCGCCAAAGGAGTACGGATAAGCCAAGCAGTCGCCCTCGACTCGCTAAAAGAAATTTATTCTGTTCCTCGACTGTCGAACGGGCTGTAGCGGGTGGTATTGCCTTATATGGTACCTTGAACTTTGCTTCCGCCCACATTTGCAGGGCGAAATTTGCCTCCGTGGCTGAATTGATTCACGCTAACCCGTTATCTGGCGTTCTCTTCTTCCCCGGTGGACCAAATTACGTCTGAATGGTTGCGCGGTGGGGTGGGGGAGCGGACTCGCACCGAATTCCTGAACTTCTTCGACCGTTTTGGGACAACACCTTCAACCCAATTAGGCAACTGGGTTGCCGATCAGTGGTACCGCTCGAATTTGGACCTCGGTTTTTTCACGTCATTCAATTTGGCGTCGCGTAACTCCCTTTCAGACCGTTTAGGATGTTAACGACAACCCGTTCAACTGAGGTGTATAAAGTCGAAACGTCTTCTCGGTGAGTAAACCAACATCCGCAGACATCACTACAAAGCTCTCTTCACTCACACCCACAAACCACTACTATCACAATGCGCTGCAACTTCTTCACCCTCGCCCTCTGCGTCGTTTCTGGTGAGTTGCTTCAGCTTCATTCGGCTTCGCTGCATATTCTGACTTCATTTCCAGTCGCCATTGGCGCTGCTGCTCTGCCCGAGCCCGTCCCAGGATCTGAGCTTGAGGCAAGGGTACGTACTTCCCCGCCGATCAACTCCTATCACAAGGCTAACTTGTTCTCCTCAGATCTGCAATCCTTCATGCACAAAGCGTGACGCCTTGCCCGAGCCCATCCCTGAGCCGATCTGCAACCCCTCATGCACGTAAAGCTTCGGCTTGCTGCAGTTCTCGGCCACATTCTCATTTCATCCCATACCTATCACCTGCACCATCCTTTCTCGCGGACTCGGATTTCTCTCATAGCGACTCCTTCCATCTCTTTTTCTTTTCTATGGGCTCATTCGGTATCTCGGAACCTAGACATTCCTTCACTTCCATCATCTCTCTTGCTGTTGAGGATGCATTAAAAAAGCCTCTCCCGGCCGTCTGCATATTATTTCGACTCACACCACTGTATCGCTATCGACTGTTTCAGCGTTGATTTATTCCGCGAACAAATAAATAGTTTTGACACACCATCGTACTGAAGATCTCTTTACCTCCTAAGATGTGAACATGAAAGAACGTTTGTGAATGAACTCCATACCTCCTTTGAGAGCATTGAAATGCGCAGCGAATGAGGTCCAGCGATTTTAAATTATGGGAAGTAATTTAAGGTGGCAGGTGGTTCCGGGCATTCCTTCGCCCGGACAAGAACCGACGAAGTGAGCCTGAAGTTGTAGAGGCAGGAATCGGTCCCAAGTTTCCCGTATAACAGGGAATGCCATTCTGGGTGAAAGCGTTGACCTGTCATTATATTCATATATCGTCGGGTTAAAACATAGCGATTACAAGTTGCTCCGTTCGTCCTCTGCGATCGTCCTCCTATAGCAACTCAAGAATCACCGGATATCCGTCATGGTTAGGTCTCAAAAAGGCGCTGCGTTCCTTATATTCCATGAGGAAACATCACTTGACGAGGAAGCTCGTTTGCTACAACTGTTGCGCACAACTTGTCGCCACGTAAAATTCCTGGCTAAGTTATTCGATACCGAAGCTTCGGGGAGATGCCGAAGGAGTACGAAGCATCATATCCCAGGGGGAGACGTCCATCCAAGGGTCATCTGAAATTTTTGAAACGCTACGATTCGAACCTGGCGACGAACGAATTTCGTTGCGTCTTGAGGAACGTCTGAACGCGCCAACATATCCATAACCAAATCCAGCCATCGTCCGTAGCCCTTGATCAGCGCTTGGAAATCCTGCCAGCAACCAGGCCAATAGCCACAAAGTACTGGAATTTTTGTTTCGTCGTCAGGACTTCATCGGCGACGATTCAGTGAGTCTCGTAACCCCAGAAATATCGATGCCGATGAAGGTGTAGCCGAAACGGCTCGTAGCTCGGGTACGATGAGACTGTCGTCGGCAGACGAGAGTACGGGACGCCTCCTGTATGAGTCAAGATGGCTCTCGAAAGGCTACGTTTCAACACCAGAAGCGAGTAGGAGCCAGCCAGTGTACAATTTGACTAGTCCAGAACAGTTGGTAGAAAAGGATCGTCAAGTCGCAGAGGCTGAGGGATCAAAACGTGATTAATGAAACATAGACAACGTCGCGATCAGGAGTAGGTGGGTACACAGGTGAGCCTTCAAAACGCGACACGTCAGCACATGATCGACCAATGAGTTTATGACCTTGATGTTCATGCTGAATGTCATGCATCCTAATTTTCGAAGAAGAGCAATTCACCGGCCGCGGAGAAGCCATGTCGAAGTGAGCCTTGAACTAGATAAACAAGAATTGACCTCGGAAGAACAGCTGCGCACAATTGCACCCGGATGACAACTCGTGTTGTCACGGTGTCACGCTACCACACTTCTTAAACCTTACCACTTTCTGCGCATGTCTGAACGAGGTGACGGCGACTGGCTATCCAGCCTCCCAAAGTATTCCAAGACATCCAAGTCTCGTCTTCAGTCATTATACTCAGATCTCGCTCGCCAGAAGTTGTCGAATCCTACGTCTTTCAATTCAAACGTGGCATGGTGGCGCGAAACCTTGGAATCCCTAGCCATACACAGTTGGCGGACTCGCGAAGACTCTTCAGGAGCCCTCACTCTCCAAGTTAATTCTTCATTAACTGAAAAGTTAAGATATCCAGGTGTTGGGAAGCCGCTAGGTCTCGGTGCCGTGGTGGTGCGTCATTCTTACTTTATTTTTGATTAGTGCTGTTCGATCATCTCAAGATGTTTGAGTGAAGTCATGTTGTGTTATCAGTCGAACTGAACTACTTTGAATTGGAATGTTGGACGTCTGAGAGGTAGTGGACGTGTGCAGGACTCATCGAGTCACCGGAGTGGCTGCGATTGCGACACCTTCAGCTTGAGATAATGGAACAGCACTAATAATAGAACGCGGTCATGATGTGCTGATGCAGTTTACCAGGAAAGACCGAGCTAATATCCCAGAGTGCACTCATACCCCTCGAATCCTTCCTCAACGCATCCTCATCCATTTACGATAGCGCTTCCCTTCCATACCGCATCGCATCATACGTCATCACCAAACCCCTCTCTTGGGCGCTCCAGCAACTCAACATCATCAATCCCGACGGTGAGGGTGGAGGAAGCACGAGCGAACAGCTTCAGAGTGTGAAGGGCTCATACGTGGTTGTGCGGAACCTCGAGCACGCAGCGGATGCTGTGCAGGAAATGCAGCGAAAGAAAGCTGGCGTGTCGCCTGCCGACGAGCTGTATAGCTTTGAGTCGTTCAAGAAGCTTTTTGGCGTGAATGGGGTCGTGTTCCCTGATGTCTCATTGTCGGACACGGACTTGAAGGTTCTCCTCAAGTTCCTAAGTCGGGACCGGAAGGTCATCGTCACAGACAAAGAGGTATTTTTCCGATCCTATCACGTATTATGTGGTGAAATTAACCTGTCTTTCTTACAGGTGATCAAATTTGTCTACGAATCAAGCACCACCAATAGAACGATTACGCCAGTCGACAGCGGCATCCTTGCTCTGAAATCTGGCGTAGAAAACCTAGAAGCCCAGGTTGACGCTCTTCAGCAAAAGATCCACGAGTACGCTTATCCGTCTCTCTTTCACTGACGCATCATCCACTAAGCCCTTAACCACAGGCGAACGGAAAAGATCAACACCGCCTTACGCGCCAAGCGGAAAGACGTAGCCCTCTCGCACCTCCGTTCGCGCAAACAGCTCGAAGAAACGCTATCAAAGCGTCTCGGCTCGCTAGCCATCCTCCAATCAACACTAACTCAAGTCGAAACGGCCGCCGGCGACATTGAGATAATGAAGTCGTACGAATCGTCGACGGCGACGCTGCGTGCGATACTTTCGCATCCGAGTCTGCAGAGGGAGAGGGTGGAGGAGACAATGGAAGCTATGGCGGCTGCGTCGGATGAGCAGAGGGAGATTGATGAGGTTATACGGGCGGGTGTGGGTGTTGTCGGTGAGGTGGTGGATGAAGGCGAGTTGGAGATGGAGTTGGCGGGGTTGGTGGAGGAGGTTAAGAAGGAGGAGAGCGAGAAGGAAGCGGCGACTGCGGAAGCAAGGCTGCCGAACGTTCCTCCGGAGCCTGTTGGCGCTTCATCGTCGACATTTTCTCCCATTGCGATGGACGCAAGTCCACCACCGCAAATCCCATCAACGCCTCAAAGACTCGACACTCCAACTTCCATTCCATTACCCGAAACTCCATCAGATGTCGCGAACGCAGAATGGGAGGCTAGATACAAGCAGGGACAGGAGGAGAGGGCAATTCAGGCTTTGCGTGATAAGGAGGCGCAGAATGCTACGCGAGTACGGTGGGAGGAGGAAACTAGTAGGAAGGCGGAGGAGGTCATAAGGAAGCCTGAGGTTGCTTCGTGAGGGCAGAAGTTGTCGGTCATGTCATGTTACGCTGCTTTCGGTGTTTGCTAGTCATCAGGACTTAATCTCAGTCCCCATTTGTGAACGTAATAGAAATCTACTGCGTTCAAGATATCAGATCAAATTTCAAAAGTATATATAACATCACGATGGTTTATCTATCAAGTACATATAAGTGGAGAATGATACAGCAGGATTGAGAGTGGGGTTGACAGAATAGCGATAGGAGAAATTTTTACCGAACGTTAGAGCTCGCGTTTCTCAACAATGAGCCGAAGGCAAACCGCTCGAGCATTCGAGCGCTCAGTGTTGGAACTTCATCTCAAACATATAATTTCTAAACTCCCTCGCCACCTCCAGATCGTGCAAATCGTCATCCGACATACTCGTGCTCTTCCAAATCGCCTCACCAGGTTTGGGGAAGGGTAATTCGTCAGGTTCGCATACAAACTCGTTCGGCGGGAGAGTGCCGTTTGTGAAGTACTCGCGGTGGATTCGAGTTACACACCGAGATGGTGGGGACCCGTGCTATAGAGGGATTTAAATTTGCATATAGATTGATGTGAGTATTATTTTAGTGAGGAATGGGAAGGGCAAGACGTACACCTGGTGCGTTCACTATCAGGAGACGGGAGGAATTTGCTAATAGAGAATTTAGAAGTCGCCCGCTTGCGATTGGCGTCACTCTGATATACTCGAGTTCAGCATTTTAGAGGCAAGTTCAACGAAGCACTACTCACGGGTCAGCCTAAGAAACGTTATTTCGTAAGCTTATCACCGGTGATTTTATACAGGCGAAAATCAACTTACGATATTGCTGACGATTAGGATCGGATTCCTCAAAGTATGATTCCACGGGCCGACAAACCTCTCCGGTCCTCTTACCGGCCAAAACTGACATCCACCATCCGGTTCACTAATCGAAACGCTCATCCCAAAATGCCGTGATACATCTTTGAGAGTTCCCAATCCTATATCCGCCAACTCCTGTGCATTAGGGTAATCAGCTTCGGTTTCCGGTGGAGGGGAATCGAGACAAGTAACGGCGAGACGAGAGAGGTCAGAGCCGTATGATAGGTCGGGGAGAGGGAGGCCGGAGTATAACAGGAGAAGCTTGTTGAGAATGAGCGTTCCATTGCCAGACATCGCCTCCGAGAGCATCTTGGAGAAGGAAGGCCAGTAGTATTGACTCAGCAGGTGGATGAACATCAAAGCTGTAGTATTTTAACCAGAAATAATTTGAACATAATTGGTTCTTGAAAGGTGAATGACTTGCCTCGCACTCCACCCGCTGTCAGTACGCCGGGTCTCCGCGCATGGGGAACGGACAACGGTTCGTCGTAGAGTTTATCGAGAAACTGGTCGATTCGTCTCTCGATCTTTCCAGGATTCTCACCAGCGAATTTGGCCAACGCGCAAAGATCTGGTCCCGCCTAAGACAACGAATTCCCGTCAGCGGATTGCTCAAAAGTCGACATGGTAAGCCATACAAACCTGTGAACATGAGTTCAAAAATATCTGATAAGTATCCTCAGTGTAGGCCACGGAGTCTCGATGCCAAAAATGCGATGGTTTACCTAAGCATCGCGCAGTTAGTTTTAATCTCGTAGTTAAGTTAGAAACTAATGAAAGAAGACGCACCGGCCCAAAGAACGGGATTCGCAATGGCATCGATACCCACCCTTCCGACGCGATCTGGGAACCTAGCTACAAGGTCAATATCCGCACCAAGACTAGGTCACCGAGACAGCGAACATGTTCACTAGGTAGGCACAGAGTATGCTTCCGTATGAGCCACCCCAATAATTACTGCACGGGGCAGAACATGAGCTTTTGTACGGCAGAGTAGGATATCAAACGCACATAGGTGCGTCTTCTCCATCAAACAACCGAGTCATGAATTCGATATCCCTGACCACGGTAGCGGTACCCATGTATCTAAGGCTATCGCCCATATTCGCTGCGCAGAGCTCTGCCTGTGTTTTCTTCATTGCGAGCCATTCGCGCTGTTGAGTTATCACGCGCTCTCGCATTGCGGGATCAGATAGATTTGAAGATACGGTGAAACCTTGCTCAAAGACTGTGTCGGAGACGAATATTTCGCGACCGAGAGGGTCTGGGAAACATTGGACTTTGGGACTGTTCAATTGCGGGTTTAGATGGAAAAAATGTTTGAAGAGATTAGGAAATATTACAATGTCTCGCCTATCCCCCTTGGGTCGAACCCGATTAAGTCGTAGTGTGGTCCCACAATCGAAGCCGCATAACCATCGTCACCCGCCATGAGTCGAGCTGAAGCTCCAGGACCACCTGCAAAATAAAGCAGTTAAAACGTGACTGGGGGTGGACAATGTAAATACCTGGATTGAGAAACAAAGTTCCCTTTCGAGGGGATTTTGCTGCTTTCGAACGTGCGAAGGCGATGGCGCTCTTGCCCTTCGAAACATTGAAATAATCAAGAGGCACGCTGAGACAGAATATTGACGATATAGGAATAATGCGATAACGATGGAGAATTTTACATTACAGATCCGCATTCTACACCGCGGCGCGTATCGGGGCCACATTTATACCAGAAGATGGTACCGGCAGGAGCTTCGAGCATTGCCTGACAAACAAACGAAATGAATTGGAGGTTGAAAAGCCGTTGAAATTGAGAAAAGTTTAGCTCACTACCTTGGGTCCAGGGTCAACCCTGCCATTGGAGTTGAAACCGCCTACTCCAAAGTTCGTATACAAAAGACCCAAGACGAGGGATAGGAGGAGGAGAATGCTACAAGTAGCAAACTTCCTACTCTTGCTGAGCGGAGATCCACCCTTGTTCTGCAACAACTGAAGGGCGTCCGACCCAAGTTTGCTCGCCATCGTACGTGGTTGTAAATTCGAAACCTGAGACGACACGCACACTCAAGTAATCCAGCCGCAGTTCGCCAGCACGTGTCCTGTTGATACGCGATGGTTAGAGTATATGGGTTCCCGTAGTCAGCGCGGAATCATTTTAAGCCAGCACTCAGGTGACAAAAGGCATTGCAGAACTGTGCGATACTTGCATGCCGTGTTGGTTGAACGTTGAAAGTTGAACTGTTGACGGACTGCTGACGTAATTCACTGCGTTTAAGCCCCGGATAGTTCAAGTCAAGCTAGACGTGACATAGTATGCCTAATTAGACGTCTAAATAGGTTTCCATTGGGCTTATAAATGGGGTATATCTAGGAACCTAACGCGAGATACGTGGACATATTCACATTTGTAGCTAGATGGTGACTGCAGCTAGGTCGTCTCGTCGAAGCTAGTGCAAACCTACTTGACGTTTGGTTAACAGACCTATTTGTATGTCCTTCAGTTAGGTTCAAGTAGGTGCACGTTGGGCTTATAACTATGACCTAGTTGCAACGTAAATAGACGGAGCTTAAACGCAGTGATTAAAACGTCTCATCTAGTTCCACTCAAGTCGACTGTCTTTGTCATGTTCCTGAGAAAACAATCGTTAAAGACTAGACGGAAACGTGAAGCATCATCCTATTGCTGGTCACCTTTTAATAGCCGGGGCAATGCGCCTATGGTACGGCCGTATTCGATAACGAAGCCGGGGACATCCAATAAACTCACAAAGACTGGTAGAACAATGACCGCCCTCCTTCGCCGCACCGACCGCGATGGCAAAGGTCTCGGTTTGTCGGATGGTATGCATGAAGGCAGGTGCTATTGCCATCACACAGTCGCCACCTAACACATTGTCCACTGCAGGCAACGAGGCACTTCGTGCTTCCACAGATGGTAGATTTGAAGGGTCGAGGATTCGGCTTCCATATCTCGAACTCGCGGACAAATGCTGTTCTGCCTTCTTTCAGCTCTCGGTCCGCAGATATCGCAGTCAATATTCCCTCGTTGCTGAGCCTGGCGTTTGGTCTGACTTGCGTCCTCGCTGCCGTCTTGGTCAGACAGTTGGCCTGCCAATACTTACACGTTCCATGGAGTCTCTCCACAGTCGCGGAACAAGCCAGAGCGCGGCAATACGTATTTAAAAACATGCAATCACTGCGTTTAAGCTCCGCCTATTTACGGTGCAGCTAGGTCATGATTATAAGCTGAAGCTGCACCTAGCTAAACCTAGTTGAATGACGTACGACTATACTGGGTAGAAAACAGTGAAATAGGTCTGCGCTAGCTTCGACGAGACGACCTAGCCGCACTCGCCATCTAGCTACAGACGTGAATATGTACACGTAGGTACGTTTAGGTACCTAGTTTTACCGAATTTATAAGCTGAAGCTGCACCTATGCATGGCTATTTGGACGTCTAGCTAGGGCTCCTATGCCCGCGTCTAGCTTCACTTGAGCTGTCCGGGCCTTAAACGCAGTGAATGGTGGAAGGTGAAACATTGTCTTCGGTACCCGACTTCATTTCCTCACACGACGACTTTTCAAGTTGGTGGAAAGTTAACTCAATTTTGATCAAATATCCGGAAAGAAACGTGGGCGGGGTGTTGTGGACACTGGGCTGGCCGCTGGGGCAACAAATAGCACGGGTCGAAGTGAATGCCACGTTCTGAGCTTCGGCGCTTAAATCATTCCCTGCTTATGCGAACCAGGCAGATGCGGCCACAGACACTGAGTCAACTCAATTCCTTCTTGGCTTTCCGCCCTTTCCTGCGTGTCATATTCCTTCAATCATCGTGCTGTGTTACGAACACTGCTCTGGAGAGTTCATTTTCTCCGTGACTGTTTTTTGACAATGCGGTCCGGAAAGTCAGGTACAACGACGTGGATCGCTCTCGTAGGACTCACTTGGCGCCGACTATCAATTATAATTCCCACACATTCTATGTCAGAGCTTCTAGTGTGCTGTGATAGCCCGTGATACGAACCATCTATCAAATTTAAAAGCACAGCCCCGCCAACCAACCACGCCCCTTTCATCGTCCACCTCGTGCATAGAAAATGGTCACAATCGTCTGTTCACCCATCGCCAAACAAAATCCGACCCACTTTCCTTTCTCCCTTGTTCCCACATCAATACAACCTCGTCAAGCAATTTGTAGAGGGAGCTCAGAATAAGCACAGTGCGGCCGACCTTGATGAAAAGAGCAATGACGATCTTGGGTGCATTGGCGGTTTTGGCGCTGACTGCATTGCCCGGTGTTGCGGCCCAGACGACAAATGCGACATGTCTTAGTTCCTACTCTTTCGTGCGTCCTTTGTATCTTGTCTTCTGCCGTTAATCATGTCATATTTATTGGGATAATAGCTGTACAACTCGAAAGGCCAGAGTCCGTGTCTCGTGGCGGCGTATGCAGCAGGTGCTTGCGCTGGTGGTCGTAAGTTTCATCCCTCCCTCCATTTCCCATCCCTTTTCAAGGACAAGCTCCTGCTCACATGACGGTCCGTTTTTCCTCTTCTTTCGTTTTTCCAGAATTCGAAGTATCAGCCCTGGACGACAGTGAGCTCTACACCGGGCCATCAGTGGCAACGGCAGACACGAACATCTGCCTTTGTTCTTCGATTGTGTACTCCCTCATGAGTGCATGCGGCGTGTGCCAGAACAGACCGTGGCTTACGTGCGTTTTTCTGTTTCCATCTTAAACTAAATTTCTCTTCTTTGTCCATTTCATTTTGGTTTAGGGGAGAAGTATTTTTTTCTTCTTCTTCATTCGCGTGGCTACACAACTCTGGATGTTTTATTTGGCTTCTCCCCCTAAACGTGTCCTCCATTCACCACCTGTTTCTCCCGTTTTACCTTACTTTTCCTCGTATACAATGAAAAGGCGAATCTAAAAAAGACCCAATTAGATGGAATTCCTGGGACACCAACTGCAAGACTGTCTACCTCACCGTCTACCCCAAGGACGTCCCTGAAGACACGGTCATCCCCACATGGGCTTACGCGGATGTCGCAGTATGTTTACTCTCTGTCTCCCGCTCATATCTCCCTTTCATTTTTGACGGTCACGCGGTGATCCACTCACTTGTACCATTCCCAGGTAAGCGGCGCATTCGACCCGAATGTCGCTATGGCTGTACAATCGAGTATGTCTCCATCGCATCACTCATCAATTACATTCCAAAACATGCGTCCTAACCTTCTCTCTACCATCCAAAAATAACGCCAGAATCAACAGCATCCCTCAACCAAGTCACCCCAACAAGCCTCGGAAGCGCCAACTTGAACCCTACCTACGGAGGCAGAGCCGACGTAAAGTCGTCGAATACAGGTGCCATAGCAGGCGGAGTCGTTGGCGGCGTAGTCCTCTTCGCCTTCGCATTACTCATTTTCTTCGTCCTTCATCAACGAATCAGGAAGGGAAGGAACATGGTGGGGCCAAGACATCGTTTTTCAGTGCTTCCGGATACGCCTGGCTTGGAACAGAGTTTCACTGGTCGTTATGTTAATGGGGGACAGCAGCAGTATGAGCGACAGCCGGAGCAGCAGATTACGAGAGAGTGTGAGGCCCTGCAGTTGACTGCGAGACCGTTGCCTACGATGCGGAGTCAAAGGCTTCATGTGCGTTTCACTTATCTTCTATTCCCATTTCTGTCGTCTTCCCGTCCCCCCTTCCAACGAATACTAACTTTCTTGGTAAATTTCACAGGAAAAGATCCATCCCCCAACATTTTCCACCTCTCCCGCACCGCCGACCTTCCTCTCGCACTACACGGGGCCACCTTCATCCGATGATCACGGTTCCGCAGCACCCGGCGCTAATCTCGGCGTGGGTTTGAAAAGCATCACGGAGCCGTGAATGGTGGGAGCTGATGTGCACCATTCAGCAGTGTACTTACCGTCTGGGGAAAGAACGAACGATTACGGACGCGCAGTACAGTACTGTACATCTGTTGCTTTGTGTCGGCTTTAACTATGCCACAACGGACCCTTGTATTCGTATTTGCCTTCCTTCCTTGCGCCCTCCTTTCTCTCTCAAATATTACGGTTCTTTTACATGTGCACGCAAATGTTCAAACACAATATACTCTCTCCGGAACCAAACCAAAAATCATGATTCACACCACACTCCTTCATTCCATGATGTCCTCCGGCGGGCAGACTGTTGAGGACATTCCTGATGGACGCCTTGCCCATTCGACAGCTCCGTGCTGTGTCTTGATGTATGGGAGGCAACATCTGTATCGGAACGACTCAACTTACATGTTGGTCACACAATTATATGGGTGCTGCAGTGCCCACAGGAAAAAGGCGGTGGGTTTATTAATATTCCGTTAGTTCTTGACTTCCTTCACACAGATTGGTGCAAATGCACTCAATTTGTCACGCACCGCGTCGGATATCATTGGTGAACATTGTTCTTGAGAGACCTTTTTCTCTATGCCTTCGTCTGACATAGACTCGCAACACTACCCACATTCCACACTGCAGCGCATGTCTGGGCCACTTTTATACCAAAAGATGGTACCAGCGGGAGCTTCGAGCATTGCCTGACAAACAAACAAAAATGAATGCGCGCTTAAAACTCGAATAATTTAACATTTGGAGTTGAAAACCTCGTAGACAAAAGACCCTAGGCGAGGGATAGGAAGAGGAGACTGCAACCAGGAGCAAACTTCCTCCTCCTGCTGAGCGGGGGATCTTCCTTGTTGGGCGGTAGGTAAGGTGTCTCCAACCCAAGTTTGCTCGCAAACTGCTTCAGTAAAAACATGAGAAATATGGCCTCAAGGTTATGTATTTTCAGCTTCAGACACCGTGCATTCTAGGCACCTAACATTGGTGCTTCTTAGTTTAGCTCCTCGACCCACGGTCCGTAATCACGTCTCCCATCAGGTTCCCCAGGACCACCACAAGTTGCATAGCACAAATTCTGGATGACGCGAGTATAGATATGCTGAAGTTCCTTCTGCTTCTCCTTGTATTCCTCCACGCTTGCATCTTGCGTAGCGTCGAGCCATGAAACCGTCTCATTCACCGCCCTCTTGAGCTTGCGTGTGGCATTGTAGTTGATCCATTAGGGCAAGCTGTACGCGTAGGACACGAGATCGGTCTTCGCAATCATGCGTGCTTCGTTTTCCTCGTCGTCCTCTACAGAAAGGGTTGCATACGTCAGAAATCACGTCATAGCAAGACCGAACTATAAACTTACTCTTGTATTTCTCCGCCTCATTCACCATGCGTTCGATCTCCTTCTTTGGCAGACGACCCGTTTCGGACATGATAGTGATGCTGGACGACTCGCCGTTCGTTTTGTCAGCGGCAAAGACGTGGATAATACCGTTCAAGTCGATAACGAAGGTTGCCTCGATTTGAGGAACACCATGGGGTGCGGGAGGGATGCCATTGAGTTCGAACTTTCCGAGAAGGTTGTTATCCTTTGCAACTGGACGCTCGCCTTCATAAACGTGGATGACAATTCCAGACTGGTTGTCTGCGTCAGTGGTCAAGACTTCTGACGTCTTCGTATTTACAGGCGCGTTGCGCTTGACTAGAGGGGTCATGATACCATCAGCAGTTTCGATACTAAAATATGTCTATCAGCATATATTCGCTACCGAACAAATAAGTAAAATACGCGTACCCAAAGGAGTGTGTAGCTGCATCGCACAAGAGAAAATCCTCAGTTTTCTCCGACGTGTCGCCAGACAAGATAGCGGCCTGTATGGCGGCACCGCACGCGACAGCCTCATCTGGGTTGATGCTCTTATTTGGCTCCTTCCCGTTAAAGAAGTCCGACACGAGCTTGACGATCCTCGGGATACGCGTGGACCCACCAACGAGCACGATCTCCTGCACAGTGGACTTGTCCAACTTCGCGTCATGGAGAACTTTCTCGACATGTTCGAGCGTGCCGAGGAAGAGGTCCTGGCAAAGTTGCTCGAAAAGAGTGCGGGTGAGGGAGGTGTCAAAATCTATGCCCTCGAAAAGAGAGTCAATTTCGATGGAGGTTTGGACAGCAGAGGACAGAGTGCGTTTGGCGCGCTCGCAGGATGTGCGGAGACGGCGAAGGGCACGGGCGTTGGAGGAGAGGTCTAGAGACGCAAGGTGGGTCATGAAACAATGACCGGAATATAAATATGAAACGCACCTTTCTTATGTTTGTGCTTGAATTCTTGTACGAAGTAGTTCACGAGCCTATTATCGAAGTCCTCGCCGCCAAGGTGCGCATCACCAGAGGTAGCTATCACTTCAAAGACACCATCCTCTATGGTCAATAGTGAGACGTCGAATGTCCCTCCTCCGAAATCGAGAATGAGGACGGTTTGCTTGCCAGTGATTTTCTTGTCAAGGCCGTAAGCGATGGCAGCGGCGCTTGGTTCGTTGATGATACGGAGAACTCTGAGGCCGGCTATGACACCAGCGTCTATAGTCGCCTGGCGCTGGGAGTTGTTGAAGTAGGCGGGCACGGTGACGACGGCGTTTGTGACGGTCATGTGGAGATAATCCTCAGCTGTCTTTTTCATCTTCATCAAAATCATTGAGGAAATTTCCTCCGGCCGCTGAAACATAGCGCGATCAGCGTCAAGTGGCAGGACGAGAATAAACATGACACTCACGAATTCCTTGGTCTCGCCACCATATTTGATCAAAATGACGGGTTTTCCTCCACGATCGTCCACCTTGAATGGGAACCGCTGCATATCAGCCTGCGCCTCCGGATCGGAGTACTTGCGGCCAATGAGTCGCTTTGCGTTAAAGACGGTATTATGGGGGTTCACGGTGAAATGGTTCTTGGCGGCGTCGCCCGTGAGACGTCGGTTGTCGAGAAAGGCCACATATGAGGGTGTGGTATGGTTGCCCTGCTGGTTTGGAATGATCTCAACACGGTCATTTTGCCACACTCCAACACGGCTGAAATGAAAACGTCAGCATAAAACATCGCAAGTAAGATGGGTTCACATGCTCACGAATAAGTGGTGCCAAGATCGATGCCAATAGCTTTCGAGGAGAACATTATTTAACTGACGGTGGTGGAAAATGTAGGGGTGTAGATAGAGAATAAGACAGGTTCGGAGAACTGTCTTCAGAGAAATTCAGCGATCCTACTCTGGCGAGAGACAAGTGGCGTCGACTGTTGTTAATGGTTGGAGGAAGATGATAGGGTCGCCACTTAGTGGGGATTCACAATGAAAGATTGATCCGACCGCAAATTTCAATTGCCATGTCACAAGGTGTGTCAAACCGAACCTGCAAAATGCTGCGCGGTGTGAAAATGGTTCCAGCGGGCGAAACATATCCGGCTTCGTCTCGGGGATCGTAACCAGTGCCGATGATATTATTTCTATATCGTGTCCTGCATCTCAATCAGTGGTTGGTTGAGGAGTTTTTATGCATTCTGGTACGCATGGCTCAGCACAAGAAACCAATGAATATCGCCAATAACATACCGTTGTCCCAGGTTTACGCAGGTTTTCTGCATTTACTCATTGCTTCATTGGGAGAATCACAGCTTTACATATGATGAGGGAGGTGACGAAGATGATTGCGTCATTCTTCAATTCCAACCGAGGAGGGCAACTGGTTGGATTGTGGTGGCAGAGGATAAACGGAGGCTTTCAATCGCTGATCGCTGATTCTGATATGACAGCTGTGCCACACGATACTATTGCACGCCGTGATAGGAAAAGTTGCGCGGTGCAACATTGGGCAATTGAATCTCAAGTTCCTCTGCCGGTTACAGTCTATGTTTCTGGTTGAAGAACTCAAGGACGATAAATATCAAGTTCACTTACTACGTCAAACGCAAATCCAATCGTGAGCTCCATTCCATGCTCTCCACGTCCTCGCACTCTACTCTGTCGAGGCCCTGAATTTCTCGGGTGGCAAGTGCGACGAGCCTTGAAGACGTTGCAGACATTTCCCGAGAAGTGGTGATGTTCAACACATCTCAACCGGGTTGTGGTGTGTGACCGTGCGATTTGGCCGTCACAGAAATACCCGATCAAGAATGTGACGTCATAGCAGGTTCCGCGATTGGAAGTGATCCGTCAGAGCGGTTGGCGCTTGGGGCATGTTCAGATTTGAGTTGGCACAGCTATTGGCTTGGGTATGCATTCTACAATGTGCATGGGTCGTGCATCTCATTGCCGACCTGGGAACTACGATTAATCCTCACAATATATGTAATTCTTTGAATCAACGTCCTGAATGATGCAATGAGAGAACTGCCGAGGACAATGCTTGCTTGCGGCTCATTGTTGTTACTGAAAGCACCAGCTCGGAGGGACTGTATAGCTCTAGACATGGTTAAACTCACGAAGACTGGTTGTCTACCGGGCTGTTAGCATGGCGTCTGTCCATCGTACGGCCGCCTGTTATCATGTCACGAGAAAGTGTCCCTACCGGGCTTGGACGAATAAGTGGAGTGGGGATTGAATGCATTGCGGGGAATAGAGGTAAATGTACGTCTAGATCGGGGGAAAATATGATCTGGGGAAGATCGTCATGGCAGGTTTTGGCCGACTTTCAGCATTCCCTTGCTGACGCCATCCATCACACGTTTACGAGCTTCTCCTACCCTCTTCGCGACACCGAGGATGAAATCGTGCTCGAACTATTCAATTTAACACAAACCATTTAACATGTCAGGTCTTTGCGATGATCTGGCCAGCGTTCACTTACCTCGGGACACGTCTGTAATTTTTGACATGACACAACGAATGCCTTTCGTTGCTCACTCGTATCTTCACGACTAGCCAGCTTCGTAAGCGTACCAGCCATGTTCTTGACTACCGCAAGAGCGTTGGTTCGGAGCTCTTTGAAAGTGCCGGTCAACTGCAAGAGAACGGCAATCTGTTCAGTAAATATACGTTTCGAAGTCAACAAAGATACGAACCCCTCCAAACTTGTTGACCTTCACGACAGCTGGTGTCTTGAAGCGCATGGTCGCCAGAACGAGTATGATTAAAGCCTGCAGGTCAGGGTAAGAAAGAATGTAAAAACGCAGGTAGCCGCCTAACATGCCTCTTGAGTTAACGTGGCGACATGTAACACCTCACAAGGCAGGTGCTTTCCATCCGCCACCTCCTCAAATCGCTTAGCCATATCTACTCATTAATAAATAAGACTTTGCTTCAAACAGCGCATCTCAAACCAAACTCACCATCAAAGAACCGGGTCACGACCTCTGGTGGCGGTTTCACAGCAGGCGGCTCGGATTTCTTCGCATGGCCATTTCCATTCGGACTGGACGAACCGTTGCTCGAAGTCCCTGAGGATTTCGTCACCTTACCAGACCTCTCCTCAGCTTGCTTGGCGGCTTCGGCGAGTACGACGGCCGCTGGAGGTCTCGCATGGTCGTGATACGGACCTAACCAGTCGCACAACGCCATGGCGAATTCGAAAAGACTTAATTCCTCTTTCGTCAGCTAATTGCATCAAAAGGAATTCATGTCAATAAATCTTGTATATCGCGCGTGCTGAATGCAAGAGTAAATGTGGCTCTCACCTCAGCGAGTTCCTCAGGTTTGCGAGTCAGCAGGCGATCAGTGAGCGGGATCTTATTTTCTGGGGTTTCGTTGACCTTCGGACGGTCGCCGATGAGCAGCTTGTCCTCGACTGTATCGTCTATGTCAGTCGCCTGTTGGAATACTCGGATATATATCCGTAGGAAAGTCATAAGCCATCCTAGCTGCGGAGAACATCTTAGCTTTTCGCATTAGAACAAGACGGGGAATAGTTTTACTCACCCCTGGCGAGGATCCAAGCATGAGAGTCTGCTCGTTGAACGACGTCTGGACGCGTGGTTGATAATCGAGGAGAACGTCGAAATCGCGATTGTCGAAGTGCACTGCAGACAATGCACCGTGAATTATTAAGGATATACAGCAATGGGAGAGTGAGACGGTGCAGTACGTACATCGATCGAATATGAATTTAAGCTCGATGAGCTCAGTATCGGTGACGTCCATGATGGGTTCGTGCGTCAGCCGCATAAGGACGTGTTCGATTTTTATAAGGTCGCGCTGGAGCGAATTATCTAGCCGTTCTTCGAACGAGATGAAGTCGGGAATCTAAAACAGACAATTGAGTGCGCACGCCCGGTCTCTGGAGAATGTTTCATGTACCTGAGAATACTTTTCGGCGCCAAAGGCCCGTACGATATAATCTGCAGTCTAAAAGACCATCCAAAAAAAGTAAAGAAAGAATTGTGTCAATCAATCCCTTGCATCATTTTTGCGGGAGGAAAATACGCACATCTGACGAATTACTCGAGTAAATCTGGCTACTCTCCAATATCTCCTGGGAGAACTGTAAATCCCCCGTTGCGACGAGCGAGAAAGTCGACGCGCGTGCGAGGGTGAAGTGCGAGAGCGTGTCGTTTTGGACTTGCTTGACGTTCATGTCGTGGTAGTGTTTCCATGCTAGCGAGGGGGCGCCTGATGGTAATACGCGAAACGTCAGGGGAGGATTTGTTTTCGATGGCAGGAGAAGGGAAGGTACGTTACCTAATAAGCGGTATATCCGGATGAGATGGAGACGAATGAGATAGCTGTGTTTGCTCCTCGTCAGGGCGTATTCAAGCGCCGAGACGGCATTATATAAAAACGTCTCATCATCTGCGCAAAAAAACCATTCACTCATCAGCCACTACTTCCCCCCCCACATAAACAAGGAAATTCAAAGAACGTACGAGCCAAAGTCCAAGTGGACACAAACGCCTGCGCAGCAAGCAATATCAAGTCGTCCGCGGGCTGGAGCTCCGTCTCGGGCAACTCTTTGCCGAGCGGAAGCGCTGAGAGGTATTGTTTTGTGTATGTTAATGCCCGTTCGAGTTCGAGGTCGGGTGTGAGCTCGGCGGTGGTGAGCGCGTTTCGCCGGAGTTTGTGGGTGTTGATGGAGCGTTGGAGGTCGGTTGCGGATTCCTACAACATGGCGAATGAGAAATGAGCAAGGGAAGATGGGGAGGGGACGTACGACAGAATGTTGGTGCTCGTCTAGGTAAGATACCCATGAACGCAGGCCATCCTCGCTACCTTTGAACGCGACGAACTGCCGGATATCCTCAAAGCAACACGCTTTATCCCCGAACTTCTCCACGTACTTCCTCAGCATCTTCAACAGCTCGTTCGAATCTGCATCATCAGCACCACCACCACCATCAAGAAACAAGAACGAAATCAATCCCTTAAAATGCAAGGTAAAAACATAACGAACGTACGTGATGACACCCCCTTCTCCCTCGCCCTCCACTCCAATTCAACCAGAGCGAGAGCCGCACCGCGGTCTGTCCGTCCGTCAGCCTCTGCTATCCCCGCGAGGAGGTCGCGCGTTTCTTTGACCTGTGTGATGACGGGTTCCGGGATGTCTTCGCCTGGTATGATATCTGAGAATGCGGAGTCGAGGACGGAGCGGAATTCTAGCCAGTTCCGGTCCCTCCATAAGTGGAGATGCAACGGGGCGAGTCAGCTATCGATACAAGGCCACGGAAAATATAAAGAGGGAACTCACTTCTCTTCGACCAACCTCCTGGCAGCCTCCCTCCCCTCCTCCTTCCACCTCCCACTCTCAACCGCAACCTCCCTCCTCAGCTCATCCACCACAATACTCGTCTTCACAATCGCCTTCCCCACCGTCGTCTCCAACAACTGCCTAGCCTCATCATACAACGACAGTTCACGGAGCACCGTAACGTGCAGGTGCAATCTATCTGCCGTCGCTGTGGGTGGGACGGGGGTGGTGAGGAGGAGCCTGTGCGCGAGTTGGAACAAGATGGGACGCGTGGTGGGCGGGGTGGAGGGGTCTTTTGCTTGCAGGACGGCGCTCATGACGCTCCAGTAGATGAACCGGTCGGATTTGAATTGCTTGTGCATGCGCGTTGCGACCTGGCGTCATCGATTCGTCATAAATACACAATGAATGCGAGGGTGAAAGTGAAGCGCTTTCCGCACCTGCTGGGCAGCTTTCCACCGACCGGCGCGTACGTTCGCGAAGAACGATTGCGCGCCCAGGTCCTCGTTTGTCGGCTGGCGCTTGTACGCTTCGTCGAACATATTCACCATGTCTGTATCTGCGGAAGGCGGATGAAAGGTGGCGATGTAACTATGTGCGGGAAAGACGTACGACGACCAAGCGCACGGAGGACGTGCATCATAGCGTTAAGCGTGTCGAGGTCCGTAGGCTTAGATGCAAGGACTTCATCGCAGATGGGCAGGGACTCTTCGATCTTGTTTGTCCGCACGACCGCAAGAGCTTTCAGAGCCTGTCGGCGCAATGGAAGTAGTCCAAACGACTCAGGTTTTGGATCAAATTACATGTAACTGTGTGGCTCACTTTGACGAGGCTTAAGTTGGGATGTTTCTTGAGAAGCTTGTTGCAAGCCTGGATGGCAGACTTGTTTGATCCCGTGTCCAGCGCGTCTGTATATCGGAGTTAGCAAAATTACAATTTCTTTCAACACGTCCTCCACAATGACACCGGAAATTACGCACCATAGATAGGACGAATCTGCCGTTCCAGCGCTGCTTGCGACATGTGCTCCCGAGCCCTCCAAAGACCCAACCCGCACCGCAGTCGCGAAAATATATGTCCTTTGTTTACTTGCGACGACGACCCCGTTTACTGACGAGGTCAATCGGCCTCAACCAAGGCTGAAGTGCTGGAGGAAAGAAAGAAGGACGATGAGGAGCACAACCGGCTCTGAGCCTCCCGCAAGATTTGATGAATCAATGATGATCCTCGGGCCTCTGATAATTTTTTGGGTTGTCGGAGATTGGTTCCGACTACTCCCGATTACGTCATATCAAGTACCTCCAATGAGGCGTACTGATAAACCTCACGCCTCGTTAAAATTATTCCTACGCTTTGTGGAACAGCCAATATAAACTAATAACCTAGATGTCTCTTCCTTCCGCAGACTCTGTAATGTGATTACATGATTGGTGAACACACCCACGCTTGTATGCAAGGTAATGCAGAGAGATATGAATGACCAGATCTACAGGAAAATCCCAGAAGGAAAATCCGACACAAACAATGAAAGTGACATATAGCGCATGGCCGCATTCCATCGATCGCTCTTGCCGCGACCAACCATCATCTGCAGCAGCTCCCTCACGTTACGCCTGCGTCACGCTTTTCAAACGCGCGACGCGATGAGCCCGGGGTGCGTCAGGGCCAGCAGGGCCATCAGCGTAAGGAGGCGGCTCGGTGGCGTGCGATACGAAGGTTGGTGGTGCGGGGGTGCTTGGGGATGTTGGGGGGTCGAACGGGTCCTTTGCAAGGTTATTAAGAAAGTTAGTTTCGGTGGAGGCAGGAAAGGTGGAGAGGGAGCAGGACTATGATGGAACGTACGTGAGGTCTATGACTTGATACAGTATGCAACGGCCCCGCCGTCATTTGCGCGGCGTTATACTCTTCGGTGTGTTGATGTCCTCCATGGACAACCACATACTGTCTTGCCTCCATCATGTTCTTTCTATTGCTTTTCCGTTGACGAATGAGTAAGAAAGCAATTAAGGCAAGGAGGGCGATGAGGACTACGCCACCCACGCCGCCGCCTGCGATGGCGCCAATATTCGACGATTTTGTGGAGGTGGAGTCGACGTGGGTGGGGTTGCTGGGGCTGGGGCTGGGGCCGGCACCGGTTTGGGTTGCTGGGTTGAAAGATGACGTTGAGTCTGGTGCTACTTTTGGAGGGAAGCGAGACGTTAGAACGTGGGATTTTGGGGACGCGGATGAGTAAGGGAGACAGGGACACACATGATTTTAAAACCAGAGTGACATTTGGGTCGAATACGTTCAACACCTGGGAGTGCTTTAAGTTAGTGGAGTTCCGCATGACCGTGAAGAGGGAATGGAGGCATGGAGCGAAAGACAGGTAGAGGAAAAAACAAACGTACAGAGACGTCGGCGTAAGCCCACGCAGGGATGGCTGTGCCTGAGGGGATGTTTTCGGGATAGACGGTGAGGTAAATGTTCTTGCAATTGGCGTGCCACGAAGTCCATCTGTGTGCGAAATCATTGAGGCCGGTCTTTTGATATGCAAGAAATTGCAAAGTAGAAATTTGAGGTGGCGAGTCGGGGTACGTTATAGGTCCGTAGACAAGTGGGTGTTAGGCGACAAGAGTTGTTTAGCGACACAAAATCAGGGGAGGGAGGAGAATGGAAAGGGACATCCCTCCGTGCCATTCGAAAATGCAATACAAGTACATAGTAACATCGTTGGCGTATTGCAATTTACAAAGATAAACACGAAAAACGCACGTTATGATCGTACGGTTCTGGCACACGCCGCACGCGCTCATGAGGGAGTAAAAGATCGACGAGCACTGGCAGTTGTTCACGAGCGATGTTGATGGGCCGATGTAGTGCTCGCCGACGTCTAGGGCTGACACGTCGTATTCTGAATGAAAAATGGGGTGGTATGTGAGCAAGCGTTTCGTGAATGACAAATAGGGGATAGGAAATGTGATGCGACTTACGACCGCCGTTGCAAGCACCCGCAACATACGCTGCAACGAGACACGGACTCTGGCCTTTCGAGTTGTTCAGCTATCGCCGCCAAATGAATTGAGATTAACACCCGAACACGCAGATAAAATATAGAAAACGCACGAAATCAAAGGTGCTAAGACATGTAGCATTTGTCGTCTGGGCTTGTGCACCGGCCAACGCAGCGAGCGCCAAAACCATCCATCTTTTCCCCACGTTGACACCCATTGCGCTAATATCGAATACCTTCGAGGCTCTTTTTACAATAGTCTATGAGTTCGTATAATATACTGGAGTCAGGAAAGGAAGGGAGGAGGAGGGGATGCGGGTCGGATTCTTTTGAGAAGATTTGATGGTGCGGAGAGGAAAGAATTCTCGTACAAGGTGTGCAAAAGCAGAGATGTGCCGTAAAGGTCGACAGCTAAAGAATACAGTCTCACCTATCAGATTCTGATGACCGGGACTGGATTAAGCGCTGAAAGGCAGTACGTGTCGGCGAGTGTCTTCGCGAAGACCAAGTGTGAGACGAGGCGCCACAGTACTACATGTGCTGTTCCCGATGGGATTGGTCCTTCGAATGATAAGAGCCACAAAGCACAGGCACCGGTGCTGTCGCCTATAATTTCCTGTGCTGATTCACAACAGGCTGATATGACGCAGATGGCAAGGCATCCTGCAGAATCTTTTTTTGCGGTCCTATATCGTAGAAAAACGGTGCGCGCCAAAGTTCTCGTTTGTCGACTGGCGCTTATACGCTTCGTGGAACATGTTCACCATGTCCGTATATGTGAAAGGCGGATGAAAGGCGGCGGGTAAGTTAATGCAGAAAGCACGTACGACGGCAAGAGGGTTGCAGCGGAAGAATCCATAACCCTATGTTGTCTAAGCGAGCGGAGGTTTAAGTGTGGGAACTTTTTTGACCCCCCACTTTTCGAGTTTCCTGTGGATCAAACGCGGTGTTCTGCATCGTTTCCAAAGAATTTTCATGGAGGACCCTCCCCCCACATTTCCTTTTATAGTAACTCCATAACCGCTGGCCGGAAAAACTTCGGATAACGTGCAAACGACTCCCCGTGCGATTCTACGTCCAAAGACAACATAAGGTCTTTTATCATTTTTTTGCAATCCTCTTGTACGACGGCCAAGCGCACGGAGGACGAGCATCATGCGTTATGGGTGTCGAGGTCCGTAGGCTTGGATGTAAGGACTTCATCACAGATGGGCAGAGACTCTTCGATCTAGCCAGGTTGAAGTGCTGGAGGAAAGAGCGACGAACGACGAGGTGAACCGGCTCTAGGCCTTTGGGCCTAATTTTCGGTTGTCGGAGATTGGTTTCCGACTATTCCCGATTACGTCATATCAATCCCAGTGCAAACGAGAGCAGGTCTTCGTCTAACGAATGGCCTTGTAACGCGCCACTGGCAACGCTGCACCAGAGCCTGAGAGCAAGTGCAATGCACCGAAGACTAGAAATACACCGTCGTTAGTCTGAATACTGTGTAATACAATTTCATGTTTGGACAAATACAAATAATATGCATACATGCAAGGTAAATGGAGAGAGCGAGGTAGGAACAGAATTACAACAAATCCAATGACAAAACCGGGAAATGTATTAAATATCGAGTGTTTCGCGCGGTTGTTCGTTTCTTTCTTCCGCCCGACGAACAACCAACCAAATATTCACAAAACACCGGGGAAGCGTGATATGGTACCGGTATCGCGTAACACCTCCGGCACGCCGGGATAAGCACCAGGTGCTGCAAAGGCGCCACCGACAGACTGGAGCGGCTCCCAAGATGGCGAGGCGAAGGTCGACGACGTGGGGGAGTTAGAGAATGTTGAGGGTTCGTTCGGGTTCTGTAAAAGTTTATGAAGAAAGTTAGATTGTGTTGGATGTGGAGAGGGTCGAGGGGGCATGATGCGAAAGCGGGATGGGATGGAAGAAGGAACGCACATAAAGAAACCTCTGACTCGGCATAGTAGGTAATGTACCCCCGGATAACTGCGAATGTAGTTGTTGCTGCTGCTGCTGCTGCTGCTGCTGCTGAGGGCTCGCATACCCAACACCACGAACACTGCCATCAACGGAATTCTGCATCTCCGGACCTGGCGTATGCAAATGTGCAGCCATATATTGCCCACTGGATGCCGTCATGGTCTTTATCTTGTTCTTTCGTTGACGAATGAGGAAGACAGCAAGTAAGGCGACGAGGGCAATCACGATGACACCGCTGACGACACCGCCCGCTATGGCGCCGGTGTTGGACGATTTTTTGGCGCCGGATGAGCCATGCGTGGGGTTGACCCCACCAGCGCCGGTTTGGGTTACTTGGTTAATGGATGCGGTTGATTCTGGTGCTATTTTTTGGATGGGAGGTAATAGTTAGGACGTTTTGGGGGTAGTGGATGGACGGAGTGGGAACGCTGAACGTACAAGATTGTAAAATGATGGCGTCACTTGGATTAAATATGTCACTTGTCTGCGAAAGTCATAACCGAGTGAGTGGAATGCCGCGTGGTCATGAAAGAGAAGCGGATGTGGAAACATGAGACGGACGACGTGAGGGGAAAAGATTAAAAAGCCATACGGAAACATTGACGTAAGCCCATGCAGGGATTGCTGTGCCAGTGGAGATAGCTTCAGGGTAGACGGAGACGTATACAGTCGTGCAGTTGGTGTCCCAGGAAGACCATCTGTTTGTGGGATTCTCGAGAGTCAGGTTTCGATTATATGAGAATGAAAGAAGGTCGAAAATGGAGGGTGCGATAGAGGGGATAGCCATCGGAGGGGACAAGAGTCTGATAGCCTCGCAAAGGAAGACGGTGATCGTCCCTTTGCCCCGTCCCAACAAATTATTAGAGAAATTTCAAAAGGGGGGGATTTTATTCAACATAAATGAAGGCAATCACGAACGTAATGATGGTCTGGTTCTGACACACGCCGCACGCACTAATGACGGAGTAGAAGATCGAAGAGCACTGGCAGTTGTCCACGAGCGTTGTTGATGGGCCGACGTACTGCTCGCCGACGTCTAAGGCTGGCACGTCGAATACTGAAAATAGCGAAACGGGGGAAATGTGAGCCAGAGCCTTCACGGACGCAAAGAATGAAGATGTGGACACGGGGATGGAGGAAACTCACCTCCGCCATTGCAAGCACCTCCTGCATACGCCGCGATGAGGCAGGGACTCTGGCCTCTCGAATTGTACAACTATCGCCATCCAGTAAATTATCATCAGCATCCGAGAACGAGACAAGATGTAACAGACGCACGAAGGCATACGCGCTTAGACATATCGCATTTGTCGTCTGGGCTAGTGCACAGGGCAACGTAGCGAGGACCCAAACCGCCAACGCAGCATCTATCACTCCTTTCCCTAAGTTGACAACCATCGGGTTATTTCTGTCGTGTGGGCACTTCAATGTTCTTTGGGGTCGAATAATGAAAATAGAAAGTTAAAATATTTGGGTTGGATTCGTTTGAAAAGCCTTGATGATGGATTGCAGACGAAGGGTAGTGCCTTTGGCGCGTTCTCTGCGTGAGGTAGGCGAGGCTGACTGGCGGAGTTGCGCTGTCCATTTAAATGATTCCTCGATATCTCATTTCGGTTTCGAGCGGGCACGCGGCAAGACCAGAGCCTCCTAGCTATCTTTTCCGGTTCCCGAAGGTCAGACGAAGGCGTCGAGAAAAAAGGCTCTACAGAACGATTGTTCGAGACGATATCAAATTTGTGTTCGAATATTGAGAGCATTTTTTGCGACCCACATGTGGAGAAATGAAGTCGGGTACCGACGGCATATCGGTCAACAGACTGGAGCTTCCTTTTGGCACCGTACAATGATTGCGTGGCCATCATGTAAGTTGAGTTGATTCCGATTGGATAATGCCTCGGAGTCGTCGCCACGAAAGCGAGACACAGCATGGAGCTCTCGAATGAGGATGTCGGTCAGGGTCCCCGAAACGGCCAACTGCGGACATCATGGAAACAGAGCACAGCAGCAATTGACTGGGTGGGTTTCGGTGATGAAAGAATGCACAGAGTGGCAGATGTGATGGTCTGCATGCGGAATAAAATGATTTATTGCAGGCAAAGTTGTTGCACCTCCCTGTGTCTATTCTGCAATATCTGCGGACGGGACTAAAATCGAATGAGTGACGGGAAGGGGATAAACTGACACATAAATACCATTCGAGGGACATCTCCAGTGCGCCAAACAGGAGGCTTCCTCACACTGACCGCGATTTACCTGTAAATGGCGTAGGTACGGACAGCCATAGAGACATGAAAGAGACCGCGGAGCATCACCACCGCATGTCTCATCTCAAACCGTTGCATGTCTTCGAAATACAGATTTCTGTGCTCTCGCTTTCCCTTGCGTTGGAGGAACTCGACGGAAAGGGCGAGTATTGCAAGACTGCGGCGATGTGCATGTTAGGCTAGCCTAGTAAAGCTTGAGTTCAGAACCAGAGGATGTTGACTGCGACATCTCTCTCTCTCTCCGAAAGGGCTTTCAGAGCCTGTTGATGATGGTGAAGTAAGCTGCATAATTCGGACTTTGCCTAATCGCATGTCACTATTATGACCATAGCTCGCTTTGACGAGACTCAGGTTGGTATGCTTCAGGAGAGGTTTAAGCTTGTTGCACTGGATGTGTCCAGTGCGTCCGCATAACGGAGTTGACGCAAATCAACATTTCTACTAGCACCTCTTTACCAAACGACGCACCATGGATAGGATAAGTCTGCCTGTCCAGCGCTGCCTACCACACGCGCTCCCAACTCCTCCAAAGCCAACCCGCACCGGTAGTCGCAAAATGTATGTCCTCTGTTTACTTGCGACGATGGCCATGTTACTGACAAGGTCAATCACAATCGGGCCTTATGCTGGCTGAAGTACCGGGGAAGGAACTTGAAGAAGGGCGATGAGCAGCAGATCCGGCTCTGAGCCTGCGGCAAGGTCTGATGGTCCTCGACTCGGTCAGGCGAGACGAGAAAGCACGACTTGATATGGATTTTGTATGGTTTACATGGCTCGAGTAGGTGCGAGTTCGTGGCAAAAGTCGGTTAAGTCATGTTACGTGATAATTTGCCACAGCACAACCGTTCCAATGATAACTTTTGGATTATCGGAGATTGATTCCAGGAATTCCGCATTCCGTCACGTCCTATGTCCAAAACTATTTTCAGGCAAGTAATTTTGCGGGCAAGAGCAGTCGGTTATATTCCACACCATTTCGATTTTTTATCCGGACATACTGTATATAGTGAGAAAGGATTAATTAATTCCGCGGGGAAAAACTGACATAAATAATAAGTCTGCGGTGTTGCGCGTTTGCGCGTCGGAGCAACCATCGAACATCTGGCAAATACCTCGACGAATGATTTCGTATGCGAAAGTCATTATATGTGGATACATTAATACTTGCGCACCAAACTTTCCACTACGACTAATATTGCAGTGGATTCCACTCTTCAAAAATCCATTACACCTCCGGCACGCCGCGATAAGTGCCAGCTGCCGCAAGTGTGCCACCACCTAACTGAGGCGACTGCCTATAGGGGGGGAGGGGGGTTGGTGGCGTGAAGGGGCCGGGGAATGTTGAGGCGTCGTTCGGGTTCTGTAAACGTTTATCAGTTAGATTACGTTAAATGTGGGCGAGGTTAGTGGAAGCACGATGCGAGAAGAACAGAAGTAACGCACGTAAAGCTTCTGACTTGACATAGAAGTTAATGTACCTCCCGTCGACTGCTGCTGCTGCCCACGTGCACCTGCATACCCAACTCCACCATCAACACCGTGACTTCCCCCAGTGAAACTCTGCATCTCTGGACCTGGCGCATGCATATGCGCAGCCAAATATTGCTGTCTGGGTGCTATCACGTTTCTTAACTTGTCATTTCGTTGACGGATGAGGAAGGACGCGAGGAGGCCAATGAGCGCAATGACGACTACGCCGCCGCCGACGCCGCCTGCTATCGCGCCTGTGTTGGACGATTTATTTTTGGCGCCGTTGACGCCGCCGGTGGGGTTTTCGGCGCCAGCGCCAGTTTGGGTTACTTTATTAAGGGATGCGGTTGATTCGGCCGCTGTTTATTGGGAGGTGACGATAGGAAATGTCGCAGGATGGGTGGGTGGGGACATACAGCCTTGCAAGGTCCTGGCGTTGTTCAGGTCAAATATGTCGCTTGTCTGGGAAAGTGAACATGTGAGTTAGAGTGCCGCGAGACCATGAGAAATGGGCAAATGGATTTTGGATCCACGTGAAGGGTAGATGTCGAGGACAAGGAAAGACATACAGAGACGTTGACGTAGGCCCATGCGGGGATGGCGGTGCTCGAGGGGATGTCTTCGGGGTAGACAGTGACGAAGACATTCTTGCAATTGGTGTCCCAGGAAGACCATCTGTTGTGAGATTCAATGTATCAGAAGGTACGATAAATTTTGAGGAGAGTTGAGTGAAAAGGTCGTGAGTGGAAAGTATAACGGAATGACGTCGAGAGCCAGTGAGTGTCGTTTTGCGACGCAAAAGCAGACGGAAAACATAACCTTACGCCGTCCAAACACATTAAAAAGGTAAATGCAAAATAGGTGGATTTAATTTAACATAAAAGAGGGTAAAAACGAACGGAATGATCGTCCGGTTCTGGCACAGGCCGCACGCGCTCAGGAGGGAGTAGAAGACCGAAGAACATTGGCAGTTGTTCACTTTCGCTGCTGGCGGGCCTGCGTAGTGCGTGCCGACGTCTAGGGCATCCACGTCGTATGCTAATAAATAGCGGAAGAAAGGGAGGAGATGTGAGCAGGAGCTTTCGTGATGTAAAGAATCGAGAGGTAGGGTGGGGAAGGGAGAGCACTTACGTCCGCCATCGCAAACACCTCCTGCATACGCCGCGACGAGACAGGGACTCTGGCCTCTCGAATTGTACAGCTATCGTCGCCGAGTAAATATCAGTAGCACCCGAGCACGAAACAAGATGTAACAGACGAACAAAGGCATATGTGCTTAGACATGTTGCGTTCGTCGTCTGGGCTAGTGCACCAGGCAACGTAGCGAGGACCCAAACCACCAACGCACTAACAATCACCGTAGCTCTTTTGCTCAAGTTGACAACCATAATGTAATTTTTGCCTTCTTGGCACCCTAATACTCTTTGAAGTCGGATAATATGACGGAGGGAACTAAAAGAATTTGGGTCGGATTTTGTTTTGAAATGTTCGATGATTAGCTGCAGAGAAAGGAATTGTCTTGGGACGTACTCTCCAGAGGTAGGCGAGGCTGGCAGGTGGTGTTGTGCTGTCCATTTAAATGATTCCTCGATATCTCATTTCGGTCTTGAGCGGGCACGCGGTAAGGTTGTTGGCAACGGTATCTGATTCTGTGTTCGAAAGTTTGAGTACATTTTTTGGAACTATTGTGTGAAGGAATGAAGTCGGAAACCCACGGCATATCAGTAAACGCACGGAAGCTTTCCTCTGTGGCAGTGGTCACCATGTAAGTTGAGTTCATTCCGATTGGATATTGCCTCCAAATCTTCGCCATGAAGCGCCACACTGGACGGAGCGCTCCAATGAGGATGTCGGTCAGGGTCCCCGAAGAGGCCATCAACGGACATCGTGGAACCAAAGTGCAGTAGCGGTTGATAGGGAGGGTTGCATGCAGTTAAGCGCCGAAAACTCTGTATGTGGGGTTATATCGACCTGTGTGTAACGGTGTGTTATTGCCTAATACCCATGTTATTCGACTCACTGTTTCAGTGTATTACACCGCATCACTCACCATCATTAGGGTTATTTTGATTAGCACGACGAACTTCCAATTGACTCCATGCAGAGAGCGAATACAGGGCCAATAATATTGCAGAATCACCGAAAATTTGCATAATTTGGAGTGGGTTGGGAGTACAATAGAAATGAAGCTTAAGACGTCCGGGAATCAATAAATAGTGGTCGATGATACTGGGTTTGTGTGATTCGTCACGTTACATTCAGCGTCTAGATCGTAGAATTGTAGCTCAGCGTGCATATCGACCTATGGCGAAGAGTCAAGAACGATAACGAAATGCAGTACGACACACACGCACGTTATAATCATCCCGTAATTGGAAGTCATAACCCAATTTATATGCCGTAGCGTCAATGAGTGCACTCAGTGCCGACCAACTCGCTCGGAGGGCTCTCACTGCTATTAGGTGTTCTGCGTCTATTTCAAGGGATACACACTGGAGTTCACCGGCGCCAAGAACTCGACCTGCCAGAAAACGTTGAATTACCAGAGGTGAAGGATTCTGACACTGCCATTCTTCCTCGAGAGTTGCCGAAGACTGCAACCGATTGAAGACATCCTTCATAACATCGGAGTAAAGATGGAGCCGAATTCCGATTGTGCCGGAAGACAATGTGAAATCATCGACGATGTCGTAGACTCGTACATTCTTGAAAAATTCCGAATACAGACCTTGGGGCCGTTGAACAAACGAGGCCCAATCATGTATCCTTTGTCCGAAAACGATATTTTCGTATTTCCCATATGCCAAAGAGTACTCCATTTGGTTAAAGGAAGCGTTGCCTTCAGCCTGCCGTTGTGGTTTTGAACTTAGATGCCGTTTAATGGCATCCACAAGCTTGAAGATATACACTTGAGTTTCCCGACTCGCTCGAGGAAATTCCCGAAGGTGAGTCGCAATGTCACAAAGGCTCCGGAGTGAATTCAGGGACGTGACTGTGGATATAGGATCACAGCTATGAAAAATTTGAGCGGCAAATTCAGACCTGAATATGGGCAGATTTTCATGAAGTTCCCATTCACGTCGCAAATCCCATCTGAGAAACCGGGCGTTTGCGAAATCATGGATACCGCGATAGTCGCGAAGACCTCTTTCCGTAATATTGGGCCATATGAAGCGAGAACTGAAACCCATTGTAGTCATCACGAGGATCCGTTGTTCCATTAACCACTGCTTCCTATTTTGGCGCTGAGTCGAGGAAGCATTCAAACAGAGTTCGAGTTTATATGCATGACGGAGAACCAAGTTTGCCATGGCGTGTGCGCACAATCTCTTCATATCCTCGTCAACATGGAAGATGATTAACTCCAAAATGTCCCAAAGTATTTCAGTTTGGTCAGCTTCCAGGTCCAGTATGCTCTCGCCTTCTTCGTGGGACAACATCATCGTCGAGCATCGCGTTAGCCAAGGCAAGGTCTCCAAACAAGCCCTGACAAGATGGCGTTCTCTTATATGACCGAATGGAGATACAAAAGATCGGAGTATTCTCAGGACTTCCAAGACGATGCCTGACTCTGGGTTCGACAAAATTGAGTTCACTTTGCACCAACTTGAAAAGTCGTGGTGTGAAGAAATGAAGTCAGGTACCGACGACAATGTGGCGAACACAATGGAACTTTCCTTTGACCATTGCAGTGCCCAGGATATTGCGTGAGAGTCATATAGGTTGATTTCGTTCCGATATGGATGTTGTCTCTTCACCATAAAGCCATACGCAGCGCGGGGTTTTCTAAAGACGATGCCGGCCACGGAGTTCCGCAGATCATGGAGCAAAAGTCGCAATTTCCTGGGTAGGTATCTGTAACGAAAGAGTGCACGTAGAGTGGTGTGTATCGGAGACCCTTGTGTTCGAACGCCAAAATAAACAATTTAAGCCTCGATTGTGCGGGAGAAATTGTAGCAACTGCCCATGTCCATTGTTTCATCTCCATTGAAGGAACGCACAACCGGAGGATTGACGTAAGGGGAATGCATACCAGCAGAACCAGACACGCTAATCCCATTTTGAGGGGTGTTTTCGTTGCTTGAAACAGTGAGTTTCCGAGTTGCAAGCTGACCGCGAATGGACCAGTAAATGGGGATTTGTATGGACAGCCAGGGAATACAAGGGTGACGACGGTTGTTATTGCATATGCAACACCACCAATTGCGGTAAAAATGAGCGTGTATAACGCTACGTGAAAATTGATGTGGTGGAGGAAGAGAAGGAGGCCGATAAAAAACAAGATCAAAGATATATGGAGGAGAGTTGGGATCATTTCGACGACGACGTCCATCTTCCACCACTGCATATTTTCAAATACGTATTGCCGCGCTCTGGCTTGTTCCGTTATGGTGGAGAGACTCCGTGGAAAGCGTACGTATTGGCGTGCCCACTGTCCGACCAAGACAGCGGCGAGAGCACATGTCAAGCTAAAAGCCAGACTCAAAAACCAGAGAATATTGACTGCAATATCTCCGGATTGAGGACTGAAAGTGGGCAGAACAGCGGCTGGTGTGTGCGTGCCGTTCGAGAGTTGCTGGGAAATCTGCATCAAAACGCTAACGGTGACCTGTGTGGGATCTGCAATGAGAACTTTGTAGCTTTCAATGACGAAAACGGTCACGCTTGCGGAGAAAAGGGCAGCCTTTATGTTCGCGGAATCGTTAGAGAACACAGACAAGGAAAAGAACGCAAAGGACGCACGAAAATTAGCAATGAATCCATGTCATCTCTCCAGTTGTGAACAAGATCTCTGTCGTATTTATCCGCAAGCTCGAGGTATGGAAGCCAAATCTTGGATCCAGGTTCTTCAAACCTTGCATCCGAGGAAGCGCGTGGTGCACCGTCGCCCGCTGGTCAATGAATTAGGTGGCGATTGGTCTGACAGCACTAGCACTCACCTTCATGCACACCGTCGGACAAACCGAGGCCGCTGCCGTCGCGGTAGGTGCGCTGTAGCAGGGAGGCCATTGTTCTTGTCGATGTCTGTGAGTGTCCTCACTGTCCTGGCTTGCTTATCGATGTAGGCTGTGCGATAGGCGCTTACAATGACTATTAATAGGCATCGCTGGACCCGACAACTAGATGACGCCAAACTTTCCGTCCAGTCTTTTAAACCTTGTTTTCTTGAATTACCAGCATCATGATAGGAGAGCATAGCATCTGCTTAAATGGCCACGCGTGCACGACAGCCAATCAGAGCGCACGAGCTGGCTCAGACTTGGAGAACCAGGGAGGTTAATGAAAAACCTAATAATCCGATAATTGCTGTATTCGCAATATTCGATGTGACAGACACGCATGGTATTGGTTGCTGTGCCGAAGTTGAATGAAAGTTACGAAAATGACACGCCTGTGGCGTGTGAATAGCAGATTGCTTGTCCGTGTTTGCCACCGTGACTTGTCGCGTCTCAGCATCACTCAAACTTTTACCAACATCATGGCCGACTACAGCGGAAGTCCGTATTACGCCAATCTCAACAACCAACCTCAAGGATACATACCAGGAGGATCGCAGTATGGCAGCAGCCAGAGTAGCCCTGGAGGTTCAGGACGCGTGCGTCGCTTTGTTCATTCCCATAATGACCTGTCAGCTGACGCGTCGTTTTTGACTGTCATTCGCGTTTATCGCATTTTCCTGATCGTGTGCACTGTTTCCCGGTGAAATGGATTGGTGAGAACAGAAGGCGGCACAACACTCGCTGAGACCTGTTACGCTCAAGCAATGTCAGGAGGTGACGCAGAGTCATGCCGATGCGGAGTTATTTCTCGACAACCATGAGCTTGGCCAAGTTCGTCATCTTTCGCCTTGTCTTATGCTTCCATTTGTCGTGAATTGGACAAAGGCTTTCCTTCCATACGCATCGCTCTTTACTTCCTCGCCGTGTTTTCCTAGTCGAAATACTGACTGGCAATGAACAGCTAACGGTGGTGGCACAAGTCATCTCCATTCAGTCACAGACCACCAACAAAGTGTATTATATCGACGACGGAACTGCACGCATGGAGGCGCGTTATTGGATGGACACGACCGATGGCTCCGATAACGATAAATTGGACGGCGCGAACACGTACGTGTTGTCATCCACCACGGAATCGGCCCTTAGTTGACTGATCCTCTATATCTCTTTTTATATTTGGCATTTATCTTTCCAGTGAAAACAAGTACATCCGTGTGACGGGTACGCTGAAGAACTTTGGGAACAAGCGGTACATCACCGCGACGCACATAAAACCACTGAAGGAACCATACGAAATCTTTTTCCACCTCTTCGACGCCATGACCGTCACACTCGCATTGCAACGCGGTCCTGTCAGTCCCTCCCTCTCCTCCATACCATTCACCCGACTGACCACATTTATCATTTCGAATCCCATCATCATTCAGCCTCCTAAACCAGGCGAAGCATCCCGCGCCGCAGCTCCAGGGGCCAATGGCACCACCAGCGCGTCCGCCTACACCTCATCAGCACCTACCGGCGCCGCCAACGACCCGTTCGCTGGTCTCCCGCCGCTGCAGCGCAAGATCGTCGAATTCATAAAGGCGCAACCACACAGTGATGAAGGTGTACATGTTGCTGCGATCGCGCGCGCCGTCGCGACGGATGCACACAAAATTAGGTGCGGAGTCTTACAGTCTTTTTATCGTCTACGTTGCGGATGAATACGTACTGATGCGCGTCGTGTTCTCTTTGTACAGCGAGGCGTTGGACCAGCTTATGGATGACGGGCATGTGTTCAGCACCATTGACGAGTCACATTTCTGCGTCTCCTGAATTTCCTGTGAATGTGATGTGTTTTAATCCGCAAGTTTTGCTATAGATCTTTTTTTGTAACAGTAGCAAAAACATTTCTCCGTTTTCAGTATTCGAGCATCTGCTGGCTCCTTCGGTTCATTACAGTCATCCTTGGCTGCTAAGCATCGGAGGGCAGTACAACACCGAGATGATGGGACCGACTTTGGTTAATAGGTTCAATCGATCGATTGCCTGCGTTGTCGATACGATGCGCCAACTACGGGTAATTTACATAATTATTAGGGTTCTCGGAACCGGACCTTTATAAGTCAGGTCTAAACAAGCGCCCATAAGCACTCTTCACTCCCAACCACCTAGGAGTGAGATAATATGATGGCCCATTGGAATGACGCTCTAATCTTACGATGTACGTCCTCGTCTAAATCCGCACTATCTCTCTAACGTCCCTCCAACAAGCTGTTCCTGAACAAGCACCATTATGCAACGAAGTAATCCACGCTAGATCCTCACATACCAATCTCAGTCGCACCAGTACTACCTCCGAAGTGTCTTCGCATTTGTGTACCATGACTTGCTGCTTCTTCGTCATTAATATTACACTCGTCACCTTCCTCGCGTTTCTCCTTATACGTCAACTAAACAAGAGGAGGATACGAAGGACTGCGCCGCGGAATACGCCTGATGCGAATACGTACGTGCACCATTTCATCACCCCAACGCAAGCGTTGGACTTATGACCTGGGATACAGTCAAAGTGTAGACATCCGCTTACCTCCTGACTTCGACAATGAGAAGTACGCTACAACGAGCGATGTCAAGCCGACGAAGGAACCAGATGAAATATCCCTCGGTCCCCGCAAGGCTATTACGGACCTCCAAGGATCGCCGTACAGCGTCGTTAGTCCAAGAAATTTTACCATTCCTTCCAATTTACATCAACCATCGTCCAACCAGCCTCCAAACCACATCCCAGCACCTTGGCTGGCTCCGCCTCTGATCCCAGTGCATGACCCGTATTGTTCCGCGAATCAGGCTATACCTATGAGTGATGGTCATCCTCAAGGATTGCGCGACATTCCCGGACCAATAGCATGCCTTTCGATCAAGCAATGTCAAGAAGCTACTCTGGATCATGTAAGCGCCCAGTTCTTCCTCGGAGGTCATGCGCTTGGTCAGGTTCGTTGCCCTGCGATGTTCTGCCAAAAGAGATACTTACGTACGAACGAACAGGTGAGGGTACTCGCCGAAGTAATCTTAATCGATAATACATATGCCAACTACACCTATCGACTCTACGACGGTAGCGCGAGTATAGATGCGTTGCACTTGACTAATAGCGCCAATGTCGACTACATTGGCTACATGATTACGTGTGTAATCTCTCCTACTAACAGCGCCTTAGCTGACTGATCTTTATTTTCACTTGCATTCTTTTATCTGCTTCGCGATTGTATCAATCTGACTTGGAATAAAGCCAAAATATGTATGTCAGCGTGACGGGTACTCTGAAGCAGTTATGGAACGGCGAGCGGTTTATCCATGCGACCTATATCGAACCCTTCAAGTTGAGGAAACCACACGAGATCGACCACGTCGCGCCGGCATTACAACACGAACCCGTTAGTATCTTCGCCTCTCCTTCCATCCCATTCATTCACGTGAAAATCGATTCAAGCCGACATGCGTCCAGCGGCGATTCCAGCCACTTACGTCTACCGAACACCCCTTCGCCGTTGCCCCTGGACCTAAGTACCATGTACCCATAACTAACAACCTCCCAGTAGCCGCGAATGGAGCGTACGATCCATTTGCCTCTCTTACGCCTCTGCAGCGTGAGGTCTTTGATTTCATAGATGCGCACCCGAGGCAGGATATGGCGGGCGTGCATTTTACTGCAATCGCGCGTGCTGTTCAAGCGGAATGTGTGCATACACTACGGTAGGTGTGGTGTTGTTCTAGACATTCGTCTATCGCTCGCAGTTGAGTTGTGTATACTATACTGACGCACTCGTATATTTTGTTCAATGCAGGGTGGCGATAGAGCGGCTGATACATGATGGACATGTGTTTAGCACTATCCACGACGATCATTTTGCATCAGGCTACGACTTCCCCGTGACTGCGAACGGAACATACGATACGATTCCTGATCTCTCGACTCTGAAGCGCAAGGTCGTCGATTTTATGCAGACCCAGATATCACCCGCTGAAGGCTTGCACATTGATGCGATTGCCCGCGGTGTTGGTATTGCCCCATGTGAAGCCAGGTGTTTTTGCAATCCTTTTCCTGTGTCAAATTTGTTTTAATTGATGGTGGTCACGTCCGTATAGAGAGGCGCTGGACAACCTGAACGACGAGGGAAAGGTGTTCAGCACCATTGATGACTTTCATTTTGCATTTACAGGCTACACCTCCTCGGCAACTGGGGAGTTCACACATGATATGGCTCCCCATCTCCCGCCTCTGCAGCGCAAAATCGTCAATTTTATCCAGATACAGAGATCTGAGACTGTCGGAGTGGAGATTGCTGCGATTGCGCGCGGTGTTGGCAGGAACGTTCGTGAAGTCAGGTGTGAAGTCTCTCGATCGTTTCCCCGGCGCAGATGAGTGCTTACGCCCATTCGATACAGCGATGCCCTGGAAAGCCTGACGGTTGAAGGGGAGGTGATCAGCACCACTGACAAGTCGCATTTCGACATCATAGAAGTGGACCACGCCTACCGTATGGCTGCTAGTGAGCCGTTTTTCGAGGCATTGACGAGTCGCATTTTAACGTCTCAAACGCGATAGCATCAACCAACACCCTTCCTATAGATGCGGAGTTTACCTATCTCCCGCTTTCTGAACGCAAGATCATCGAATTCATTCAAGCGCAGCCGCCGACAAATGTGGGTGTACATATTACTGCCATTGCAGGTGCTTTGGCGATGGATATGAAGAAACTTAGGTACGTCGGCTGACCACCCGCTGAATAACGTACTGACGGTGTTATTCTCACCATACAGCGACGCGATCGACAATCTCCTCGAGGATGGGTATATATTCAGTACAATCGACGAATCACATTTCCAAATCACATTTTGAGACTCGGCATGCCGCTGGATATGATGCGTTTGTTCCTTAAATCGTTCTTTTGCTGTCAATCTTTGTACAGTAGCTCTTTGGACCTCACCGTATAACTTGAATAGTGAATTAAATTAACTTCGGGAACAAGCAGGACATCACCGCAATCCCCAAACGATATATTTTCTGCATCCAACAGGTTATATGTTCGGAAGAATTCCCGTTCCGACTTCGGAGACTGAAAGATCGTGTCGGCCACCGAACCTAATTTCAGCCGTGATACGACCTGCAATCATGGCTGGATACTCAAGTGGATGGCACACGCAGCGTGGCCCCTCTGTAGGCATGCGACACTGGAGGGACTTGAGGGACACACGCTCATAATGCAGCTGCTGAATGCCTCGTGCCGGCCCTTCGTCTGTCCGAGTCTGCTTCCCGGTCAACTCCAAATACGGTTTTCGGTCTAAATGGAGCAGGGATTGCGTCTTTCTCACGTCGCTGTTGGCAAAACAGTCTCTCCAAGTCTGTCCGACATCTTGCCAGTACCAGTGCCTCTTCTACTTGTCCTCGTCTCGTATTCCATTTCATCCCTTTTACACATACTCGAGTAAACTCGGTGTTGGAACGTCAGCCATACGTTTCGCCTCAGTTGGTCATCTCATCACCTTATCCCATTGTGGTCATCACACGTCTTTCCGGGAAGCAACCTTTACCGGTTTAAACCCGTGCAATCTCATCTAGCTAGTAGCTGTGTTTCCATGTCATTTATACAAGACGACAATATACCAAACGGATTGTACTACATTCAGAACGTTTCACGGAAAAGCTGGATTGGCCTCCCACAGCCCCAGAAGGAGTTGTGTGCAACATTGTCTCCTGTACACGGGGTATGTGGAACGTCCAATCATCCGATCATAACCGAACTAAACGTGGACATGCAGTGGCGAATCACATTGAAGTCAAACAATAAATACGATATCCAAAGTTGTCCCGGTGGATTTTTCGCACAATGCGAACCAAGACCGAAGGCGGGGAATTTCCTGTTCGTTCAGCCTGAGCATTTCGAATGGGTTGTCAAGCAAGTGTCGGAGGTGTCTGCTCCAGACTGTTACTGGTGAGTTAGAGACCGGTCGCATGACACACTAACGTACAAAATATCCAGGATATATCCGAGTGAAAACCCACGGGTAATGTGGAGTCTCAGGGATAGTGAAGAGTCCACGCCAGTGAGTACATTGATCGTTACCCCTCCATCTGATGTGACCGATCCCAATCAGATTGAATTCGCGCTTATCGAAAGTAATCAAAAGAATTGGTGGATGTTCAAACTAGCTCACGTACGTCCTCGATGTCTCAACGTTTCCTTGGCCAACAATCAGATTTTGCAGGATGATGAACCTGACCCTTTCATCACGAATCCCGGCGCCATGACTGGCCTCGTCGACCAGCTTCAAAATGCGAACATTGAGGACCTGGCGCAAACCAGAGCCAACATCGTATCACCCCGGTTCCTGGTTCTACTATCTACGCCAACACATCCGCCAGCCGTTAGGCTAATGCCCAATCCTCCCACTCCTCATAGTGCACCACCCACCGCCGGTGGCACACCTGGGTCCTCTGGAAGACTTCTTCACCCTAACAAAGCTGCGCGGAATGATCCATCCCTAAGCCGATCCCTGCCTCCTCAAATTAATCCGCCTCGTTCGAAATATCGCTGGCTCGAGCGCGATTTGGAGGGGAAGCATCCGGCGTACCGCCACGAACGGTTGGCTTCTTCATTCCACGTTCATGCTCTGAATCTGAGCGCTGCAGGTTATCTGGAAGAGGCATCGGAGTCCATCGAGAAAGCCGTACAGATTCGTCGGCATATTGCTAAACACTATTCTGAAATAAGCCAGCGGAACCTCGTATCGTCTCTCATCGTCCAGTCTCGTTGTTTAGGAGACTCTGGACGACCTGCAGAGGCGCTCAGCGCAGCTGAAGCTGGTACTACCATGCATAGGAAGATAGGAAACAATGAACCGGAGAGATCTGATCCCGAACTCGCTGCAGCTTTATGCGCGCTCGCTGAAGCACGTCGAAGGATGTGCAAGCGTGTTGAAGCTATCGATGCCGCACAACAATCCGTTCGCATCTTCCGCATCTTATCTAACACCGACCACGAAACGTACAGCCCCAACCTTGCTACTGCCCTCCGAATTCTCTCTTGCTGTCTACGTGACATCGGTAGATTCGACCAAGCTCAAAGGGAAATCCAGCAATCCGTAGATATATTTGACGAGCATCCGGGCAGCTACGAAACAGACTTAGCGGACGCGCTCTCTATTCAAGCCGGATTGCTCTATTACCAATACCGAGGACAAGAAGGGCTCAACCTCGTGAGACGGAGTATCACCCTGTACCAATTTCTTCCCCAGATGTTCAAACCGGGGCTAGTAAAATCTCTCATTGTGTTGGCAGATCTGCAAGGACAAGTCGGATATGTTGACGAAGCGGTTACGAGCATAAAGGACGCTGTTCGTATTCAGGAAGAGCTCGCTAGTGAAAACCCCACTGCCCATAATGAAACACTCGGCGGATGTTACATCACACTCTCTATCCGCCTCAGCGGTTTGTTTCACATGACAGACGCGTTGGAAGCTGCTCAAAATAGCGTCCATATTTTTCGATCCCTCGTTTCCCAATGCGACAAGGCCTACAAGGCGGGATTGATGGACGCCTTGGGCAATCTCTCCAATATGCTTCTAGTTTCAAACCCAGTTCGGATTCAGGAGGCGGTAAATGCGGCCAACGAAGCGCTCAAAATTTGGCAAGTGTTGGAAGTATATGCCGGTAATGTTGATGACTTTTTCAAGGAAGGCGCATGTGCGTGCGACGCCATGGCTCGCAGCGAGGCTCTGAACCGAAAACCTGGACTGTCTTTGAATTTGGTCACCACATCCTTGAAACATTACATCTATGTGTCCGCTTCGAACCCGAAAGCATACTCATGGTTTCTTGCTGATGCGTACAATGAACAATCTGGCTAATATGCAGCGTTGGGTCGGCATCATGAAGCGTTGGACGCGACCCGTAAGGCGGTGGCGATCTGGCGAAACCACAATTCCTGTGATGTCAAGCTCCAACTCGGACAGGCGCTTACATTCCTCACCTGTCGACTCTTCACACTCAATTTGTCTGGAGAAGCGCTGAAGGTAGCGCAGGAGAGTGTGGGGATATTTCGTAGCCTTCTGGATGCCAGGTTATACGGCATTGTGGCGAAACTCGACTTGAGCACATCGCTCATGAATATCTATGAGTGCCAGCATACGACGCAGTTCGGCACGGCTATCGAGGCTTTGAAGGAGGCGATCAGAATTCGTCGTGAGATCGAGGCTGAAAATCCGGCGATGAAGGTGCAGTTGATCGCAGCACTGGAAACCTGGTTGAAATGCATGTCAGCTGCTGGGCAATGGATGGCAGTTCTGAATACTCAGGCCGAGATATCGAGCGTGAAAGGACAGACTTTGGTGAATACGTCCAATCCATTTTGAACACTTTCGCTGTCGCTCTTGCTTGTAGCACTCGAGTTACAATTCAGTGAACAACGATTTTGCGAAGTTCTGTTGTATTGTGTATGTCAAAAAAAACGCTCTATCCACAAATTATAAGCAAAGCAAGCACTTACCTCCCACTACTGGTTGTTTGACCATGGCGTAGTTTTGGTACGGACGTCCGAATGACAATTAATATGATTTTTCGACAACAACCGTGTGCAATACGGGTAGGTTTTCGGAACCGGAACCGGACCGGCAGAGTCAGTTCAGCACAAGCGCCATGAGCTCTTTCAGTCCCAAACCACCACGGTGTGAGGCAATATGATGGCCCATTGGAACTACAGTCTAACCTTACGATGTACGTCCTCATCTACCTCCGCACTTTCCCTCTAACATCGCTCGAACAAACAGCTCCAGAACAAGCACCATCACGCAACCAAGTGATCCACACCACAACCTCTTATATCAATCTCACCCGCACCAGTACTACCTCCAAAGTGTCTTCGCACACGTGCGTCATGGCCTTCTGCTACTTTATCATTGCCCTCGTCTTCCTCTGCGCGTTTCTCCATATACGACAACGACACAAGAGGAGGGTATTATGGACGACCGCATCGCTATCTACACCTGGTGCGAATACGTACGTGCGCCATTTCATCAACACCCAAACGCAATTTTTGAACCTATGACCTTGCGATAAGTCAAAGTATTGGCAATCGCGAGTTGGATAATGAGAAGTACGCTACATCGATGGATCTCGAACCATTGAAGGAAGCCGACGTATATTCCCGTGAAGCTGTGGTTGTCCCACTCGTATCGCAATACAGCCTAGTCAGTTCCCCGCCTCCAACTCCCTTCGCATCTCATTACATCCAACTTACCGCGACTCTCATTCAAACCAGCCTCCATACCTCAGCTCAGCGCCTTGGCGGACTCCGCCTCTGAGCCCAGCTCCTAACCCGTATTATTCCCCGAATCATCCTCTAACTATGGGCGGTGTTCACCCTCAAGAATCCGATGACATTCCTGAACCTACGGGCATATCATGCCTTTCGATCAGTCAATGTCATTCGGCGACTCGGCTTCATGAAAATGCGAGGTTCTTCTTTGGTCGCCGTATGCTTGGTCATGTTTGTTGCCACGTCGTGTTATGCCAATGGAAATGCTTACAAGCGAACGAACAGGTGAGGGTCCTCGCGAAGGTTGTCTCGATCGATACACGTGCCACCAACATAATCTATCATCTCAACGACGGTACTGCGAGAATAGAAGCACTTTGGTGGTTGGACTGGGCTAACACCGCTGATGACGACCGTGGCTATTTGAACAACACCATTATGTGCATATTCCCTTCTACTAACACTTCGCGCCTTGCAATTTCTTCCTCGCATTTTACTGCTTCACGAATGACAGTAAAAATCTGACGACGCGGATTCTAGCGAAAATATGTGTGTCTGCGTGACAGGTACTCTGAAGCAGTTTGGGAACAAGCGTTATATCTCCGCGACAAGAATCTCACCCTTGAAGAATCCGCACAAGCTCAACTACTTCGCCCCGTTATTGTACCAAGAATCTGTCAGTACATTCCTCTTGCCCCATCCCATTCATTCCAGTGACGTAACTTCCAGCTTTCTCGCATCCAGCCACTAATACCTAACAAAACACACCCCACCACGACACCCCGGCCAAACTACCCGTCGGTCGTACCCTGCACCTTTTCAGTAAATGCGGACGGTGAACACGACATGATTCCTGATCTCCTGACTCTGAAACGCAAGATCGTTAATTTTATGCAACATTATGTGCGAACGCATCAGCCAACCGTCGAGAGCCTGCACATCGATGCGATTGCGCATGGTGTAGAGGCTGGTGTGTGGGAAGTCAGGTGCGGTGTCTTTCAAGCATCTTCCTCAGTCTCAAATGATTGCTTACGGATGCCGGTCACATTATCCCGCAGAGGAGCGCTGGACAACCTGATTGATGAAGGGGCAGTGTACTACACCTTTGATGACTTCCATTTTGCGTGTACAGACTACAACTTCATTGTCACTCCGAACGGAGCATACGATATGGTTCCTCTCCTCCCGGCTATGCACCGCAAGATCGTCCATTTTATACTGGGGCACAGACGGACCATGGTGGGCGGAGTGCATATTTCCGCGATTGCGCGTGGTGTTGGGACTGATGTGCGTGAAGCCAGGTATGATGTTTTTCAATTGTTTCTCAGTTGTAAATGAGTGCTTACGGATGCGTGTCGTGTTGTCTCTGCATAGAGAGGCCCTGAACAGCCTGGTGGACGCAGCGGAGGTGTTTAGTACCATTGACGACTCGCATTTCGATATCAACTTTCCCATGGCCGCGGGTAATGAGCAAGTGTTCGGATCCACTAACGAGTACCACCGTCACGTCTCCAGCTCGATACCAGCCCACGCCTCCCAGGTATCTGCAAGTGGAACATATGACATGTTCGCTGATCTCCCATCTCTGCAACGCAAGATCACCGGATTCATTCAGAAGCAGCCGACTACTGAGATGGGTGTCCATATTTCTGCGATTGCGGATGCTTTGGGGATGGATATAAACAACCTTAGGTGCGGCGTCTCTCCAAACGCAGATAAGAGAGTATTGACATGTACCATATTCTCACCATACAGCGACGCGCTTGACAAGCTGTTGGATGACGGGTATGTGTATAATACGATCGACGATTCACATTTCCAAGTCACTTTTTGAGAATCGGAGTGCTAGTGGGTGATGGGTTTGGTCCTGAAATCGTTCGTTTTGCTGTCCATCTTTGTAAAGTAGCACAACTACAGCTCTTTTGGCCCTTCATGTTGTTAGAACATGAACTTTGGGAACAAACGGATCATCTACGACCCCCGTGCAAATCTTCTTCCCCCTCTTCGATTTACATAGCACGAAACATCCGTTAAGTCGCGGGAAAATTCGTTCAAGGATTTGTGCTAGCATTGTAGACAGTATGAAACTGGTCCGTCGAACAACTATATATGTCACTAGGCGTCTGTGCGAAGTTAAGATTATCGGTTTTATTCAGACACCGCCGCCGACCGATGGCGTGCAAAGTACTGCGATTGCAAGGCGCATCCGACTGCGTGTAGCAGGGTAAAATGAGCGGAACAGTTCATATGTTCACCGATCACCGACCCCTGCACAGTGCACAGCAAGATCTTTGATTACATTCGGGTGATGCCGGCGACTGCTGTGTGTCTTCACATTTCTATGATCGTAGGCGATGTGGGTGGTAATGCTGTCCATATGGACAACCTTAGGTGCGTCGTCTGGCGCTCGCAAATGAAAATCACACTGACGGGTGCACTTTCACCACGCAGCGACGAGCTTGACAGGCTGAAGGATGACCGGCGTATATTTAGCACGATCGACGACTCACATTTTCAAATCCCTTGCGAGGACCGGTAATGATTTAATGCATATTTTGGTCCTGAATCCGTTCGTGCTGTCCACAATTGGACAGCAGCACGACAAGACCTTTGTGACCCCAAAGTATGCGTGTTCTTGGGAACTAGAATGCTACACACACCACTAATCCATGACCGGTAAGACTACCAAGGATATCTGGGTTGACCGAGGTGCTTCCCTACACCTTGACACCATCCCTATATTCACGAATTCTCAGGAGGGTCAAATTTGATGGGAAGGTGGTAACGCACCTGGAAGGAAAACTCCACTTGATCTTGTGCTCGATTTCGTCGCCAAGATTGAAGAAAGGTTTCTCGGATATCTTCTTGCACGACCTAATGTCCAATGTTTGCAATCCTCTGCCTTCTTCAGCGGACAGAAAATATTTTGCCAGAGCCTCCACGTTGTCTTCAGTGAGCCTGTCACAGCTCTGAAGGCAGAGGTGTCGAAGGGGGATTGATAAGACATCTGGCCATTTCGACGGTGGCAATGACCGATGAGTGAAATATGATTGTGGCGCCCAAATGTGGACCGAGTGTGCGATATCACAACGCTTCAGTACATCCCTCAGTATGTAGAAAACATCACACTCATGTTGAACGACAATTCGGATTGTGGATCCGTAGAGAAACGAATGACATTTTCCTTCGAAGTCATAGTAAAAGAAGTCGTGAATAGACTTCTTCGTTAGGATATTTGAGACGTAAATGGAAACAGTTCTTGGTGTGAAGTAACTGAGGCAGCTGTACAATGGCTTGACAACTTTTGCTGATGTGACGACGTCCTGAAGAGAAATCGACAGTGACTCGATGTGAAACGAGTGCGGTTTGAGCACCTCTGAAGCATCTAAAGGAGATACACTGTCGTTGTCCGCTGCATAGTGAATGGCCAAACTTAAATCCTTCAAATTTGTCATTGCGTAAACAACTCGGGCAAATTTACCAACATCCAAGTGGTATCGAGAGGATGTGAAACGGAGAGTCAACGAGGTGATCTGCTCCATCAGAGAGGTTTTCATGGTGAAAGTCATGCCGAATGCGTCAAAGTGGGACAGGGAAGGCATCATTAATTTCGACAATTCAACATGGTACGGTTGAGTGAGACACCATAAACGTGGTAAGGAAGCGATGCCAGAGGACTCTAACCTGGTCTTCATCGCTCTGTCAAAGCAGTTGAGATTGGACCATCGGCTCGACACCGGGATCATGGCTAAAAAAGATTGTAGTTCCGCGTCTGCCCAACTACCTGATCCAAACGAAACTTAACGAAGGTTACGTGCTAGTTTAAATAGAAGCTCAGCTTCGTGGGCGAAGACTCAATATATTCTGTAAGTACCTAGTTTAAATAGAAGCTAG
>ML170180.1:231663-289762 GCA_004355085.1 Rickenella mellea
GAATGGTCTTGTCCCAAGAGCCAGATACAATGTGTTTGCCATCAGGTGAGAATGCCACAGATGAGATGGTATCAGTGTGCCCCCTTAAAACATTTTGCAGAACTGGCCAATCACTCATTTTACCTGTTTGAATTACTATTGTATGCGAAAACTTTGGTAAATAATGTTGGGCTATTACTGAATTCACAGGTGCAAATGGTAGTCCTGACAGATAGATATGAGGAACACTTTGTGCCATAACATTACCAAATACAAATAAAAATTTCATGGCATCTTTTAAAAAACATTTCACATTATTATTCTGTCATAATATGTTATCACTTTAATTCTACCAAATATAAATTTTGTTCTTACCCCAGTTTTGTCCAGAGTTAATGAGAGGATGTCTGATGCTACATTCACTTTTTTGTGTACACTTAATACCTCCAACCAATACAGGAATTGTTTGTACAGAAAATTCTCAACTTTCCTTTCAATTGTTGAATCAAATGATATTTCTTGGCAATGATGTATCCAGTATTTGCATGCATAAAACAGCTGTTGTGTAATATTGTGCATAATCAATTCATTCAAATTGGGAATGTCTTTATTGAGTTGATATGAAGATTTGATTTTGCAAATATTGAATTTAAGGTCTTCTTTCATAATATTCAGACAGGCTTGAGACATTTCTGCATGCTGCTTAGAAACATCCACATAAAAGTCACCACTCTGCAATTTATTTGTCAGGAAGTCTCCAAAAGAAGTATGCAGAGGACGAATATATTTGACATTATCAACTTCAGTAACTCCACTCAACAGAGAACCCATGAATTGTATAATAGAAATCACATCATTTCTTGATATTGCACCATTAGCTGCATTTTGTATTGCACTCAGTGAATCAATTGAGAGTGGCTCAAAAGCACTAATTATCTTGCCCATCACTGATGTAAAATGCGCCATAACTTCTACATCATCTGGATCAAATAACTGAGACAGAATATCTGAGTACAGTTGATATAATGGCTCAAATCCTTTGTGATGTGAGGTTGTAGCATCCTGAAAGAGGCTGTTGTATCGTTTTATAGGGGTTGACCCAGCTTTTCCATTAACACCTTTAATGAATCCACAGGCAACAAATGCCCATTGAAAAAGATGCTCAGATTTCTTAGTCAGAACCTGACATTTAACATCATCAAACTCTTCCATAGGTTTTCCACTGACATCAGACAATTCAGATCTGATATATGAAAAAATATCCAGATTAGTTGATCTCTCAGATATCCTATTCATATTTTTCAATAGAACAGCATTGTTTCTGTTAAAATATTTCTGAATGTCATCTTCAAGCCTGGATGTCAACAGAATACGAAAGTTAGTTGGTAAACCAGCCATCTCCTTTGCCAGCACAGCCAAAATTCCAGAGCGAGACTGACAATCTCCACTCTCATCTAGAGCATCAATTACAATAACTATAGGTCCAGCTACAGTAATATTCTCTGTAGGCATTAGAATGAAATTTCTGAACTGTGTCATAACATCCTGAGTAGTTCGTAGTGATCTATCACGATGGATGATTTTATGCAAATGATCTTTGATTTCAGCATTGTGATCAGATAGATTGACAGCTACTGTGCTGAAAACATTTCCAGGATGTCGGTTAGCCTGATCAGAGCGAATGAAGCAATATGATGATCCTAGATGACCAAGTACTTTGAATCTGTTGGCAATAGTGTGAGCAATTGCAGATTTTCCTGTACCAGCTGCACCACAGAGCAAAAAGACCTTCTGGAGATGATCGGAATTGTTGATCCAGTCAGTAATCTCATCCAATATCTCTTCGCGAGTACCTGCTAGACATTGCTTATCACTGCGAAAGCGAGCATCATTAGCATAAGGCAAGTCCTTCAAGTCTACCTCAGTGACTAGATAAGAAGTATCAGAAACTTTACAATACCAAGTGGCTCACTATGTAGTACATACCTAGGTTCTTGACCTCATCTAGAATGCTTTCAACTATAATCTCAGTGTGCAGAATGGAGATCTCAGTACTTCTGATTGCCTCTTCATGAAATCCTTTCTTGAGGTCTTCAAACTTGTCTTGAAAGCTCTTTATAGCAGTATCTGCACCTGACATAGAATTCTTTACTAGTTGCATCCCTGGATGAAAAGTAGACCATGCTTTAAAATAACACCTGGAATAATAAAGGCAACATACAGAAATTCTTGTCCTTGGCATAGGATGTAATGAAGTAGCCACATGCAATGGATTGCTGTGCCATACATGCAATAACCTGCTTGTGAGATTCAATCTTGGAAGCCTCTGCCTGGATCACATTTGCATAGATGCCATCCATGATCTTATAGATTTGTTTGATGTGATCATCACGGTCACCTTGTGCAAGAATCATCTGAAAAAAGTCCACATTGTGATTTCACAAATGGAAGAATATCTGTATATGCAAATCACCGACCTTATGGGCTGCGGACAGCACATTCCATGACATCTTCGCATATGGACGTACCTAGCAAGGCATCATCAGCAGTGCTACAGAAATATTGCTGCGGAAGGTATACCTCCGCAATGTTATCGACGAGTTCGGTGAAGCTTTTGAGCTTGCTGAGGAGTGGCTGCCAAGTGTCGTTGAGCGTCGTAATCTGATCGATCCGGTCGTTTGCTTTGTCGACCACGGACGTCAGGCCGGTAGTCACACCGCCAGCTAAATGCATCTCGGACACAGCAGTTCTGGCCTGGCTGGTGACACGTTCTATCTCTGCCTGAGCCGGGGCAGGATCGGGCTGAGTGTCGCCGTCGGTCAATCAGTCATCCGGGTGAACGGATAGCACTGACAAATACCTGAGTCGTTGTCGTCTGAGATGTAGCGCCACTTTGGTTCACGGCATCCGCTTGAGCTTGGACCGGGGCGACCTAGATTCGTGAGTTTGTCAAAATTGACGTAGAGTAGCCCAATCGCCATACCTGTGTAACCTGAGCCGACGGCGACTGGGAGATACCGCCTACGTGTTGTTCACCGGTACTGGCCTGGGGTTGAGCAGGATCGGCCTTGATCGCCAGGCATCAACAAAAGTCTCAGAGTATTGGAAAACGGGACGAATACCTCGGTCCGTTGTGTTGCAACAGGAGAACCTGCGGTTTTCGGAGCAGGATTCCTCGAACGTGCCCGTTCGAATTTGTCCTTGGCTTTGAGCTTCCAATTGTCAAGAAACTTGGGCATTGTCAGAATTGAGAATGGTCGAGTTCGTTGATAGGGATGATCGTGGAGATAAGAGCAAGACTGAGGAAGCTTCGTGTTCGCACATTGAAGCTTCGTTTTCGCACATTGTGCTTGCTTCACGTAATGACATGCCACCGTAACCGCCACATGCATTGCACACAGAACACCACCTCCACGTCCAACCACTCGACCATCTGGTGGTCTCATCCGGTCCACTTCCCACTTCTTGAAAACCTCCTGCAAACTCTCTGCATCCATTCCCTTCGGCTATGCTGGGCAAATGGAACACATTTGCTGGCGCAGTTCTTTGCCGTACTGGCTCGTTGCGCGACGTCCGTTGATTCAATCGGCCACGCGGTAAACAGTGGTACCAGGTTGGTGTCTAACCAGAGTTGTTCGTCCGCCTCCATCATTCTGACATTCGTTAGCAAGCTGATGCACGGACTAGGGATCCTTCGAGAACGCAAATGTTAGGCTTTCTACCAATATCCCGCGTGTCTGGGCGAATTACTTCAGCGTTGTGCTCCGTCCATTAGAGGAAGAGCTACGCGCCGTCTATGAACGTCCTGGACTCTATAATTTATTGGAAGCTTAACCTCAGAAGACTTTTCGGCGGGTCCTTATGTTGAATGGTCAATGTCGTTCGTACTTCCGTATCTTTCGGTACGTCATTTCTCGTCACTGTCGCCTTTCACGTTTATCCATGAAACCCAATCTACGTTCAGCGCTTCAAGTTCATCTTTCCCCACCCAACGCTCTGTCATGACTTCGAATTGATCCGCATCGTGACTGCCGTCGTCGCCCATCGCAGTACCAACTTTCGCGAAGAGAAGGGATTGACGTCGGTGGCAGTTGGGACCGCTCCGTTGAAGATTCGTGACATCGATATTCGGCCGGCGTTCAGAGAACTGGTGCTGGTGATAAAGGAGCGCAAAATGGAAGAGTGGATGAGGTACTGCATCCCAAGACGCACCAGTTTCAGCGATTTCACCTTCCGAATTTTTTTCTGGACGGTACACTAAGCCGTGCGCGATCAACCGGCACCCGCCCAGCTACCGAAGCGTGCCGATAACCAATTCTCTTCCCCCTCGTCATGTCTGTTCCCCATATTATCTCTCTGTCTCAGCCCCTCCTCATATATGTGACGACGTCTACAATCGCATCGCCGATAAACACCACGCCCCGATTCCCAAACATGATTGGGCTGCGGGTTATATTCTTCTGAACATTGGCGCTTACACTTGTTTCGATCGGCCGAAGGGGTGTTGTAGCGAGTTCTGTACGGCCGACCAGTACGCCTTGGGTGTGGCTTGCTGGATTAGGATAAGGAGCTCCAGAACCGTATCGTCGGAACTGCAAGGAAGGCTCATAGTTGACTCCCTCACCTTGAAGGAGCCTGCGATATCGATTATCGGAGTTGGTCATGCGAACCAAAGGACACCCTCGCCGTGGATATCGGTCGATGATGACGGATTCGAGGCATCCACTGCCATCTCCACACCATCCACCCCCAACCACTCACAATCGAGGTAGAACTCGACGCTGACACCTACAAACCTCTGCGACACTCACTCGCGAATTATGGCCACGCCTTTTTCAACAGCTACGCTCCATAACGCGGTCATCAGTACCGACCTCGGCGACTTCGCTATTACGTCTGTCGTCCGCTCGCCAGAGCTAGTTGCCAAGTCGCAATGTCCTAGTATCCACAATCTTGCGGCAACAATTCCCATCGTTCAGCCGTAGTCCTCCACATTCCTCGCCCACAATTTGTCCATCTCATGCTATGGATTTATTCCGACCGAGTTCGCGTGCAGCGATGCCCACTCCTTAAGCAATCTTACGATCTACGCGAGAACCGCATGTAATGGTAACAGCGAGTGCGGAATATCATTGCCGGCCATGCCCTCCCTAGCTCTTCACTCAAACGAAACACGAACAACCAAGGCCACTTCTACGCTGCCCAATACTGGTTATCGTCGACGCCTATCCAAGCGGGCGGTCTTGACATAACGTCGCGCACTAAATTGATTCGCACCATGACCACGACAACCAGAGTCGTTGGTCGAAGGTTCACCCGTCACCATTCGTGGGCATGGAGCGACGCAACCTTCTACGAGTTGATATGCAGGTACAACACGCACCCTGGATACACCTCGTCGTTGTCTGAAGACACTCGAACGAAACGACTTCAGTGTTATCCGCCGTCCACTACGGGTAGATCAACCACGGTGTGTTTCGACCTTCATTCTAGGATTTATTGGTGGTGCGGGGACGGAGTCGTGTGGTGGATAGTCAAGGTCGTTTACCCTTCAGTTTTGTACGGTAGGTCTCATTTTATCACTTCTTTGTAACTCACAAATACCGTTCTGCCCTTAACGTTCTCAAGACCCGAATTCCTTATCCTGACCATAAGACGACACATATCAAGTCTGATGTTGCTGTCATAATAAACCGGGTTTTTGCGACGTAGGTGTTCGGGGTGGGGGTCCTTACGATGGCATTTGGAACTGTGCGGTGACGATTGGTGATTTCCGTATTCGCTTGGCGTTCAAAGGTCTGGAGTTGGTGGTAAAAGAGAGGGGAGGGAAAGAGCGAGCGGTGCGAATCCCTCCGTGTACCAGTTTCCAGAATCGCTTTGGAATGCTTCACGTCCGACTTCCCTCCCTTTTTCTAGACGGTACACTGAGCACCATGCTCTATCAACCAGTCCCTCACCATAGCCTCCTTGCCGATAATATTTCTTCTTCCCCGTCGCGATCTCCATTCCCCATGTTATCTTGCTGTCCAACCACTCATCGCTCATTTACAACCGAAATACCGACTACGGTTGGGTCGTGGGTTTTCTTCTCCAGGCCGGTCATGCTTAGAACGCGTTCGTTCGACAGAAGAGATGATCTAGCGAGTTCTGTATGGCATACCATTGGACGCCTAAGGTGTGGATTGGTGGATTCGGATATGACGAACTATGGAACAATGGTCGCTGGACCTGCAAGGAAACGTCATCGTTGACTCCGTCACCTTCGAGGACCCTGCGATACCTCTTATCAGAGTTAACCGGGCGAGCCGGGCGACGATGACGGATTCGAGGTAGCCGCCTGCTTTGCACCACATACTTCTACCCCGCTAGTAATCCAGAGGCAGTATAGAACTCGACGCTAGCATCTTCAATAACCTTTCACGGCTCACGCGGGGATTACGACCACGTCTCTGTTCACAGTGAAGGCGCATAACCCGGACCATCAATCCCACCCTTGCAATCCTCGCCGCTAGGATTCGTTACGTGTTGGAGTTGGCATCTTTTTTACGGCGACCGACTTCTACAGTTCTACCGCAGTCTCCCATCCTGCCCCCCGTCAATTATCCATCTCATCTATGGGTTTGCTTCATCCAATTTGCGAGCGGCGATATCCAGTCCCCAAGCCATATCATCACGTACCCCCGAATTGCACGTACGACAAACGCGAATAGCATCGCCGGCCATGCCCATCGCAGCTCTTCGTTCAACAAAAGTCCACGACCAACGCAGACCATGTCTTTGCTGCCGCAAACTGGTCGTCGTCGACGTTCATCCAGGCGGACGGCCTTGTCGTAAGGTCGCACGCTAAAGTTCATTTGGACCGTAACCACTACAACCGGAGTCGTTCATCGAACGTTCATCCGCCACCATTTCTTCTGATATTCGTTAGCATGGAGCTCCACGACCTTCTACAAGCTGATGTGCGAACACAAGTATCACCCTTGAGCACACCTCATTTCTGAATCTGCTCAATGACTCCACTTCAGTGTTGTCCGCCGACCACCACGGGTAGATCAACCACGAAGTGTTTCGAGCTTCGTTCTGGGGTTTATTGGGGGTGCGGAGACGGGTTCGTGTGGCGAATAATTAAGGTCGCTCGTACTTCTGCTTCGTTCGGTACGTCTCATCTCGTCACTTCGTTGCCCTTTGCTCTACTCACAGATACCGATCTACACTCAGCGTTCTAAAGACGTCCTTCCCACCGAGTCCTCTATCCCTACCTCAAGAAGATTCGCATCAAGGCCGAGTTTGTCCTCACCGTATCCTGGTTTCGGTCATGGCGTACACGCGGTTCTGGCGGCGACCTCTCACAATAGAGGTTGGGACTGCAATGAAGCTTGCTGATTTCGATATTCGCGCGGTGTTAAGACTGGTGTTGGTGGTAAAGAAGGAACGGAAGGAGCGAGCGAGGCACATCCCACTGCGCACCAGTTTCCACCATCGCCTTGGAATGCTTCATGTCCGACCTCCAAGCTACACTTAACACCATGCGCTATCAATCAGTCCCTCACCATCGCCTCCATGCCGATAATCATTTCTTCGTCACCGTCACACCTCCATTCGCCCATATTTCCTCGGTCGTAATAATATGTGACCATCACATTGTGGATTCTTACCGGACCTCGATTCCCAAGCGTGATTGAACCGCGGCGTCCAACAGGGATTCGTTCGACCAAATGGGTCGGGAAGATCTGTTCATCATACCAGTGAACACTGAGGGTGTGGATTGGCAGAGAAGGATTTGTGATCGCGTGCTTTGCAAGGAAGCGGAAACCTGCAATACCCGCTGTGCGGTTCAATCTGCATCCTCACCATGGAAATCGGTCGATGATGGCATGTTCGAGGCTACTGCCGCCACCCTTACGACATCCGCTTCCATCCCGCTCGTGCTCGAGGGACGTGCAGAAATTGGTGGTTAGATATCCCCGCGCGGCTCACGCAGGTCATCAGTACCGTCTCCAGCATCCTCGTCGCTACGGCTTTCGACTAAGTGTCATGGCTGGTTACCAAGTCCCGATCTCTTCATATCCACGGGTCGCTTACAGCACTTAACACGAATTGAACTATCGTAGCCCTCATGATTTTGGTTCGTTCCAAAGTACCTTCGACCAGTGCTACCCATTCCGCACACAATGTTACCGCTGTCTAAAACACTCCTCATAATGTGACCACATCTACAATCGCACACTAACTACGCCTACCATACCTCGATTCTCAGCACGATTGGGTTGCTGGTTGTGGTCTCCGGGACGGTGGTGCTAAAAACGGGTTCATTCGACCGATGGAGTGCCGTATCGAGCTCTTGCTCCACACCACTGAACGCTTCAGTTGTAGATTGGTGTATAAGGATACGGGGAGTGGTCGGGATCATGGCTGCCTGTTTGATTTTGCACGAATTCTTCATGCTTGGCCTGGGCGATCCTGCAAACCGATTATCGGAGTAGTCATGCGAGTCAAACGACACCCCCACCGTGGATATCATTCGACGCTGACGGATACGAACCAACAGCCGTCATCTTCACACCACGCCATCCCGCTCACGATTGAATGGTGGTATACAAATGTCAACGCTGGCACATACAATGACCTTGCGCCGCTCATACGGGATTTACGAAGTCTATGTTGACTGTGATGTCCATAAATCGGGTCATCCGTACCATCCTCGGTGTCCTCGCCGCTACGGCTTTCGACTACTTGCCAGTGCCGGTTACAGAGCCTCAGTCTCATGATGTCCACGACGGTCTTTCACAGTGGGCCTCACCGATCGTCCAACCGCAGCCCTCAAGATATGGGTTTGTTCCAACCCAGTTCAACTAGCGCGCTATCCACCCCCTAGGCAGTGTCACCGTGTACTGTACTCGAGAACCGCACGTAACGGTAACGATAAACGCGAATAGCATCGCCGACCTTGGACATCGCTCCTCCTGACTCAAACAAAGTTCATATGAACAAGCTCGGCGAACTTCTTCGCTGTTGTGGACATTTGTCGAGCCTGTCACTGCAGCGACTACAGCGTCTCTACGGACGATGCATTACGTCAACGAGCTCACACAGCTCTCCAATTCTTTCATCCTCATTCGCCACTCAGCCGACTCGTTCAAACGATCACGGGCGTACTTCAAGACCATAGCCGCGTCACGCTGGCTCTCCTGGGTATCGCATGCGTTCTCCGCTCTACAGAACCCTTGGTCGATCCCGGTTCTACGGAAACGAACACGAGTGCGAATGTTACTGATTCTCGCCCAGTTACGAAGGTGGAAGGAACTTGGAAGGGTGGAGAGGAGTTTCCGTCGTTGATGTGCCTTTGTCCTGCACCCTTGCCCGTGGTTCCTGGCGGTAGGCAATTCGACGACGTTGCGAGCTGCCCTTTCCTTGCCCATTGGTGCGTCTTAACCTGTGTCCAGCACTCTTCACCTCCACACTCACGTACTGCACATAGAATCAGAACGGCACAGGAATAATTGGCGACGAACCATACTGGAGTCGGCAGCAGCACTACAGTATAGGCAAACCTGCAACTCTTCTCAACGGTAACGTTTGGCTCGAAAAGCCCGAGATCGCTATGTGAATAATACAGAAGATGTGCTCAACGGCGCGGTTTAGGAGGATGCTGTTCTGCCTCTGGTAACAGATAGGGTCTCTGTCCCACATGGCCTCACCTTCGTCTTGCCTTCATGAACCCATCGCGTAAATACATCTGGAACGGCCGTATACGCGTATATGTCCTTACTGTGCCATCTGTACAGTAGCTGTATGTTAACGGGAGGTCAAATGGAATCCACCTCACTGCTTCGTTCGCATGTGTGGTAGGACACGCTGAATATTTTGATGAGAGTGGTAAATCGCAAGTGGTGAGTGTGTCAGGGTTAGGGTCAGACGCGAGGTTGCAGTCTAAATCCGTCATCCAAGCATATCTATGTGTCGATTCCACCGCATCTCTGTTTGCAGCGCTCCAATTCTCTCGTCCTCGTCTGTTCCTCCGACGACTCGGTCAAAAAACTATAGGCGTGCTGCAAGACCGAAACCACGTCAGGATTGCTTCTTGAGTATCTGTCCAATCTCCGCCTCGCAGACCGTTTGGGCCATCTCAAAGCTACTGAAGCGGGCATGGGCATGCAAAGTATAGATTCTCCCGGAAGGCGCGAAACTAGAAGGAACTCGAAAGCGAAGTGGAGCATCCCGACGCCGAGCGCCGTCAATTGTGCGTATAAAACTACGGTTGGGATAAACCTGTGTACAATTAAAACGAAGACATATATTGTTTAATTGGAGCTGTAATCGCGGCCGCGAATAACAGACAGAGGCAGATCAGTCTATTAATCTCTTACAGGAAATGCTTTTAGAACACTATGCTATGCTATGCGGTTGAATATGCAGTACAGCAAGACATGAGCTGGCGCGACTATGGCCGTCAAAACAAACTGAACCTATTGCCCGCAAGCGGGTTCTTAAGCTGTTGTATCTCAGCGTTCGCATTCAGAACTGCCTGATACTGGCCAGCGGCGGACATGACCAATAACCATTTCTCCAGCGCTGAGATTAGATGGACCTTCATCGCCGGATTCTCAGCGGCCACCTCTCGTCGAATCCCGATTGCCTCGTGCAACGCCTCCATCGCTTTGTCAGGTTGCGTTGTGTGCTGGCACTCATAGACGTTCATGAGAGCCGTGCTGAGGACGAGTTTCGTCCCGATGCCATATAACTTGGAACGTACAAGGCCGCGGAAAATCTCAACGCTCTCTCGCGCAATTCTGAGCGCTTCCCCCGACAAATTGAGAGTGACGAGTCGACAGGTTAGAAATGTAAGCGCATGGCCAAGTGAAAGCTTGACATCTCCGGAATTACTCCGCCATATTGCCACGGTTTTACGAATGGCATCTAGAGCTTCGTTATTTCGACCCAATTCTGCATAATATCCCGAATGTTCCTTGAGTGTGTCAGCAAGAAACCCGGAATACGACTTCGGGTTCGAAGCGGACATGTCAGTGTAGTGCTTCAAGGTGATACTGGCCAACTCTAAAGACAGCGCATGTTTATTGTTGAGAGCTGCACAGCGACCCATGGCAGAAAGTGCGATTGCTCCTTCAATGTCGAACGAATCAGCAGAGTAGACCTCTAATGTTTGCAGAATATCTATAGCTTCTTGTGCCGCAACTATTGCATCCTCGGTGCGGGGCGGTTCTGTGTTTTGAAGAATACCACATAGATTGATCAGTGTGAGGACCAATCCTGCATTGTGCGCCTTGTCACATTCAGTTACGAGTGTGCGGTATATGTGGACGCCGTTCTGAGCAGCCTCTAAAGACTCCACGACACGACCCAACTCGATCATGCGAATCGACAATGCCATGTAGCATCTGCCGAGGTTTTCGTTATGGGCCGTGGGGTTATCACAGGCCAATTCTTCCTGTATACGAACAGCATCCTGCGCAGTCGTAAGCGCTTCATCAACATTTCCAACCAGTCCTTGCAAGTCAGACAACGGGACGAGCGACGTTACGAGGCCAGGTCTGAATGTATGGGGAAGGTGACGGTATATGGTGATACTTCGCCGAACAAGGTTGAGCGCGTCTTGACCGCGGTACTGGTAAAAGAGAAGAGCAGCCTGCATTGAGAGGGCATCTGCCAAGTCCGCCTCGTGGTGGCCAGGATTTTCATCGAATATGGTCACGGACTGCTCAATTTCCCTTAGAGCTTGGTCAAATCGACCGACGTCACGTAGACAGGTGCAGTGAACTCGGAGGGCACCAGCGAGCTTGGAGCTGTACGTTTCGCGGTCGATATTGCATAAATTGCGGAAAATTCGAACGGATTGATGAGCAGTATCGACAGCTTCGGCACGTTTGCACATTCGTCGGCGTGCTTCAGCCAAGGCGCATAAGGCTGCAGCGAGCTCCGGATCAGATCTCTCCGGCCCGTTGTTTCCTATCTCGTGATGCATTGCAACACCAGCCTCAGCTGCACTCAAGGCGTCCGCGTATCGTCCGGAATCCACTAAGCAGCGTGAATGGAGGATGAGAGATGATACGAGGTTCCGCCTGCCAGTTTCAGAATAGTCTTTGGCGATATGTCGTCGGATATCAACGGCTTTCTCGATGGACTCCAATGCTTCCTCCCGATAGCCTGCAGTGCTGAGACTTAAAGCCTGGGTGTGCAATGAAGAAGCCAACCGCTCGTGGCGGTATACCGGATGCTTCCCTTCGAGATCCCGCTCCAACCAGCTGTACTTTGATCGGGTCGCACCAGGTTGTGGAGATGGGGTGGGACTGCGGCCGGGTGATCGATTGGGAATACCAGTCGTGCTCGCAGCCTTGTTTGGGTGTAACATGCTGTGGTAGCCCCCGGATGGACTCAGACCAGGTTGAGGAGATGGAGTTCGATTGGGAAGACCACCCGTACTGGCAGCTTTGTGAGGGTGTAACAAGCTGTGGGGAATTGTTGAAGGGCTCGGCGAGGTGGAGGCATGGTGAGGTTCAGGAGGAGTGGGTAATGGCTTCTTGGCTGGCCGACGTGTTGGCAGAGGCGGTGGTACTGGGGAACGAGGTGGTACAAGATTGGCTCTAGTTTGTGCAAGGTCGTCAATGTTCGTGTTTCGAAACTGGTCCGTCAGGTCGGCCAAGGCACCAGGACTCATGATTATGGGATCCGGGTCGCTGTCCTGCAAATTATCCGTTAGGGACGCTTGACAGTTATGGAGAATACGAGGAAGAAACACGCACGTCAGCTTGTTTGAACATCCACCAATTCTTTTGGTTGCTTTCAATGAGCGCGAAATCAATCTAATTGTGATCAGTCACATCATATGAAAGGTTCACGATCAAAGTAATCACCGGTGTAGACTCTTCGCTATCCCGGAGGCTCCACATCACTCGAGGGTTAGCACTCGGATATATTCTAGATTGTTCATGCGTTAGCGCGTTAGCGGTCAAGATGGGTACCTAACTCACAAGTAACAGTCTGGAGCAGATACCTCGGAAACTTGCTTCACGACCCATTCGAAGTGCTCGGGTTGAACGAACAGTGAATTTCCCGGCTTCGGTCTGGGTTCGCACTGTGCAAAAAAACCACCGGGACAACTTTGGAAGTCATATTTATTGTTTGACTTCAGCGTTATTCGCCACTGCGGGTTCTAGATTGGTTCGTAATGTACAGGTGATTACACGATCTACGCACTTTGTATTCTGGGGACGATGTTGCAGATAGATACTTTTGACGTGGTGGAAGACCGATCCAGCTCTTTCTTGCAACATTTTGAATATAGTACAAGCCATCCGGAATACATTCGTCTTGTACAAATGTCATTACACACGAGATGGTTTACAGAAGTGTACACGCGACCGGGCGGGCTGCTCTTCAAGAACGTGGCCTGACGGCAACGGAACGATGGCACGATATGTGTGCAGACTTTGCAATGCGATGTCCAGCTTGAAGCGAGAGTGTATGACTCACGTCCAAGTAAGGGAGTATGAGTGAAAAGCGAATTCCGTGCAATCACGACAAGAACAAGAGGAGGAAGAAGGAAACACGGCTTGCACGCCGGGAGAAGCCTTCAATGTCCAACGTTTTGACCGAAATTTTTGCGTTCCTGGAGACTCATTTCCCTTTTACAAGGCAAAGTAGACTGATAAAGTCCAAATTTGACCTCGAAAGCGCCAAAGTGTCAAGGATGCCGGCAGAGTACATGTACTGTACATATGGTAGCTGAATTGTTCGAACGTTGCTGTGATGTGATAGTTTGTCCCATGTTTGTTCGGTTCTCTCCTTGTCCAGACACCCAAAGAACACAGGCTCTTTGACCCCGCCTGTGTGATAAGACAAAGCAGCCAATCTACGGGTGGTTGGATGTATTCGCCAAGCCCGTAATGTTGCCAAGGTTCCTGCTGACTACATTGCTGGAAAAGGTCTTGAGCGCCAATCTTGTCTTGGGATAGAGAAATACCAGTCGGAAATTCACGACAAGGGTGCGGAAAAGGGTGCTGGAATATCGCACCACCTCATGGCACAATCCCGAAGGCTCAACTCGCGATCTTCACGTTTGTTCTTTGTGGTGATTTTCCCATCGTGGTACGAGATCTGGATTGATATCTCGGCACCCTGTCCGCAACTCTCTCGATGCGACCTATCATTTCGTCATTCATACTTCATGGAGCAAGAGAAGCATCGCTTGCTCATATTTTATCATGCCCGAAATCAAACTGATTTCCATCGCAACTATTGGCGGAGAACTTCAAGTTAACCTTGGCGAACTTAAGCTAATCCCGCGCAGCGCCGAGAAGAACTGCGTTAAACGTAAATACACGAACCCCACAACCAACCACAAGGCCCTCTTGTTCTCCCACTTCATCGATTACAACACCGTACTTTTGTACCTCCCAGCAGTCAATAATGGGTGCGCAGATTCATCGTCTTAATGGTCGTCTTACGGCTGTCTAACAGGATACATCGATAACTCGTGTGCAGACGGACCCGTCGATAAATTGTTCCCCCGCCAGCAAACTGGCTCATCGTCCCCTAGTACTTCGTACGTGTTGTTGCCAAACGGCTTACTACCAAAACATCGACCGTGCATTCAGACCTTCGTCGAGCGGAAGCAACACGGTGACTGTGAGCTCCTTTACGCCACCAAACCGACTCTCGCCCGTCCATTTTTTCCTAATGTCCACACTCTAGACAACCGTAACACCATCGCCAATTGTATCCTCCACTGCATCCTCCCTCATCCCAGAAGACACAACCATAATATACTACCCACCTGGTCACCAACGCTCCACCAACCACGCCCCTGAGACCGCGCTCGCCGCCGTTTTCGCGGCGATCGTGGTGATCACCGCTGTCGTCATTACAGTGCTGGTCGTCCGTAAGAGACGTATGCAACGCACTCGCCGAGCATCACGACCGCAATCTGGGCCTCCGAGTCGTTTGGGTTCAGGACCACCATCATCGATCGCCGGAACTCATCAACTACGTGACATCGAGATGGGCCAAGAGAAGTAACGCCGAAGGGGAACTCGGACATGTGAGAACGTACGCTGATTGCGCGCCTTCTTGGAAGTAGAACCCTCGGCCAAGGAGCGGGACGAGTTGGACGTCACCCACGGAGGCGCTACCCGAAATGGTCTTGTCAATGCGTGGTAGGTGCATGGTGGTGTGTAATGGGCTTGGCACATCACATCACATAATTGCCGTCCATCTGTCTTGGCTTCGGCGCATCCGGGTTGGGTGTTTGTCGCCGAGGTTTGGGCGGAAGAATAGGCGTTGCTTCTTGCACAATATCATGGCGCACTTCTGAAGCAGCCGGCTACGAGGGGAAGAGACGCCATGAATTAATCGCCCATGATGTCCCTGGATTTCATTGCACACCGACGGACCGTAACACGAGCTATAGCACAATTGAAAATCCCAAAATTCTAGTTTCATATGCATAACAACATTTGGATTCTGTCAACCGTGTGTTCAACTCCTGAAGTTCTTGATAGTATTCCATTTCGTCAAATTACGGTCTAATTTTAATGTAATTTCCGAAAGCATAAAAATATTTACGCCTTGACCAGTTTGTGAAAATATTTTTATGCGGGCAAGGGCAAGTGAAAAACGAAACGAATTTTTTGAACACATCCAGGCTGTGTCCGACAAGCCTACAGTTTTCAGAAAAAGAATTACGCACCATGTTTGTACAATACATTCATTCCAGATGGATGACGAAATTCTCGCCAAAAAAAACTATTTTATACACCATCAGTCTCCATGGTTTAGCTTACTGCACAACTCGCATGCAGAGTCATTGCAGACGCGCCTTCGCCGGCCCTACAGTCCCCACGTGATCAGTGATCGAGTGTAAACAGCATTCGAAGTTCGAACCATCGTCGATGTCCACAAGATGCAAAATTGTAAAGTATGCAAGCAAACTGACAATTGGTCCGCGAAGTTTCTCCTCATCTGCTCCCAGTGTATGACAGGATACCATCACCGTATGTTCTCATTTTATATCATTTCGTTTTCATGTCATTGTGCCGCGCTTTATTCAGAGCTGACGAGTGGATGAAATGTACGATGCGCAGGCTGTTGTAACCCACCGATGGACTACGTCGAGTTCACTTCCCTCATCTGTTCAAGCCTGAAGAATAACCCTGGCAACGGACCTGCTGCTTGGAGGTGTGGAACGTGTATGAAGGGCAAAGGCACGGAGGATGTCGGCGAACGCACTGCACAAATTTTCACTGCAGTAAAGGCGAAGTCAGCAACACAGCCGGAAGCGGGAATAATGGAGCCTCCGGCGGACGAAGTGGGTGCACAGGTGACGAAGGCGGCCCCACCGAATGGGCCAACGCGGCTGGCTGAGACGCCAAATCCAACTTGTGAGAGTTCTCCGTCACTATCGTGCTGGAGTTAATTTGACCATGTCACCCCAGCATCTCAAGATGTAGTAGGTATACCTAAGTCAAATTCCAATGGCCAAGCTAGAAATAACAAAACCACTTTGCCACCATCCACAATATCAAATTTGGTTCGGTGGTGCATTCCCTCTGGGCCTCCCCCAACACAGCCAGCTAATTTCATAAATCTTACGCCTGGCCCTTCTGGGCCGTCGTTTCTCCAATACCCACACTGGGGCGATGCCAGTTCATTGAATCATAGCACTTCACCGATGCGAACATCTCGGGCACATACAAATATACGCTATCAATATGACTGCTACGAAAACCACGATAACAGAAACTTAATCGTACCAGAAACATCCCAAGCCGTGCCCCCCTCATCTGTTCAATCGAACCGAAGCCAGTTCACACAGCCAATGTCGTTGTCCCGTCATAAACGCACTGGGCCCTACCGTCCACGCGGACGTTCGTCCACTGTCCGTGATTTGCGCGGCCATCGTAACCATGCCCGACATCCCGAGGCCCCTATTAACGACGTCATATCCACTGTCATGGGACATGTCCAGAATTCCAGCACTGCGCATTCGATCGGACTACACCGAGGGGGGGATACTAGAGTGGACGCGGAAAAGAATCATTCATCGTCGATGTCCCCATCTTCTCCACCCACCCTATCTACGCCAACAGACGACGACGATTCGGATTATGTTGATCAGGAATCACCTCCTCAGAGAGCTTCGCGACCAACTTTTGCTAATGCTGCCCAGCGTGAGCGGTGGAGGGCTGTGCAGAGAAATAAGAGGAGATCTGACGCTTCAAAGAGGGCCAGGAAGCCTCCCCCTCCCGGACTGAAAAAGAAGAAGAACCCTCTCGCTTTGACAAAAGACCAGCTGGATCTCAGCGCTCTACAGCTCACACAAGCAGAAAAACGCAATCACGCATGGTTATTCAATAAGCCTATCACGCAATACTACCCTCGTTCGGTCCCCCGCCCTCCACCTCAACGACCAACCACACCGCGAAATGGAAACGAGGCAAACACGGAAATGGATGTCGACCTCGACTCGCACCAAACACAGCGTTCGCGCAAACCAACCGCGCCTACCCAGCTCCCGATTCTCAAAAGTCATCGCTCCGTCAGACAGCGAGGGTTCTCTATGGTCGCTCCAGAAGTTTGGGAGGAGAGGATCGAGAAGGGGAAGGAGATAATGGAGAGGTCTTCAAGTTTGAGAGATGCTGACAGTGAATAGCGATATTGGGAGGTCTTTTTCTATGTTTTTTTTTGTCAACAGTTTGTATTCGTCAAATTTTATGACCCCCTCTCCATTAGAATAGCATAGGATATACAAAACAGCATCATAACTTATTACAATAAATCACAAATTATATCGTCTGGCTCCACAAAATAGGCGTCCACGAATCATCGCCAGCCACTACTTCCACAGCGTTTGCACCTTCTTCCACACCTTCAGCACGCCAGTTCCGATACTGTTGCGATTCCCAACGTCAGTCCCAGAGAATGCATTCGCGAGTCTGGAAAATATAATACGTACTTGGCACCTTCAACATCCTCCATCTTCACCCATCGTAACCGCAATGCAGGGCTTTCGTCGGGAACGTCCACTTCACATCCATCAACTTCCTCGTCCCCGTTCGTCCGTTTTCGCTTCTTCGTCTTCGCCTCCTTCCCTTTCGTGCTCTTAACCTTTCCACTTCTCGGTCCTCGCTCGTTCTCCTCCTCCGCGTCTTCCGCATCCCGTTCCTCCTCCGCCTCCCCTCCAAAATCAAACTCCTCCCTCAACCCCGGCGGCCTCCCATCACCGCCCCCGCCCCCACCACCACCCCTCAACCCAACCCAACAAACGCGATACGTCTTCCTAATATGCGAGAAAACATGCACCACGTCTCCCGCCGGCTTAACATGCACGATCTCCACCTTCCCTCCATCCTCTCTAACTCCATTACCACTATCCCCAACGGTGGATTTCTGAGAGGCCTTGGATGAACTGGCGCCGAAGAACGCCGAAGTGACGTCGTATTGCCCCTGCACGGGGTCGACGAGCGCGCGGCTCACGACGGATTGTGCTATGCGCGCGAGCTCTGATGGTGAGTTTGATTTCGTTCCTGCTGATTTTGAGTGTGCTTTGGAATTTTGCGTTGCGGGGGACGCTGCGGTGGGAGATGCTATATTCGGCGATGTTGGGAACTCGTGTAAACCGGCAAGGAGACCTGGCAGAAAAAGCCAGTGTTCAGCGTCCTCGGATTCAAAGGAGGAGATTATTGATAGTAGCATACCTTTCTCCGGTCTTCTCACCAACAAGAACCACCGCTGTCCCTTCCCCTTCCCTTTCCACACATCTCCACCACCGCCTCGCCACTCAACAACACAAACAACATCTACCTCCTCCCTCGCTTTCTTCTTCACGACCTTCATTGGGAAGCGCGTGACGCCGCCTGTGAGGGGTAGAGGAGCGCAGAGCGTGCATAGGTCTTCTATGTCTTGCGTTTCTGCGTCGACGTCGATGGGTTCATAAGCATTCTTTTCTTTCGATATTTTCTATACATATGGGAAATTTGGGTTAGTTGCTAGAAAAGTTTAAGATGAGGTTATCGAACCACACATACCTTCTCCTTCTCCTCCTTCACCATATTATAAGCCATACACCATTCCCCCACCGGACATTCCGCACAAAGCGGGTCCTTCGGTTTGCATACCGTGCTCCCAAGCTCTATGAGCGCCTGATTAACATCCCCCGGTACATCTACGCTTTTCACGAGATCTGTTGCGCCCGCCCAGAGGAGCGCGAGCGTTTGCGTGGACTTAGGAGGCGAGTGGAGGGCGAGGAGGCGGGAGAGGAGGCGGTGAACGTTGCCATCTAGCTGTCCACATCAATCACAATACAACAAAAATTAAGTAGAGCAATAAGAAAGAGGAACGAAAGACGTACAGCAGGTTCGCACCGCCCATAAGCGATACTACATATCGCACCGGCGCTATACCTTCCAACCCCAGGTACGTGCTTCATAAGCTCGTCTACGGTGTCTGGAAGGCGGCCGGCGTATTGGGGCGAGGATACGACGAGCTTAGCGGAGGAGAGGAGCCGCGAGGCGCGGGAGTAGTAGCCGAGGCCTTTCCAGAGCGAGTTGATGGTTTCGATATTGGATTGGGCCTGGGCGGAAGGATTTGTGAGTGGAAGACGGCGAATGTGGGAGAACGGGTGGGGGGACGTACGAGGGCTTGTATTGTGGGGAACCTGGAAAGGAACGTCGCCGGTAAGGACGGTTCGGTGGTCATTAGTATGGTAAAAATTATTATTATTAATAGGCTCACTTCTCCATCCACCGATTGTAATACGGTATAACGGTAGCGACCTGCGTCTGCTGGAGCATGATCTCGCTCACCCACACCTCGTACGCGCGCTGCGCCTGCTCGTCGCGCGAGAGCGACGCGTCGTAGGGTTTGCGCCACGGCATCGCGCGCAGGTCGCGTACTCTTGCGAACCATGAAACGAGCGCTGTGCGGAGAGGAGGGAGGGAGGATGCGGGGATTGTGTGGAGAGAGGGTGGGTGGGGGTTGGTGGAGGTCGCAACTAGCACTTGTGTGTCTAGTTGTACGCCTGGGTCATTTGGGGAGGTGGTGCGTTTCCGAGGTTTTTTTGAAGTCTTTTTGGGAGACTTGCGAGGAGAAGAGATGGTGAAGTCCACATCGATATCGTCGTTGTCGTACGCGTCGTCATTATCGCTATCAAGTTCGAACGCATCAGAGAAGTCGGAAGATAGCTTGCGCTTTAGAGCTTTTGGCATGCAGCGAAACGTAAAGGTTATGATAGAAGCCGAAGTGTGACGTTACGCGACGCGTCTGGCTACGTCGCATGGACTCGGAATTCAAGCACCTCGAGGAAAATGTAGATTTTAAAAATCGGTTAGATAATCCAGGCCGTTCACATAAAATACAAAAGAAGCCAGTACCGCCTTATGATAATAAACGAATGATCTACCACGCCCGAATGGATTTTCCAAAATCGCCCGCTCAACCTTCCTGTTCATTCCTGCAATCCAGAAAAATCGCCCAGAGCGCAGTCACCTTGCGTCTCCGTATAACGACTCTTCGTGAAGTCCCTAAATTCGGAGAACCAATCCGTACCTCCCAAAAATCAAATATGTCGAACGGTTATCGTGGACGCGTTTTGATCAATGCCTGTGAAAATTTGGTCGACGAGTTGATCGAAGTCTTTGCTTTGGAGGTCGCAATGGATGTGAATGGTGGAGGTGCGCGTACTAGTAATTGTTCGAAGCTATCTCGTCGGTTGAGAGTGAGTCGATTGAGATCTGCACGAGCCATTGTCCTTTGACCCTAAATAACCTACTTTTGTTTCCCTGGTAAAACAGGAGAGTCGATCCAACTGTTGTCTCGCCTTGTAGTGAGAAGAAGTCTAGTACGCAGGGAAATGAAGTAGCCATGCTTGCTGTAACACCGGTAGGTTCACAGCTGTATGGAGAGTCGTTCTGTCGTCCTCATATGTTACGTAGATTTGATCAAGAGATTGAATGGCAACGAACAGACTTAAGCTTCGCAAACTTCTCGAGGACAAATTCCAGATAAGATCGAAGCCGCTTTGAAGTCGGCGAACGCGAAATGACGTCGATGTGACGCTAGTTGGGTTAGCCAGTCCTTCATATCCATGGCATGGCCGGGTCATATCATAGAATGGGACCCGAAGCTTGGTGATAGGAATGCATAAATCAGATCAGACGCAAGAGACGCTTAAGAACGGGTGCCAGCACAAAGGTAACTATTAGGAGAGAAGAGGATCGACGTGACGAACTGATGCGCAGCCGCATGCCCACGTGGACCGTCCAGATCTAGACCGCCTCCGAGAATTCATCTTTTTTCTGCTTGGCTTGCACCCTACCAGTGCTGTCATTCTTTACCAGCGACCATCTCCACCGAAAAACTTTGGGCTCAACACGCGCACGCTCTGACCGCCGAACCACATATTCTAGCCTCACGCAACGTTGGCACGCGAACTGCGGTCATTTTTCGGCCTTTTTAGAAGAACCATTCGCAACTACATATCTCCCAGTACACTTGCGGTCTCCCATCACCGGCGCAGCATCTCCCATATCCAATATATACCCCCCTGGTCTTTAATCTCCTCATCGCTCTAGTAGTACTCTTTGCTATACACTTCACCACTGAAGACAAAGACGGCGATTCGCGACGATTTGTTTTTTCGACGACGAACCACCCAGAGCTAACCACGGTAGAACCAATATATGGCTCAACATGAATCCACTGCTACATACTACAAGCTGCAAGACCTGGGTAGTGGCGGGTTGGGTGCGCCCGCAGTCATCGACACGACGCCCCGTCTCTTCGGCATGCCTCTCAAATACGTATCGTACGTCAAATCCTCTCTTTACGCCTTGTATCATCTTTCTCACTCAGGGCATTCACGCAGCCTCATAACCCTCGCGATCCAAAACGCCGCGCTCGCCCTAATAATGCACTACTCGCGCATCAGCACGCCGCCGGACAAGAAATACTCAGCAGCGACGGCCGTCCTCCTCGTCGAGCTCCTCAAGGGCAGCATATCGTTCTGCATCGCGTACCACCGCGTCGACGAGCACGGCGCGCGCACGCAGCCTCCGCAGCAGCAGAACTTTCCACGAAAGGCCGCGAAGGAGGGGTTTTTGGGAGATGTGTGCAGGAGGGTGGGGTGTGTGACTGAGAGATTGGGGAGGCTGAGGAGGGAGGTGTTTAGTCCGGATTGTTGGAAGCTGTCGATACCCGCTATCTTATACGGTTCGTCCTTCGTCCTTCTTCCTTCTCCCACCTCCCCCATTCCTTCCTCCCTTGAATTCGAATTCGAATACTAACACAATACGCCTTCGCCCACGCAGTAATCCAAAACAACCTCCAATACATCGCCGCGTCCAACCTCTCCGCCGCGACGTTCCAAGTGACATACCAGATGAAGATCCTCACGACCGCGTTCTTCTCCGTCGTCCTGCTCCGCAGACAGCTCTCCCGCGCGAAGTGGGCAAGTCTCTGTGCGCTCGCGCTTGGTGTGGGCATCGTGCAGATTCAGAGCGGGGATGCCGGCGCCAAAGTCGGCGGCGGCGGTGGCGGCGCTGGAGGAGGTGGTGGAGGAGGTGGAGGTAGTGGAGGTGGCGGGGGAATGGGTGGTGGGGGAGGAGGAGGAGGAGGAATGCTCGAAGGCGCGAGCGAGATGCACCCCCTCACAGGCCTAACCGCCGTCCTCTGCGCATGTTTCACCTCCGGGCTCGCCGGCGTCTACTTCGAGATGGTGCTCAAGGGCTCGCACGCGGACCTCTGGGTGCGCAACGTCCAGCTCTCCCTGTTCTCCATCGTCCCCGCGCTCGTGCCCATCTTCGTCTCGCCCTCTTCCTTCTCGCCCTCTTCCTCCCCTTCCACTCACTCCTCCTCACCCCCACCGTCGCCTCCATCGCCATCAACTCATGGGATACTGCAAACCGCATTCGCAAACTTCACGCCCTCAGCCTACCTAACCATCCTCACACAAGTCCTCGGCGGGCTCCTCACCGCCATCGTCATCAAGCACGCGGACAACATCCTCAAAGGCTTCGCCACGTCCCTCTCCATCATACTCGCGTTCCTGGTCGGCATGCTGGCGTTTGGCGAGCGCGCGACGGCCGGGTTCGTCGGCGGGGCGGGGGTGGTGCTCGTTGCTACGTGGGTTTATAATAGAGGAGAGGGGGCGAGGAGGGAGGGGAGTGGGAGTGGGAGGGAGGTGGTTGTGTTTGATGAGAGGGAGGGGGATGGGGATGGGGAGCTGAGGGACCCGGAAGAGCTGTCGCCTCGCCAAATTGCCAAACTCGACGCACTCTCCGTCGGAACGCGCGATCCAACCCGCTCAACCTCCATATCAGCAGCCTCGTCATCAGCGACACTGCTAGAATCCCCATCCTCATCGTCACCGTCAGAACACTCGTCCCCGCCAAAATAAACAATAATTATAATTTCCCGCAGAACCATCTATCCATTGGCATCCCGCCTCTGCCACCGCATGAATAAAATTAATGTATTTAGATTATTTCAATTGGGTTTTATGACGTCGAATTCGTTGCAAATTAATTGTGTCCACCTGGGGATCGCGTTGGACGCGTATTGGACTGGGGTGCATATATTAATGGTCGCACACGGACTTCAAGGCGATAAGTTCACTGAAGCCAGTTTGTAGGGGCAAGGTTTGGGTAATGCTCAGCCTTTCTAAGCCAGCACCCTCATTTGATCGATCACATACCGTGATTTAAATATCTGGTACATCAAATGGTACAGCAAGCCAAGGAATAAATGTCCACTATACAGTTTCTTTTCCCAATAACGGATCTATATGACAAACGTCCGTGCGTCATATTAAATCAAGGATGAGTGGTTCAAAGGTCCAATTTCTACATGACGCCGATGAACAGGAGATTACAATTAACTACAGACCGGCCGCCTCCAAAAGCTTCGCAAAGTTGGGTGTGCCGAGACCCGTGACCTGCAAAATAATTCAGTTCAATATCAGGTCATTCGGCACTAAAACACAGAAAACGCACCGGATCCCATCCCTCTTTCGCAGGGAAACCGGTCGTGTTGCATCCCAGATTGCTGCCTGCGTTGTCGAAAAGGTCAATTTGAAGTCAAAAATCTCGATAAACACGATGCCGTGTTCTTACCCGTCGTGACATCGTTAAATGCCCAGGGGTTTGCGTACAAGAACGGATTCAAGAACCCAAGTACAGGCTTCCCAGCAGCAACGAGTCTATCATTGAGGAGTGACACGATACTTGCGAATATGGGACTCGAGCATCTGGTGCCAGAGACGACACCTGTCTTGCCGCCCACCACGATTTCGATGTTTTGTCCCTGGGCGGAGACATCGGGGAATGCATGGCCGGCTTTGTTGAATTTGCCCGAGTTGAGGGTGCCGATGGAGGTGAGGTAGGCGGAGACGGCGGAGTATTGGTATGAAGGAGCCGTGAAGACGTTAGAGAAACCGCCGGAAGAGAAGGTCGCAGCTGTTTCCGGGTTGCTAGCTGTAGTGGCGCCGACGGACGTCATGCTGAAATAACGATGAATAAATATTCCAAAACAATCGGCAGTGAACGACGTACAAAGGGCATACAGATGGGAAAGTGGGGACGAAATTCGTGCATCGCGCATACTGCGATCCCGAAACGCCTCCGTCGCCTGATGCGAACAGGATAGACACTCCGCGAGCACCGAGTTGCATGTACGCGTTACAAAGCGAGCTGGAAACGGGGTTCCAGTCAGCATGAGAAGTGCCACAACAAAGGAGAAAATACAAGACGAACTTTGCCAATGTCTGCGATACAGTGTCCTCGTTCTGTGCATAACTAGTTGTCAATACTTGAGGGGGACTAGCCTGCTTTTGCAAGAACGTGATGATATCCAAGAAGCCGCCGAGATGGTCAGTGTTATTTAGACCGACAGAAATAAATGTCGTCGGCACTCCTGAGGCTACGCCTATGGTGTATTGAATGTCCAAATTCTATCCCAGAAGTCAAAATTGTGAACACCGGTACTAATTGACGACATACGGCTTCATCGCATGCTTGATTAGCACCTTGGGGATTGGACCTCCATCGAGCGTCGTCAATGTGAACGTCGTGGCCGAGCTGAGGTCCGGTCGATGCGTCGTCAAGAACCTCTGAAATTCCGCGACCACGATCAGTCAGAAATGAAAGAAGGAATGCTGTTTTATACCTTGAGATCAGCCTGATTTGCAAACTGAAAGTCGTGCCCAGCAACACCGAGTTTGTTCGAATCTTGGCTCGCGAGAGCCGTTGGAATGCCGTACAGCGCACGGAGGCAGGCTGGAGTTACGGCAGTCGCGCATGACGCGGGGACAGCGTCCGAAGAGACATTCGCATCAGGCGCAACTTTGAGAGGCGCCGATATCATCGGCAAGCCAAACGGGTTCGGAAATCTGATTGTGATCGGTAATATGGAGAAGGCATGAAAATCAAGAAATGAATTGACATACGATATCGTTGGGTGTACGAGCTCGACATGACCTTTTAGTTCCGTCGGAATTGAGTACGCCATCGTAAGCTCGCTGCTTGTTCCGGTTTCTGGATGAGTGAATGTCGTGAATTTGGCATTGAGCAGCGCATTTGCCTTGCTGACGGGAATGGAAATGGTGAGCCAGTCTCCAGCGGGAGATATTGGTGTTGCGGAGAGTCCGTTTGATGAGAGCCATTCGTTCACGATGGATATGGTACCAGGGCTGGGTTTAACAAAGGCTTCAACCTAACACATTGAAAACGAACGTGAAAAGGGTGGGTATGTCCGTGCATAATTGCGCACTCACCTCTTCCTGAGATAGGTGTTGCCCATAGAGAGCACTTGTCGGCGTGCTGACGTCGAGAAGGGCTTTCTCGAGTCCGGCGGGATCGCTTTGCGCGAGAGCGATGCGCAAATTAAGGACCCTATCCGCCGGTGCAGGACCACTGCTCACGAAGCCAGCTGGTATGTCGCTCCTAGTCTCATGTACCACAAGATCGCGGAAGATCGGCGTGGTATGCGCCAATAAGAGAAGTGATAACATCAGCAGCGATGAACTGAACATCGTAGCGATACAGTGAAAAATCAAGGAAATCGACTGAGGCGGAATTCGGATTGCTGGAGTTTGTCTGCTGCCTTGGAAGGTTTATTCGTACCAAATTCAATTGCGCAATTATATCTCTTGTGAAGGCGGGGGAGTGCAGTGCCATGTGTGCAAGACCAGCGCAGTTGGTTTGATTGCCGTAGGCATTATGGTGTGGCGTTGGTATATGTTTCGTACATGCAAGGAAACCACATAGGCCATATGTCGAGATCAGTAAAACAATCGGTACCCATTAGGTACGAGCAGAGACCCGGCTTCGTCACAATACAGAGCGGAGGTGGGGTTCGGAGGAAACTTCTTCGGACCGGTAAAATGTCGAGGAAACGGGTGTACTGTCTGATGTGAGAGAGATAGGAGTGAAGCTCGGCGAAGAATCCTGGAAATGAGACTAGAGCTCTGGCCTGTGAATGGAAGGCTTCCAGATTTGTTGCGGTGTTGGCTTGCTCACAGCCGCGAACTCCGCGTGTGACCGGTATAAACCGTCAAGCCACACGGTGCGTCCCGTATGCATCGCCACGACGACGGGTTCGCATGGAGAGCTAATTAATAAATAGTGCATGGGTGCGAGTCGACAAATGATCCCCGATTAACTCGAAGTACGACTCGGACAAATCGTGTGTTGCACACGAAGGTGGTGTCATGGGCTGTCGCGGACTAGCCTCAACCGTGGTGCCCGGGGTGCAAATTGGAAGGTTGACATAGGACACTGGTACTTATTTTGTGCTATTTTGAAGACGACGAGGTTCTGGATGGTTGTCAAGACCTAAGGCGAAGAAGGAGCGAGTTACCGGAAGATGCCGAGTTTCCATTTTTGCTCCATGTTGGTGGAGAGCCTTTGAATTTCGGTTTGGACGAGTTCAAGGCACATACAGATAGGTACCCATATATTGCGGGAGACACAGATGGCAAAGACTAGTGCGTATTCGAAGGTTTCAAGACGAAAAACAGCCCACATTTTGATTCATCTCGTCCAGGGATATGTCGCAACGGAAAGTTGCTCGAGACAGGTTAGGTGTTGAACTGCTCACTTGTCCAATTGCGCATGTCTGACAGAGCGTCGGGAGGAGAGGACGACAGGAAGGAGAATCAGACCGTGATTGAAAACCGTTGAAACATGGGCTGCATAATGCCGGCATTTGGCAGGGTGGCTGGGAAGACTGGCAGACTCGACGAAGACTAGCATAGGCGAGGACCAGCTTCAACCGGTGAAGCGTGTTGAAGTGGTCAAGACTGCCTCGAAGTCTCGGAGTACAGTAGGATGGAGAATTAGAGCTTGCTTGCAAGTACAGTAGTACAATGATTTCTCTGCGTACTTCATGACAGACCTCTCTGTCTTAGCGCCTAGCCTCGATAAGGCGCACGAACTTCTACGTCAGAACCGTTACGAATCGTGAGGTCGTTGTGAAGACACTTTGTAAGGGGCATGGTTTGTCAGTGGAGGTCGTACAGTAGGAAAGTTCATGGTGTTGGATTTACGTAAGGTGCTCACGTCATTGTTTGGCACTGGTGACTCCGACAAACATGCATCTCGACAGATACCACACACGAAGCTGACTTGAGGACACCGGAGGTAACGACGTCGGTTGTCTCAAATCAACAATTCGCGTAGAAACGGTCGGAGCGTAACACGGCGCACACAATGATTGGTTCTTGCTCCGAAGACCCACTTGCGAAGCCAGACCAACTGTCACATTTGATCTGTTGCTTTCATTGCCCATCGGAAGCTAGCTTGTAGTTTCTGAATCCCGGAAATGTGACCGGTCAATCGCGTCATTGTCGTGATGTCACTCAATACGTTCAGAGGTGCATGGGGTTCAAACAGTCCAAATCCACCATCAAAAAGATTCTTTAAAGTCAAGCAATGCTCTATCTCACCAAGGAATCTTGGATATTTTCTGACAAATCGGCAGCATTCGTTATCCGTATCTCAGCGGACATTATGTCCTAACACCGAGCAATTTTATGATCGGCCATTCCTCTTGCGGAATCTTGTCACAATGGCCGAACAGACTCTTGGGATCGACCGTGAAGCCTTGAAGCCAAACCTAAGATCGCCGCGTCCGAGCTCCATTGGTCCAAAATCAATGGGAATCAATGGTTTGGCGATGAAAAGATCACCTGGACTGTCTCTTCGTCAACTCCCCTCACTTAGTCAACATAAGCTCCAGCATTGCGACACCCCTGCTGACGGCAACCTGCCTTCTCTCGTTAAGGACCCCCAATCGGTTACTTAACTCCATGTCAAGTTTTATTTATATGGTTCTTTTTATATCTCGTTTGCAGGTTCCGTAACAATGTGTGCATTCTCGCATTGATGCATCGGCGAGCAATGGCCGCGTCCCGATATAAGTACTGTGAGGAGAGTTTTGAGACCGATACTTGTTCTATCACAATGAGTCCTCTTCATCCGACTTACCCTGCCTTCCCCATCATGCCTTTCTTGGGATTTATCGCGCCGCTACTTCCTCTGGCTTGGATTGGCACTGACAACACCGGCGTCATTCTGTACGCAATCTGGGCTTCATTGGCATGTCTGGACCGATTCATCAACTCCGTTGTGTGGTACGGTAACGCGCTCAACCCTGCGCCAATTTACTGCGACATATGTATGTCTTCAGTGGCATTGTCTGTCGTTCGTGGACGCAAATACCGCCTCAGCGTCTAGGTTCTTTATCGGTGTTAGTGTCGCACTTCCCGCTGCATCAATGTGCATTATTCGTCGGCTTTATTTGATATCGTCCATGAAATATTTCCTTGCCGATGCACGACAAGTAAATAAAAACAGTCATGATTCAGCCCATACATACGACTAACGTAATCATCAGAAACGTTGGGCATTGATACAGGATCTCTCGATTGTACAGATGGCACTGGGTAAGGAATTACCACGAGCCCCTTTTACGCGATCCACCTACCTCACTAAATTTAGAATACACTGTGGAAGGTAGCCCAGCGCAAGAGTATCGCATTTGAGATCAGCCGTCTGACCTCGATAAGGCCACAGATTTGATATATATGAAAACGCTGGTTGTTGGCCGCATGCATATAACGTATGGCCAACATATCTTATTACTAGTTCATGGCCACTCGTTCTTGGTCTCATCGGAATAATTTATGGAAGTGAGTGGTCCAAATGACTCCGTCTCACCTTTTCACGCTGCTCTTATGCTTGAATCAGTTTCGGTCATCCGCATAACCTTTAGAAAGCGGCGGGGATTGAATGAAATTCTCACCCGTGAAAGTATACCACGACATCGCTATAACCGACTTGTGCTATTCGCATGCGTTCCGATGTGCATCGTAGTCATCGTCACCAATCTCACGCTGGAAACTGTATTTCCATACAAAGGTTGGGCAGACACCCATGCCGACTACTCCCGCGTCAACCAGATACCTTCAATTTTGTGGCGGGCGTACCCAAGGCTTGCATTCACGATTGAGACGAGCAGGTGGTTTCTTGTCCTGTGCTCCATAGTATTCAAGTTCTTCGGGTTCTTCGGGTTTTCCGGAGAAGCCATGACTGCATACCAAAAGGCATTCTGGACTGTCGTGGGCTACGTCGGCATTGCACGGAAAGAAAAGCGACTGACGTCATTCACCATCTCAAGGTGAACTTGACTTCAAATATTCACCCGGATTTCTAACCACCCTTCGTTCGTTCCATTATAGGAAGCCACCAATGGCATCAGATGTCCGTGAGATGTCCTTTCTCCAAGGATCCGTCAATGTTCTCGAATCTATGGATCCGAATACAACTGGAGGTTCAATGACTTACCCTGAGAAAACCGAAAATTCCAAATGCAACGAGGATGGCAGTTGGAATGACGGAGAAAGTATTTTGGCATCACCCGATGTTTCTCCATCAAGTTCAGACCTTGATAAAGGAAACGCTTGAAGTTAAATGTGTTGATATTGGGAAATGTGTTGTACAATACAACCATATTTCAACCACATTGACGTCCAATGGTGCAACAACGATCTGTCTGAACAATCACCACATGGCAGAGCAAGCCGTGAAAAAAACTCCACCACATATGTACGCTCTGTTTATTTTGTTTTTCCACACCAGATATGACACACATCCACTTGGCCAGGCCAATCAAGTTTGAGCGTACGTTATAATGAAAGGTGTGTTTTCAACAAGCAACCTTCATGAGGAGCCGTGGCGTCTCGGATTTTACAATAATTTGATTCACGGCTTACACCCATACATGATGAACAGGAGACTACTAATTACAGACCTGCCGCGGCCAAGAGCTTCGCAAAGTTGGGTGTGCCAAGACCCGTAACCTGTAAAATAATTGAGTTCAATATCAGATCATTCGGCACTAAAAAACAGAAAACGCACCGGATCCCATCCCGCTTTCGCAGGGAAACCGTTCGTGTTGCATCCCGGATTGCTGCCTGTGATCATACAAAGGTCAATTTAAATTCAGAATCTCCGTGAAGCACGATGTTGCGCTCTTACCCGTCGTAACGTCGTTAAATGCCCCAGGGTTTGCGTACAAGAACGGATTCAAGAACCCAAGTACAGGCTTCCCAGCGGCAACGAGTCTATCATTGAGGAGTGACACGATACTTGCGAATATCGGGCTCGAGCAGCTGGTACCAGCGACGAGACCTGTTTTGCCGCCCACCACGATTTCGACGTTTTGTCCCTGGGCGGAGACATCGGGGAATGCACGACCGGCTTTGTTGAATTTGCCGGAATTGAGGGTGCCGATGGAGGTGAGGTAGGCAGAGACGGCGGAGGATTGGTATGAAGGAGCCGTGAAGACGTTGGAAAAGCCGCCGGATGAGAAGGTTGCGGCCGTTTCCGGGTTGATAGCTGTGGTGGCGCCGACTGAAGTCATGCTGAAAGTAACGATGAGCAAATTCCCAGACGGTTCGCAGTGAAATGAAAGACGTACAAAGGGCATCCAGACGGGAAAGTGGGGACAAAATTCGTGCATCGTGCAGACTGCGACCCCGAAACGCCTCCGTCGCCTGACGCGAACAGGATGGATACGCCGCGAGCACCGAGTTGCTGGTAAGCGTTGCAAAGTGAGCTAGAGAAGCAAGTCCAATCAGTACCCGAAGAACCATAACCTGAGAAATAAATAAAGGGAGACAAACTTTGCCAACGCCTTCGATACAGTATTCTCATTCTGGCCATAACTGGTTGTCAACACTTGAGGTGGGGTGGTCTGCTTTTGCAAGAACGTGATGATATCTAAGAAGCCACCGAGATTGTCGCCGTTATTTGGACCGACGGAAATAAACGACGTTGGCACTCCGGACGCTACGCCTACGGTATATTGAATGTCCAAATTCTATACGCGAAGTCAAAATTGTGAACACCGGGTATTAATTGACGACATACGGCTTCGACGCCTGCTTGATTAGCACCTTGGGGATTGGTACCTCCATCGAGCGTCGTCAATGTGAACGTCGTGGCAGAACTGAGATCGGGTCGAAGCGCCGTTAAGAACGTCTGAAATTCCGTCATCAGGATCAAACAGAAATGAAGAAGGAACGATGTTCATTACTTTGAGATCAGCCTGATTGGCGAACTGCTGGATGAACCCAGAAACTCCGAGTTTGTTCGAAGCTTGGGTCGCGAGAGCCGTTGGAATGCCGTACAGCGCCTGGAGGCAAGCTGGAGTTACGGTAGTCGCGCAAGACGCGGGGACAGCGTCCGAAGAGACGTTCGCGGCAGGCGCAGCCTTCAGAGGTGCAGATATCACGGGCAAGCCGAATGGGTTCGGGAATCTGTTCGTGATCATTAAATGGGTGGAGTCACGAAATCGAGAAATAAATTGACATACGATATCGTTGGGTGTACGAGCTCAACATGTCCCTTGAGTTCCGTCGGAATCGAGTATGCCATCGTCAGCGTGCTACTCGTTCCGGTTTCTGGGTGATTGAATGTCGTGAATTTCGCATTGAGGAGCGCATTTGCCTTGCTGACGGGAATGGAAATGGTGAGCCAGTCTCCAGCGGGAGATATTGGCGTTGCGGAGAGACCGTTCGCCGAGAGCCATTCGTTCACGATGGAGACGGTGTCGGGGCTGGGTTTAACGAAGGCTTCGACCTGATACGTCGAACACAAACATCAAAAGGGTAAGCATGGACGTGCGTAATCCGGAGCTCACCTCTTCCTGGGTCAGGTGTTGTCCATAAAGAGCACTCGATGGCGTGCTAACGTCGAGAAGGGCTTTCTCTAGTCCAGCGGGATCGCTTTGCGCAAGAGCGATGCGCAAATTGAGAACCCTATCTGCTGGTGCGGGACCACTGCTCACGAAGCCAGCCGGAACGTCGCTCCTAGCCTCATGTACCACAAGATTGCGGAAGATTGGTGTAGCGCGTGCCAACGACAGAAGTGATACAACTAGCAGCGATGAACTGAACATCGGAACGACACAGTGTACTAGTCAAGAGAACTGAACGCTGCGCTGGAGTCCTCAGTCGTCTTTGAGGGTTATTTATACCGAAATGCATTATTGCACGGTAATAGCTCTTGTGATCTCAAGACGGGAGAGCGCCATGTGTGCAAGTCCGCCGCGCATAGGGCAGCTAAGACCTGGGATCCGCGTGTTCATGTTAGTTCGATCATAGTAGGCGTTCTCGTGTCGCATTGGTATACGTTTGATATATCGCTGGGAATACACCACATGCCGAGTTCAATAAAACTATCGGTATCCATGCGGTACGGAAGGAGGTTTCGACCTGCATCGTCACCACACCATGGGAGGAGAGATTCAGAGTACACTTGTCCGGACCAGTAAAATGTCGAGGAAATGGAGTTCTGCCAGATATGGGAGAGATAGGAGTGGAGATCTGCGAAGGATGAGCCAGAAGTGCATCTTGAGCTTGTGGATACAGGCTGAGAAAGGAAGACGTCTAGATTCGTTGCGGTCTTGGCTATGCTACCCACACCGTTGAAGCTTGCTCGTCACTGATACCGGTAACTCGGCAAAGAACCAGAATGAGCTGCACGAGCTGGGCCATACGGTGGTCGTTCACATGCAGAAGCATTCGCTTAGATTCCCACGGCCTTATTTTTATTGACGTATTGATAACGAAGCTATCGGCGTGTTGGACATTTTAAGATGTTTTGATTTCTCCAACATTTGTATTCAAGGCATTTTTGCTTCAATGGTGCTTCTTCCGCAGTTCGACATTCGGAAAATACTCGCTGAGGTATTACAACAAATTCACCCGATTCGGCACTTCTCTCAGGCTCCCAGTGCACACAATACGTCCACGCTGCGTCTTCTTCCTGAGTCGCGAGAATCCGAGTCCTCGCTGCTTCCCGTTGGCTACGCATGAAGAACAATGCAAAATTTCCCATTAATTAGTTCCGTCCTGCATCGGAAACACTGCAGCCTGACGGACTCTGAGCAACATCGTCGCCTCGCCAGTAATTGTTCCTTTTCCAATTTCAACCCAAGCATAGCGAAGTCTGAGGTTTTCTGGCTCTCCAACTTGTCTTCCATCGACAACGACATGTTCCCACTATGCTGCACCTGTAAATGGCTTCGTTACAGCCCACTTTAGGTTTCACGACGTCCACACCTCACGATGATGAAGACTGATCTAATCGAGTATGTCACGATTGCTTCAATCAAGATATGCGTTTCGGCAGTGGGGCATGGATGAGCGATATGGAGCAGGTGAATCGACTTATAATTCTTCGTCGTCTATGCGGCCAGTGACACGCCTAACTTGGAGTGCGTCGGGAACCGCGAGAAGACTGAAGAAGTGTGAAAGAGGACTCGTGCAGTAAAATCGGACCAAAATGGAATTAGACTGCGGTATTGTAAATCTGTGCGCGATACCGAGAACAATCAGGATCGCCCCAAAAGATAATTAAAAGCAATCACATTATCAGAAAATGCCTCCAGTATTATTAATTCCCATTTCGTCGGCCCGGTCCTCGCCGCCACCATGGTCACCGTCTTCAACACCACCCACAAACGTCCCAGTGCTATTGGTGTGTGTAACGGCACTTGCAATCCGGCCAGTCGTTATTATAGTCCGTTCGTTTGCTTTGAACGCTCCCAACTCCAGCGATGTGCTAAGTTCCGCACGGTTTGATAATGTGTCTGGTTCCCGCAAGTTCAGCATGAGCCTCGATATCACAATCGCGGCCATTCTGGACAGTAAAGAAAAATATTGATCATAGAAGAAAAATTGGATGGAATTAGCATAACTTACATAGGAACAAAATTAGTGCTGAGTCCTTTCAGTGGAGGCTAGCGACAAATAATCAATACCAATAATGACATAAACGGAATGGATTGCAGTACTGGGCAATACTTGAAAACAGGGTTAGTCGAGTGGAACAGCAAACAAAGTCCAGCCTACCAATAATGTTAGAATCTGCGACAGATTCGTGATCGTTAGTATGCTGATAACACGCGTCAGCCTTTTGCAGGTGTCTATAGAACGAGATAAGATTATTACATACCCAAAATATATGCATCCTGATTGTTCATGGTTATCAAAATAATTTAATAACACAGACATGGATATTTCTCACCATCTCGTAAAAATACATGGGCAATGCGCGTCCCGCCTAGGTTAACCATACCAAGTTTATTCCAGTCCCTGATGATCCCGAAAGTTTTCCATGCCGTTAAAATTAAGATCTCAGTGTCGAGAACAACGACGCCGATCCATGCAATTCCATATGCTAGATGAAAAGTTGAAGCTAATTTTGAGCAATTCATTTTTTATAACTAACCGGTTCCACTATTCCAAAGGCCAGTTAGAGAATGTCGCCAATTTTGATGCCAGTGAGAGACTCACGTTGCAGCATCGACACTTACACCGCAACCAGGGGGTATGTTGACTGCTAATGGCACTCTGGTAATCATATACTGGGAAAACCCAAATATAAGGTTTGAAATGCGAGAAATTTCATGAACATACCACTCCCAAACCCAACGCGAATAAGAAGGTCAAACATGTCAGCGCAAGAACACGTCGGCTTTTGCCATACAGCGCATATGTTCGTGTGATAAGGGTGACTAACAGACTCCAATGTTAATAATCTTATTCATAACTAACCTTGAAGTACGTACCACTAACAAGACCTTGAATTATCGTAGCAAACGTTAGGTGATAATTTTGCATGGAACGGCAACTGTGCAAAGACAGGTTTGACCATTAATTAATTTCTGTGATAATTTACAAACCCCTGGAAGCGTTAGCTCAGTAAATTCATGGAAGGAATGTTTGGTGTAGATTTACATCTGTTGACAAATTTTCAAACGTTTGAAGAATGATTGGTATATTTCCAAAGAGGCTTAGATAGCGGCAGGCGAAGAAAAGACCGGAAACGAATGTGATTCTTCTTCCCCAGAAAAATTTGATCTCCTGATCGATAGTCAAGAGATAGTCGTAGTACAATAAAACTGTTGGTTGGCCGGGTATGGTGAGAAGAAGCTTTCACAGAAGTCGCAAATTTTCACACCAAATGATGCGATCGCGTAGTAGTTGTTCACATTTCTAATGTGTTGGCGTCAACGAGCGGCAATGTGAATCACGAATTGAAGCAGCTTACAATTCGAACGCGACCTGCGCTGGCGGTAGCATGGACAGAACAGAAGCAACGTAGCAGTTGGACAATGTGCGAAGGCGTGATAAGCGGTTGGATCGCCGCTTATATCACCGGAGAGATCAAAGGCTGTACCTTGCTACCAGAGGCACTGCGATGTCGTGTTTCCCAGGTACACCGAAGGTTTCCCGTATCGCCGCCGCATTCACTCCGTGGGGTAATTTCATTCTTCATTTTTCAGCCGTTTTCATGTTGATAGACGTCGATAGACACTGTGTGCTGTTTCACATGCTTGTCGGTCGGTTGCTTGAAGCAGCAAATCGTTGGTATAGGTTCGGAGCGCGTGCGTAGGCTTCCATTTATGGAAACGGACTTTGTTGGAGGCCGAAAGAGGGAACGGACCTATGTTCCGTGTTCGTAACTCATGTCACCGTGTAACATCTGCAGAGCGCTACAAAAGGCTTCACTCCTTCATGTTGAGATTCGGGTCTTCGGGAACTTGGTACCGGCAGAACACAAACAAGGTGGATCGACTCCGCACCTCCCGATGTCGCCAGCCCATGCAGAGCCTGGAGTCTTTTGTGAATTTTCACTATCTACCCATACACGAGCGACCATGGTCTCGTCGTCCTCTTCTCTCTCAACTCCTCGCTTTATTTATCAACACTCCCACCCCACGAACGGAGCTAACACTCACTCTGCCGTACCTTTGATCGCATTTCTTTGCTTCCTCTACGTTTTCGGCGTGATAACAGCCGGAGTCGGGACTTGATCTGGACCGCGTTCCCCATCCCGGCTCTGGAGACACTGGCAACAGGCATACTCAAGTCGCCTCCTTCCTAGTACTATGTAGAGAAAAAAGCATTGGTGGTCCTCGTCTGGCAGCGATGTTCTCCGGAACAGTCCAAGCCTTCCAAGCGCGCTTAAATCCGAGCACATTCTCATTAGAAATGGGAGTACGTCATCATCACACCAGGCTTCAACGTTATGACGCGATGCAGTACAGAAGAGCTCATCATCACGCGGAGGGTTCAGTTTAATGAGCAACAACCACATACTAACACGATAGCCAACATCGAACCATCAGTTTGTTGGGCCAACAAACTGATGGTTCAATTCGATGATTTATTCCATTTTTCATGGCATAATGCCAGTACACTGTCAACCAACACCACACTTGGACTATCCTCACCACAAATTTCTGTCCTCCCACCACCTTGTCCGCTCGGCCACGGACCTGTTGCTACCTGGACGCGACGGCATGATAATATGATGATATACAGGCTGATATCTATGAGAGCTAAGATTGTTGTTTCTTCAAATGAGATATGTTCGCGCCATTGATAGAAATTTGCTCATGAATCAATTCTATCAATACAGTCTCTGTGAAATTGGAGTAGTACAACCAAAAATTATGAGGAAAATGGGGTGGGGGAATCGCAATACTCGAATATAACATAACATCGTAGATCGTCCATCAGTTCGAAAGAAACACGTCAACAACGCGTCAATCATTCAATCATGTCAATCATCAATATGCAGCCCTCCTTCTTCTATAGCTTCCAAAGCTGCCAATCGTACCCGCGCAGAACCCAAGCGCCAAGGCGATCAACGCACCGAGCGTCAACCAGTTAGCGTTTCCGTATTGAGCCGCATGTCCGCCATTGCCGTTATACCGGTTCTTGGCGATACCGAACATGATCATGTCGATCACCCAGATGATGAGGGTGATGAGGAATGCGAGCGAGGCGGCTACGGACATGAGGATGGTGCCGGCGCGGTGGTAGGAGGCGCCGCAGATACCGAAGAGGACTGCTAGGCCCGAGAGACCCGCGGCGATTGGGTGGAGGATTAGGGCTTTGGTGAGAGGACCAATGCCAGTGTTTCTGGAGAGATTACGATGAGTTCATGGCTCGTGTGACGATAAAGGTGGGATACTTACTTGATTCCGTCAAAGGTATATCCAATGTGTTTGCCCGTTCCAGTGTGTCCAAAGACACCATAATGCAAGTTTCCGACGTTAAGGAAGGAGATTTTTTCCCATGTCGGACTCGACACGGATACCTATAACCCAACCATAAGGGATTGCTTTCACCATCGTGCAAGTGAACACTCACGAAAATAAGGAGTAAGCACGCAGCAAAGCAGAAGAAGAGACCTGGTCCTGCTGGAGATGCCATAGCAACGATTAGATGAAGGTGTTGGATAGGAGGAAGGTGAGAGGGTTGCGGAGGATACGGAGACAGGAAAGGTGGTGGCGTGGAGTATTTATGGGGGTTAGTTCCGCACGTCACTACGTGACGTCATGATTTTCTTGCCACGTGGTTCTCCCAGTACCTCGCACACTCAACTCCTTCCGCTCCACAATCTCTTGCCGCACTCCAAATCGCGTCGCATTTTGTTATCTTTTTAGTCTTGCTTTGAACCCTCAATGTACGATGTGGGCTTCAATTTTCTTCGGAGTTTCGAGCTGATATCGACGATAATTCGTGGCTGTGTCTCTGACTTGTCCGCATGCGCAGCGGCGCAGTGCTCGCAGCTCGAGACTCAAAGGCTGGTCCCGCCGCCAAGTGTGTGGCGATGAGGTCATAACTCTGTTGTCGTCATCATTTTCTCCGTGCTGTGCTGTAAGATCAGGGTCGCCTCAGATCTCGCAACCAATGTGCTCTAAGCGGTCGCGCACATAATTAAGTTGTTCGTTGGGCCAAAATCTGGAGTTGTCTTTCCTCGAGTATTCACTGCCTTGCCGCTGAAGCCCACTCTAGCTGTAATTTCTGGACTCGGAATCTCAGGCAAAGCTCAAGACTCATGGTAATTTTCTTGCGAACAATATTTCTTTCGTTTGCGTACCCGCAATACCGTACATGTAGTGCATGGTGGTTAAATATACACAAAATCAACAGTCTTTCAATGCCTTCAACACGCCTCGGGTTACTTTGATGACCCTGACACTAACTCACCATTTATGGTCACTTTTGCTAAAACTCATGGCCATGGATGTAAAAACGAGTACAACTGCAACACAATAATAGTCCATTTCGACTCCCCATTTATCAAAGTAATCAGCTTTCCTCACTTTTGAACAACAAAGTACATACAAATGCACAGCAAATTGCAAGGTATCTATCAATCACAACAACACGTAAGAATTGAATTGAATCCTTCGTCCATCATGCCATTTTACAAATCATCCTCTTGAGACTTCCGGACAAATGGAGCGAAGATACTGTAGTCGCATATATCTTTTTCGAGTGGCAACTCTTTCTTTTAACGAAATTGCGCGCAAATTTATGCTAGGCGTGCTTCTAGGCTGCGTTTCAATGCTAAATGATTGAGGTGAGTGAGCAAACGAGGAATATTTCAGGAGGGAACGGACCGTCACATGTATCCTTCGCATCGCCGAAGAGCATCTTGGTGCCGGGCATGTAGAACATCGGATTAGGCACGTCAGCTGTAACATAAATTTAGCGTCAGTCAACTAAAACTTTATAACACGCAAAAATCCAAAGGAAATTGAGTGAAGCATGACGTCACCGGCCAGGGACACAAAGCCACTAAAGAAAGGACGATCACTCACCATACCCACTGGCCATTCCACGCTTCATCACCACGACTTGTTTGCTCTTCCATGCATGCAGCACCGGCATACCCGCGATCGCAGAACCAGGCTCAAGGGCGATGGGGTTCACAGTGTCATTCGCACCGATAACGAGCGTCACATCCGTATCACTGAAATCGTCATTGATCTCGTCCATCTCCAATACGACTGTAAAAATAAATGACAAATGCGTCAGAAAGACGCTCACGAAAAGTCGGGTCAGATCAGATCAGATCAGATCAACTCACTATCATACGGCACAGCCGCCTCCGCAAGCAACACATTGCACTGACCCGGCATCCTACCCGCAACCGGGTGGATCGCAAATCGCACGTTGACACCCTTCTCTCTCAACATCTTCGTTATATCCGATATCGCATATTGTGCCTTCGCGACAGCCATACCGTACCCAACGACGAGGATGACGTTCTCGGCGTTGGCTAGTGCATCGGCGGTTTCATCGATGTTGGTGGGTGTTACGCTGCCTTCGATTTTGTAGTCGCTGGCTACCGGAGCGGCGATACCGCCGAAGAGAACATTTGTGAGGGATCGGTTCATTGCGACGCACTGCGTTGATTAAGGCTGTGATTAGGTAATGGGTGGATGATAAGACGGGGACAACTAACCATAATGTAGGATAGGATTGAACCTGATACACCTATAAGGGAGCCGACTGTCGTCAACAATGGATTGTCCAACATGAACCCTACGAAAGTCGTGGTCAGCGCTGATCGCGAACAACGATTACCGCCACTGACCTTCTGCGACAAGCGCGAAACCCGAATAGGCATTCAGAACCGTAATCACGACCGCTATCACGAAAAAAAAGTCAGCGCTCATGGCACACGAGTGAAATGAAAATAAACGTACGCATGTCAGCTCCTCCGATAGCAGCTGTAGTCGTATATCCCTTCAAGAAACTCAACGCGGCATTCGCCGTTAAGCATGCTGCGGCGATTGCTGGTGCAGCCGGGGCCATGGTGACGAAGGCACCCATTGTCAGAGCGTTAGCACCGAGGAGGGATGAATTGACGAGGTGGCGGCCTGGGAGGACGAGAGGCTTGGAGGACATCCGGCCGGCAAGCTTAAGGAATGCAACGATTGAACCAGTGAATGTAACTCCGCCTGTTGCGTCCCAATCAGCGTGCAATTCAGAGAAGAAATCAGAAGGAAGAACGCACCAATCAAGACTCCGAGGTACGCAGTAACCAGATGGAGCGTCGTAATGTGGCTCACATCCGCCAGTACACTCCCAATGCTCGTCAATACCGCCGCCAAACCAACTACACTGTGCAACGCCGCCACCATCTGAGGCAGCTCAGTCGCCGTAATCCTCCTTCCAATCAACGTCCCCGCTATGCCTCCAATACTCGCAACACCTGCAAACTGGATCAAGGTCTCCACCGGGAATCCCACTGCAGCTAGTGACGAGAGGATGCCGGTACTGACACCGAGGATGCCGAGGATATTGCCTGTCCTTGCGGTGGTTTGAGAAGCCAGGCCGGAGAGGGAGCCAATGCAGAGGACGCTGGAGGTGAGATAGCCTGCTTGGACGAGTCCTGCCATGCCTGTGCTTGCTGCTGCGAGGTATCCGCCAGCGAAGAGAAGTCCTGGTACACCGTATAGCCATGGGTACTCAGGTGGGTCCGTGGGCCCTAGATATACACCAATATGTAGTCACCGAACTATGAGTGAAGTTGAAGGAGACTTACGCTTGAACATGTCCAGCATGCGTTTGGTGATGACGAAGCCACCAGCGACATTCACGCCAGCTAGGAGGACTGACAGTGCCCCCAGAGCTTGAGGGATCGTTCCGGGGAAGTATCCACCGCCCATGACGAACAGACCACCGATACCGACCATACCTATCGAAAAGTCATGCGATCAGCCATCTTCCCGAGCAACGATCATTAAAGGACCTACCTGAAATCGCATTCGTCACCGACATAAGCGGCGAATGCAACGCGGGCGACACCCCCCACACCACACGATATCCAATCAACCCCGCCAATCCAAACGTGAAGAACTGGCTCATGAACTCCGGACCGGTCAACTTCCCCAGAACGAGCGCCGTGCCCATACCAGCCGTCACAGCTGTCACCTCCGTCTTCGCCTTTTGCCATGGTGTAATCGCAGTCGTTTCTTCTGCTTTCGCCATCGTAGATGGTGCGGCGGGTGCAGGTGGCGGTGCAGGACGTGCGGCGGGTGGCAAGACGGCGCCATTGTGCACGACTATAGACCCGCGGGTAACTTCATCTGTGAGGTCTACTGTGAAGTGCTTTTCGGACGTGGACAGGGAAAGAAGGAATTTGGTGATGTTGTTGGAGTAGAGCGTGGATGACTGGGTGGGTAGCCGGGATGGAAGATCGGTGTATCCTGCACACAGTTAAGCGTGAGTAACATGAAGGTAAGATGGAAAGAAATAAGGTAGACGTACCGATTATTTTTACGCCAGATTTTACAGCTAATTCGCCAGGCTTCGTCGCCTCGCAATTACCTCCGGCTTCAGCGGCCAAATCCACAATAACTGAGCCTTGCTTCATCGCAGCCACCATCTGTCACCAATGCTGTCATGAACCGGACTTCTGTCACGAATCGCCGAAGAACACGCACCTCATTCGTGATTAACTTCGGTGCCGGTTTACCAGGAATCAGAGCCTGAAAGCCAAATCCATGTAAGCATCCGAACAGCCCGCCGTGATGAGATATGTATAAGACACACCGTGGTGATGATGATATCCACATCTTTCGCTTGTTCCATGAATAGCTTCATCTCTGCCTCTATGAACTCCTTGGACATGACCTTTGCGTAACCACCAGATCCAGAACCGTCTTCTTTAATGTCTACTTCTATGAATTCGGCTCCAAGAGATTGCACTTGTTCGCGAGCTGCTGATCGGGTGTCAAACCCGCGCACTATCGCGCCCAGACGTCGTGCCTACCGAAGAATGAGTGCGATGACTCCGGCGATCTGAAGAGAAAAGGCCAACCGTGGCTATCGCACTAAGACCCGCTACACCCGCACCTATAACAAGAACCTTGCACGGAGGAATCTGTCAGGAGAGTTAGATTAGGAACCCGAACGACCATATTGGGACGTTATGAATTCACCTTGCTGTGAAGAATGAGACATGATGAACACCGAGATGAACGTGAGTTGCTTACCCCGCTGCCGTGACTTGTCCCGTCAAAAACCTGCCAAAGTGATTCGAGGCCTCTAACACCGCCTTATATCCGGCGATATTAGCCATCGAACTGTGCGACTGGGCATAAGCACGCGACGAAAAAATAAATCTCGTCAGAGTCACGTACCTCAGTGCGTCGAACACTTGTGCTCTCGATATTCGCGGGACCATATCCATCGCGAATGCCGTCACTTTCCTCTCAGCCAACGCATCAACGGTGGGCTTATTTTGCGCTGGATAGAGGAAGGAGATCAATGTGCTTCCTTCCTTGACGGACTTGATCTCTCCAGCCTTACCACCCGAGCCAAGGAGCAGGGGCGGCCGGACTTTCAGTAAGATATCGGAGCCATCGAAAAGCTCTTCGCGTGATACGAGTGTCGCACCGGCCGCGGCATACTGCGAGTCAAGGAACTGGGCTTCTGTGCCAGCGCTTTTCTCGACGAGGACGCGTTGGAAGCCCTTTTTGAGGAGCAAGGCGGTGTTCTGCGGCGTAATAGCCACACGTCGTTCATTCGGAAATATCTCGAGCGGTACTCCAACCGTCAACGATGAGTATGGTACTCCTGCAGCTCATACGTGGTGAGATGATCGGGTGTGTTAAGAACATGGAACGCGTTTACCTGTCGGTTTTGCATCAGCTGCGGCACCAGGCTGCAGTTGGTTGCATATTCGTGTTGTTGGGTGATATCTGCGACGTATGTCGATGATCACTGTGCTTGCAGCTGCTACGTGTCATTCCAAACAATGAAATGAATTTCAAAATGAACACGAACCATTTCTGAGTGATCTTTTCGAGCACGCTGAATTCAGCGGCCAACCGATGAGCGTTGCTCTTGCACAGGGTGCCATAGCGAGCGGGCTCTGAGGCTGCTACGCTAGCGTTGACTTACCGACCAAGTTCGAGTTGTTCAAGTGTGGGTTGCCACAAATGGTAATCAGCGCTTAGGTACACCGTGATTTTTACTCCTACAACCGATATAGCCGCTAGATCGGTGTGAATGGCTCGAAAATGACAGAGCAAATTCAGATTTCGCGAAGACATCGGTACAAAAAAACGCATTGAATTTAAAAACAAACTCGTTGGAGTAATTACCGGCTTTGAGTCTTTGACTTTCAAGGTCCAAAATTATGATATCCCCGCATCATTGCGGTCTTTCGCGCAGTTATGTGTCACTTCGTCTGTGCCAGCTCGTCGCCAGCAGATTTGAATAGCCATGAGTCCCACCGGGCCGACGTTTGTCTTGCGTGACATGATCGTGACGGAGGTAAGACCGGGCCGGAAGCGAACCTGTATGAAAGCCGAATTTGCAAAAATTAATCGTAGGATAGGTGAGAGGTTCTTTCATAATTTCGTCAAGATCGTCGCGATTCTTGATTTCGGTCAGCGTCGTGCAGGTTTTTGCTGCTCAAACGATAGCGAGGTTAAAAAATCCAGAGTTAATCGTCAATGTCATTCGAGGGCGGAAGAAAGCACCGGTCAAAGGGACGAACACGTTTGAACAACCGAGGCTGGGACCTTTGCTGAAGTACTTCGGGGTGCGTTGGGTATCGAGCGGATGAACGCAAGAAGAATGTCCCAACCATGACCTTCAAACGAGGATAAAATTGAGATGTTGATAGAGTGACACCGTGATCATTGCAGGTCGTGTCCCTTTGTTCCCTGCGGTTTTCTGGAACGATCAGTTCGTTCCTTACCCCAAGGACGCTCCACAAAGAAAGCTAACGTGCATTGCCAATTTCCGAGCCGAGGGGACTTGATAAAGACCGGCAGAAGCACTATCCTTATTTTCGTCGATCTACGTGCGTTTTTAAATCACGGAGAAAGTCAGTTTTCCGCCCTGCCCGAAGATGACCGTCCAAGGAGAGTAACTGAACACTCAGCATTAACGTTTGTGACTCGATAGTTTACTCGCAATCGCGTAGAAAGAATGTAGACTAGTTTGCTTCAGGATATGCGCCTATCGTCGACTTCCATTCAACAGAGCCATGCGGACGATGGCAAATTAATTCGACGAACATTCGGGTTTGGTAGATAGCCATTCACAAGAAGTATTTGTCTGTTGAGACGTAATATTCGCGTTAAAGCTGACCTGCTTTTGCAAAGCTTTTGTACTTTAGACGCGGGGTGCATCGTGTTTATTGTTGGGGATCTCCGTTGTGGAAATGATTAGCTCGCCGCCTTACAAGCGACAGCTGGTTCGACTTCGGAGCGCCCGAGCTTGACGTGATTCCTGCTCGTTTGACGAAGTCAGGATCAAACAAAACTCGTAAGCTCACGGAAATTAAAGAGTCTAACGTACCTTACCTCAAGGACATGAAGACACGGGCATCCTTGCGACTGTGGGGCGATCCAATGAGTGAATAGATTGGTTAAGATCTTGAGGACGAGCGCGTCATTTGTGGTGCAAAGGGCACGAGGAGAACATAAAGTTCCACACCAGCGAAGAACGGTGAGTCTTTAACGAACTATGCCGAACCTGAATCTCTCCTATTCGTGACATCAGACGGCTAATCCCGAAACTCAGGTTGACGCGATTTCATGGGAAGGAGTCCTCGTATTCTGGACTACAATTAGACGCAATAATTACCACCGAGAGCGCTACGCAACTCACTATACCAAAGAGTTCGTATATGGACACGGGAGCTGTCGTCACCGTCACATATGTTGCAAATGTATTATCGGTGAGTCGGGATGAAGTAGCGTGCCGGAATTTGAAGCCAGAAATTTGGCGCATCCAAAGTGTAATTTGAACTCAGTATGGTCATGACTTCATCCACATCACAATCAACACGAAACACTCCCGTGCTTGTTGGGCGTGCTCGAAGACGTCTGGAACGCGTAAATAGCAAAGAAACGCTGTAGGTGTACCACCCAGCCGTTGCCCAGACGTTTTGCCGCACATTTGAGAGGATAACAGTCTATAACAATCAGAACATATCCATGTGCCGCAAGTAAACACGGAGATCACGGGAGGTAATGACAGCCGACAAAAAACGTTCGTCGAGGACTAGCTTGCGGCCAAAAGATTTTCCCCTGCGAAGCATAGGGGAACACGTGAGACGGTATGAACAGAGCTTTTAAAGTTTTTGAGAGCTACAGGATTCATCTGCATGACCGCTACGTTTTCCCTGAGTCCCGTTCGTTCAAAATGAGGAGGAGACGATGAAGTTGGATGATGACATAAGCCAGCCTTGTGGCGTCCGAATGGCGTCCCCACCTTTAGTCCGCCGACATACTGGCCTCACACTAACAGCCACAGATCCGTCAAATCTTCCAAGATGGACAACCCATTCTTCAAACCCACACCAGATCATTTGGTATGTTGCACATTTCGTGGCGGAATCAAACTGTTGCTAATCATGCAAACGTGTCGTGTGAAGAGGGAATTAGTGCTGGACTACCTTTGCCACCAGTCATACACCGACACCGCACGTGCCTTTGCCCAAGAGAGCACTTCGAGGAAGGTGGACGAGGATAAAAGTGAGGAAGTTCTACCGGAGAAAATTCTCAAGTTGGTTCAGCTTAGGAGAGGTATGTTACACTCTTTACGTTCATTTTCTCACCAAACTTATCAATGCTTTGTAGAGATAAAGCGAAGTATAATGTCTGGCAGAGTTGAGGAAGCCACACAACTTCTAAACGAACATTTCCCTGCCGTCCTGGATGAAACGTCCGAAGACCCGCCGCCGCCACACTCAAGCAACTCTCGCATCCATTTCATCTCTCAAACATCTGTCAAGCCCATCCACCTATCTCTAAACCTCAGAATCTTGTCTTTCATTGAGTCAACACGGACCATCCCGTTAGAGTACCCGCCCAACAAAAGTCGACCACCCTCACGCTTCAGATACCTAGATGACCCCGATTTAACCACCAAGCACCAAGATGAACTTCTACATCGTGCACAGAAACTTTACGCTGAGGTAGCTTCCCTGGCAAACCAAAAGGATAGGGAAACATATCTCAAAGAACTCACACATGTTGGCGGGCTGTTGGCGTATCGAGAGCCTGAGAAGAGCCCGCTAATCAAGTATCTGAGTCAAGAGAGACGATCAGCCGTAGCAGATCAGGTTAACAGCGCCATCCTTTGTGAGAATTGAAGTCAACAAGTCGTCGGACTGGACGTCGCTAATTCTATTTATAAATAACAGACCGGACGGGGCGACCAGCAATATCGCATTTGGAACTGTACGCGCGCTACACGTCAGCACTCTGGTCTTTCATGCATGACCTACACGTCCCCCTTCCTCCTGCGGCTAGCCGACCCCCTGGTGTGAGCCTGCCCCCAAACACACCCATCACTGCGCCTTCCAAAGCTTCGGGTCCTGCCGAAAAGGAATCATCGGAGGTAAAGTCATGGATACAAACTACTCCTCCACCATGCTAATCTGTGATTAGGTTGTCCCCCTTTTTAATCTCCAGCAACTTTTGAATTTGCGGTGATATATCATGTTCGCGCTGTTGTTCTCCACGAATCGTACGTTTCGTCACGCAAGCACCACAGAGTCAACTACTCATAATGGTCAGTTTGTCTAGAAAGGAAGCATCTACCACTCTGTCCGCCATGTCTGCTTTGTCGGTTCCCCATGTACGACCGGAAATGGATTTTTCACACGTATGGCATTGGATATCATGTTGATCTTCGTCGTTGCCTCAAGATGATTGCCGTGTGTACTGTGAATTGAGTGTGCGACCATCTCCAAATATTCTTGAAACTGGCAAATCGCAAATCGCCGGGGAACACAAGCGTACTTTGCAGAAGCTACCCTGATATAAATGCTGCTTTGGTACCTGTTGGTGGCGTTCGCGCATATGTGAACCCGCAATGAGGACAACTCCCCGGCGATGGACGATGGAATTTCACGCACCACCCGAAGTTATCGGGTCTCTTTGAAGTTGACATCGATGCGATAACTACTTAGATTCCACCTCTCGGCGTTCTTCGAAGCTCTGGCGATTTCAAGAAAGCGTATGACATCTTACAACCTCTTCGGAACGTACATGCTCCCTGCTCCCTGTCACCAGGCCACACGAAGCGTTTCCAGTAGTAACCGAATAAGGCTGGTTCCAAATCTACTGAATGAACTTATGTTCCGTTCCAAACTCATTAAACTTATCTCTGACCATTTGGCCGCCCAGGAACGTTGGTTTCTCGAAAGACTGCCCAGAGGCAGTGCATTGTGCTCCTCCGGCGTCGCAGGTATGAGAGGTTTGCGTAATCCTTGAGAATTCATTTCAAGCCCCCGACACGCGTTCCGATTTCTACTCTCGCCGTGCAACCATTACCACCGGCGCAACATCCGCACTCATTGAGATATAGCCTCACATTTTTTCTTTTTGTGAGTGACGCTGTCGTCACATGGTTGGGGGTCCCGCCGTTCTTCGTCTCTAGGGTTGCCGAGAAGTTTTCCTTTGTTTTCAGGGACCATGCGGAGTTGGGTGACCACGCTTCTCCAGCTTCTATCTGCTATCCCCACTGCTGAATCCGTCTCTGATCTCTCCATCGCACTGCAAGTAGAAAGCGCAGACGTTGACTCCATACAGTTGTGTTTTCAGTGGGCCTTGATCGCTTCCGGAAGGCGAGGCCTGGCACGTTCTCCACTCAGTTATCTGTGGACGTGATCGATAATCTGTGATGGCGAGTGCATCGAGGTCTGCTTATTACAGCGACTTGTTCACACCGCTGCATCTCCAACTGGGTACTCTCAACACTCACGCTGCCATTCTCATCGATTCCCCAAGGTCTGCTATTTACCAACATAGCCTGCGTCCGTTTCAGGGAGCTGCGGGGGATCTCTATAACATGTACACGGGGTGGATGTTATCTCAAGGTGAGTTTAGCGGGAAATAAAGTTTCATTCGTCACCTATCTCAACGTTCCTACAGGAGATTCCCGTTAAACTGGAAGTGGCCCTTTCTACGACGAAAAGACGGGCGATGCCGCGTAGCAGTCACTTTCTGTTTTCATTCCTTTTCCCCCAAGGGTTCTGTTTCAAAATTAACGGTGACCTCCGCCATTCATGTTCGCCTCATTGTAAGTGCAAGTCACCATCATCCCCCCCTTGCGGATCCGGTGGAGAAGTGGTTCGGATTGTGAGAATTCTCGCCTGAAACACTGATACGGTTCGCCTTGGGTCATCGGGTCGTGAGTTCCATGTCGACAGACTGGGTTCATGTGAAGGGAAATGAGCCTGAGAGTCTCAACTGAGAAGAAAGCCTGCCAGTGATTATCTTAGGGAATATCCCTCAAGTACCAGGCCTCAGAAGTATATCGACGCAGGGAACATATGATCGTAGGCTTTCAGAGCCTGGTTGACTTTGTTTATCGTCGTGATATTCCCATTCGGTGCTTTCCATTCCGAGTCCACGAGTCGCACACCGCAATGCACCTCGGCAAGTTCCTTTCTTCATGAAAGCCATAATGAGCGTGCCGGATTTCATGCCGATTGAGCCTGCAACGCAGTTTGCGAGTAGCGGTAGTGCTCACTGTCGTATTTCGTGTTTGCAGGACAGTTATGGGAAGGGTTCTAGACCTTGCCTGTCCTGAGGGTTCTTCGTGCGTTTCCATTCAAAACGGCACATTTGGGCTACTGTACTAAAGGTGTGCGCCACAGTTTGGAGGCACATCGAGCACGCAGTTACTTTCTTGAGCAAAGATGCTCTTGGCTGTCTGAGTCGCCGTTCATTTAAGATTGTAAGGCGTTTGACTAAAAGAACCGCTAGATGATCGGGTTACCCCCCTTCCTACGGGTTCGCTTTCTTCCACTCTAGCAAATTTTCCGGGTGTCTCCGGATCGTCGCTTTCTTTTCTGTACATTCCGGGGTATCTGCTGTAGTGTTCTCCGTAATCTTCATATTTTCCGTGGTCCAAAATGTATAAATATGCCGCCGTTCCTCTCGCAAAAGTATTCCTTTCAATCAGAAATCCCCCCTTTCACCAAATTTCGTCGCTTTCCGTGGAGTCGCCATCTTGCAATGCGGGCTAGCGTCCTTCCTGAGCTGTGGTGGGTGATCCCCCCGATGGCATTGCTTGTATGTTCTCGACACATGCATGAATCCCTTCGGTCATCGCCGACATTGCAGCAAGGGAATGTCTCGATGTCGCGAGCAGCTATGGTGCCCACTTTCACATTTATATTTCCTTCACAAGTGCATTTATTCAGATGATGGGGACGTAGTGTGTAGCGCAATATTTCATGCAGCTCTCTACTATGACGTGAGTGTGGGGGGCGGCGCCACAGTTTCTCTACTGCCTCGTTATGCAATCCCCCCTCACGCGCTGCTGTTACATTTTTCTTTTCTGCCGTAGAAAGCCTCATGCGATGTTTTTAGGTGCATTTTGTGGCGATCTGCACGACTGACGCCTGTTTACGTTCTAACGCCGGTGACTAATTTGTGACAGCGTTTGGTAGCCGCGGTGTTGACCAGATTAGGTGTTTCTCTTTTCATAACGGTCTTGATCTTGATACCAACCGCTTATCGAACAATTGTATTTCACAGATGCCACGCATTCCCTACGTTTATATGAATGAGGGCGAGTCGGATGTCGCAGACAGGATTAGGAGCCGCCGTGCGGACGGAAAGTTGTTAGAGTTGGATGCCATGCTGTAATTAGTCGATTTCTTGAAAACGCCGGTGTTCGCTGATGTGACCAATCGGCTGGTTCTATCTTAGTTTAAATGCTCCGCAAATCGCAGATGGCTACAATGCCCTTCTTAGAGCAGTAAGAATGGAGAGTGTCGTGCCCGATGCACTGAAGGAGCTTGTGGTGGGTAGATTTTGAATTTGTACCGAGGTTTAATTTCAACGATGGCATCCATTCCACATAGATTCTCCGTGTCGCTGCACTGAACTCGGCGGCGTTTGAGTGGTACTATATTTCAGCCGGAACCGTTGTTTTAATTCATGCTTGACCGATTTCATTCAGGATTCACCATGAACCTATTGGTCGAAAGGCTGGTCTTTCTACCACCGAACTTGCGACTATCCGCGATACGTCAAGGGCATGTAGTTCCGGTAGCACGTCGACGTTGTCCCCGCTGTATGCTGCGGCGCTGGTATACACTGATTACATCACACGGTCCATCAGGGTACCTCAGGATGTGTTTGATAACCTCCGAGCTCAGTTGGGCAGTGATCAGCAAATGGTCGAGGTCACTGTGACTGCTGCGACGTATAACATGGTGTCAAGGGTACTCGTAGCGCTCGACATCTCAGACAAAGCCAATACAGAAGTGCCCAGCGTAGATATTGAACCTGTTGACTAGTGGAGTTCCACGAAGTTATTTCAGTAACATGTAGCCTCTTGCATGTTGTACTGAGCAGTCGAATGTGATGACGCTGTCTTCAAGTCCTATTCGGTATCTGACACGATTTATCGATCAAGTAATCTGGAAAAGTAGCCCATGCTTTTTTGTAACGGGAGGCATATCATAGCGCCATACAAAATGACTGTAGTACCAACCAGCATTCACACACACGGCAACACCAACACCACCCAGTAAGACGTCCATCAGTTCATCTGTCGAATGAGTTTGTTGATATTGGCTTCGCGATTGCCATGGTCGCCTCCCTGCACGTAGTGCTTGAACTTGCGCGTCCGCCATCCGCCAGTGGGGTTCGAGAGTTTGAATGGCCAAAGGAAGCTTGACGCCTTAAATAATATCGTGAGCTGATGTGCGGCCATTTTCATTCCAAATCTCGTTACCTGCTTGAAGTTGGGTCCCGCGGTGATGATTTCGTGCACCAAGTCTTCCACCGAGAGGATGTCGAACTTGCCGAGCGACCCTTCAATAGCGCCGTTGTCGGTCAGCGGAATGCGCTGCTTGTTGACTTTCCCGTAACCTCGCTTGTAGATTAATTCGCGGACAGACTTAAGATTCGGCTCGCTAGCGAGGGACATGATCAGTAAGCGAAGTCATTGACCTAGACGACACGTACCCGTAAGTGACATATGGCTCAACCAATCGTAACATTTGTTGGGTTGCCTTTGTGACCTTAACGAAGACACCGTTGTTGATTTGGAGGAGGCGGAGGAGCTGGAGAATTTTGCGGGGTTTGGGTGCAATCTCATTAATACTAGGGGTACTGTGAGTACTTGGAACTGGAGAAACGTGAGTTGAACTCACCCCCGTATACGAACGACAAAGTAGACTTTCGGCTCCGCTGGTACGTAGAAATCGCCCGCCGTACGTGCTGCTCGCTTCAGGCGGACTTCCTCCTTTTCTTTTGATAGGTACTCCTTCACGTACGACTCGGCGCGCTTGAAAACGACTTTCCGCTTAGCCTTTGCAGCCTGCAACTATAGGTCAGCTCCGAGAACGACTAGGCATGGTAACATGAAATATGTAGTATTTAAAACAGAATCAGTCCCGAAAGATGGTTAATTGAAGGCAGCATCGATGCGTAAACATCTAGCCGTTCTTCGAGCGAAATCGTATGCATCATCGTTAAAAGACACGGAAAAACTCGCACCTTGCGAGCCGCCGTCGCAGCAGCTAACCGTTCCTCCCGTGCCTTCTCATTCTGCTTCCGCTTCTTGAGGATAGTCTCCGGGACTTCGATGTGCTACAAATTGTTAGTCAGTTTGTCGCACCGAACGCCTCAAAACCAGAACGAACCGAAGCACTTGGGACTCTACGATCAGCAGTAACGCATGAGCATGACAAACAACATGTATGACTCTCGAAAAAATTGTGCTCACGTTGTTGAAGGAGCCATGGGCGGTCTTGATGAATGTTTGCGGTGGTGTGGACAACTTGGGAAAGGTGAGGCTGTAGAACTGTACAGTTTGATTACAAATCTTTTCCCACATTCCATTTGCGGTGCTTATGTGGCGGCAACAGTCAACACTGCGGCACATTCAGAATCGCATTTACGTTACAGATGAGGGTCCAGACGTGCATGCACTATCGGAAATGATTCATGATCTGGACTATCAATATAACAAATAAACAACAAGTGCAGAACATGGGATTATTTCTTATTCCGTTGCCCGCCTTCCCTCACTTTATAACTCACAACTGGACGCAAGACTGCTATTCCTCGACAGATTCCCTTGTCCGTCATGTCGTCAACAACACATTGAATGGACTTGTATGCTTCCGGCATCTCTTCAACCAAGAGGTCAGAATCTGTGCAAACTACTTCTGAGCCTAGTGTCGTAGTAGTCAGCGATGACTTCGTATATTTGTTCGCAATTGTGTGCAAAACTTGACGTGGATGCCGACGGCCGGCTCCATGAGCTAACGAGTGAGCTACAGATGATAAGTTGTGGTCAAAGAACCATCCGTGTGCGAAAGATGGAAGGCGTTTACCGTTCTCATGACCGTCTCCCACTGGCTCCAGCAACCAACTGAAGTCTCCACGGCTCCCCGGACATGGCGTTGCACCCCGATCCGCTGGAGCAGCGCCTTTCCGGTGTATCCACACATCCTTCTTTTCACCTCCGATTAACAACACGGACCGGGACACTGAATTGTGTGTAACGTCCAAAATCTTGTCCAATTTGTCAAGTTCCGAATCTGTCGTCCCAGGTGCGAAAAGACAATGCTGAATTCGGCGTGCAACGAGGTCACGATTAGAAACTGCCCATTTTATCGCGTAGTCGTGCTCGTCGAGATATGAGTTGAACGAGCTGGACTGCTCAGAAAAGTACGGATTTGATTCAGCTCGCGTTACATTTGCCAAGATCGAAGACCCAAGTCCTCGTGAACCGGTGTGCACTGGAGAAGCGTTAGGTTTTAAGAAGCTGGAATAATCTTAAACGTCATACCAAGAAGGTACATTGCGCTGGACTTTATTCTCGATTTTTGAGCCAAACCTTCGTCTACTATCCTTTCAACCGTGCATATCTCTGCAAAATGGTTCCCTAATCCAACACTCCCCAAGCTTGTCTCGAGTTCCGGCCTGCTCGGAAGTCCGTAATGGGAAAGCCATTGCGACGCGGAGCCATCCCATGGTTCGTCAAGCCCGCGTAATAAGCCAGCAAGCTTCGATGGATTTGCAGCTGACCGAGACAATGACGAGAGTTCGTAAAGACCTATGCCACATCCAATGTCTGATCCAATTAAAGCTGGATAGACACCGTCGGCGACAATAACACATCCCACGGGGAAGCGATCACCGGGGTGGAGGTCCGGCATTCCGCACGCTAAATGAACACCTGGTAAAGATGCCACTGCTTTCAGTTGAGAAATTGCTTTGTCGTCGATAAAGCTCTTATCAGCTATGATTCTGATCTCTCCCCGTTGGTTGGTGTTCGAAGGAGCCGCGGTACGTCCAACGTAAGCCTCACCCTTGCTCACGAAGAAACTCGAGTTATCGTATCGGATCGCTTCTTCATCGTGCAGTTCAGCTCCTCCTTGTACAAAGACATGCGAGAGTCCTTTTATTCGAAACTTGTTGCGAGCTTCTTTGAGTATGAATGCTTTGCAATTCGTAGTATCGTCTGGAAGTAAGCAAACGAACTTTTTGCTCTGATTGGCGTTCAGCGAAATGGTCAGCGGACGACCGGGCATCGGATAATAGTCGGGTAGGCGAGAGGATTACTTTCGTAGATAGAGATGTTGGTGAACCGAATTGTTACATGTTGGGTTTTTAGATCCAAGCCGCACGAGTCATTCTGTAAGTCCCAGCCGCTCGGAAGCGAAACTGTGTCATCTCTGGGCGTGCCTTTCGGAATACTAGCTCGCCAATCACGTCCGTTTGGGATCTGGTCTTGAACACGAATCCGACCGCAAGTCGAGACCAAAAGGAAAGATGCGAGATGACTGCACCAACTTGAACGATTACTGTGACCGGTAACGTCATAACGAAACGTGACTTCACGGAACAATTGATTTTTGCCAACACTCTTCATGGTCCCCGGATCATTTCTTGCCTTACCCTGTGCTCTGGATGGATGGAGGTTAATCGGTCAAACCAACGCATCAAGATAACTCATACCGCCAAGGAATCGTTTCGCTTGGGTACCTACAACATCGCAGTTGTCTTAGAGTCGAGAATTCGTCTTAAGGAGGGTAATTCAGCGGCTTACTTTTTTGCATACAACGTGTCGACGATAATGTAAATTGGTGAGCGGTGACCCAAAATGGGGTTTTATATCTCATGACTCGAGCAAGCCTGCCACAACTATTCACGAATTACCCCACCCGAATCTCACCCATTCAAAACAACCTTTGTCACAACTGAACTGGTTTGAATGCACAAAAAACGACGAAACGAAAGATTTGGAAATGGCGTTACAGGCTGCCGAGGTGCCGCTGTTGAGCGGCTGCCAGTGCTCGTCTTCTTGCTCCAACGGTCAGCTGCACCATCTAATTCATGCTCTATGTTGCCGTTGACAGGTCTAATTTTGTAATAGTTAAGTGGTGGTCGAGCTCGTAAATGCATCTTTACGACATGCGCGCATTCAGCACAATCTTGGCATGTTCGAAAATTCCGAGACGATACAGTGCAACGTAACTCGCTTACCACTTAAAATTCTGGTCAAATCGTTTGACCCCAATGGTCCCTCTCAAATGCCTTAAACAGCTTTCAAAGTCTGACATGAGGCTATGGAATTCCAGGAACGCGTCATCATATCTCACCTGGAGAGCTTGTTTTCAATTTAAACGGTCGCGTCTGCGTCCTCGGAGTTAAATTTGTATTTGCGCATCCCACCCATGCTTGATACATGCCGTCTTCCATATACCACCATATAATTCTACGAGTTCTCAACACAAGCAACTATCAATCACAACGCTTCGGTGAGACACGATCTGCTTCACATACCTCCGTCCAGGGTCACGCAACGCATTTACAACTCAGCTCCACGTTATTCCTGCCATTTTTGTCCGAAGATGAGCCTATCTGTGAGAAATAGGGTCTACGTTTCCCTCACTGAAACCAACGGCTGATGGTTATCTCAGTATCCAAACCTCCGCTGGATGACTACGATTTTGTACGGAGGCATTTGGTGAAGTCGACCGGTGTGATCACTCGTTCTCCGACGGAATAATTGAATGACTCGGCCAGCGGTTCGAAGTATCTGACGATTCTGTAAACATAGACTCGACGCCATTATGGCCACCCTGTGACCCCATTTGTCTCTCGAACACCGCCTCGACAAAGAATCCTCGTGTAGAAGCTGTTGTCCAGAAACGGCCCGACGGGAGAGTATGATACGGCATGTCGGGCCGTCCGCCGCGCGCCGCTCCCGAACATGCCGCTATATAAAGCTCTAACGAAGATATCATGTTCCTCGCTCGCCTTCGGCCCTCATTACAATGGCAGTCAACGGCAATGGCGTCCACAGCAACGGAGTTCACCATCACATGCGATCTAGAGTGCTTCGGCCAGGCATTTACGCTCCCGTGCCTACTTTCTTCCTCCCGAACTCCGAAGATCTTGGTGAGTTTTTGTCAAAGGATGCCGACCATCACGTTCTCTCCTGCTCAACGCGATGTTCGTGACCACAGATTTAGCATCTTTCGAGGCGCAGGTTCTGCGGATTTCGCAAGCTGGCGTGATTCCCCTGCTGAGCGGGACCATGGGCGAAGCGCACCACCTTTCTCATAAAGAGCGCAGCACTCTCATTCATGTCGCACGCCGAGCACTTGATTCTGCTGGTTTGACGCACGTCCCCATTGTCTCCGGAACCGGTGCGGGGAGCACACGCGAGACAGTCGAGTTGTGCGCAGAGGCTGCTGCCTCCGGAGCCGATGCGGCTATTGTGATTATAAGTGGATATTTTGCGGGAGTCCTGGGAAGTCACAAAAGAGCGTTAAAGGCGTTTTGGTCCGAAGTCTCTCAGAAGAGTCCGATCCCGGTGATCATATACAATTGTTGGTCATCTGCTTTCAATGACGTGTCAAAACTTACATTGTTACCAAGTTCCTGGAGCCTGCGGGGGCATTGAGCTAGACTCTGAAATTATTACTGAACTCGCAACCGAGTGTCCCAACATTGTTGGTGTGAAGCTAACGTAAGTTTCGATTTTTGAAATATTTATGTGGTTTCATTTAACACTTGCAATAGGTGCGGAAATGTAGGAAAACTGACTAGAATTTGTGCCACTGTTTCCGAGCCTTCGTTCCGATCAGCGCATCCACGAAAGAACGTCAATAGCACATTCCTTGTCCTTGGCGGTTTCGCTGACTTCCTCGTCCCTTCTGCGTTCGTAAATGGCCACGGGGCTATCACAGGGTTAGGCAACGTCGCTCCGGTAAATAAATACGCACCGAACTCGTTCAGTAACGCGTATCTGATCATTTTGTTTGCCTCACAGTACGCCATTGTCAGACTCTTCCAACTTTCGGAAGAGGCTGTCAAAAATCCGTCTGTATTAGTTGAAGCTCAGTACTTACAAGGAATCATCGCTCGAGCCGATTATACCATCGCCAAGGCCGGCATTGCTGGAACCAAATATCTACTGGAGAGATTGTACGGTTACGGTGGTGTTCCCCGAAAGCCTCTCCCGCCCATAGATGCGGACAAGGGCCAAGCACTCTGGGAACACCCTGACACCGTTGCGCTCGTCAGGATTGAAAGAGAACTGAGCGGGAAAATACGGCAATGAGGTGAGAACTATGTTGTAAAATTTGTAATGCGCCTCCCAAATATGCAATTCCCCTCCTTTGAATTGATGATCCCCATGTTTTCCGACGTAAGGACCGCTTCGGAGTAGTGTGTCTGATGTGAAGGACCACGGTTAAGCTACACTCACATGACTTGTTGAAATTCCCAACCGCGAGGAAAGTTACAACTCTGATCATGTTCCTGATTGACATGAAATTCTCCGCGAATCTATTTTGTTATGAATGGACCCGGCAAGTAATTAACGTGTAGCGGAGATCCGCCATAATCCCTGGTACGGATCACGGTTGAGTTTAATAAGGATAACAAAGAAAATCCGTCCACAAGAATGTCCCTCATTATCATTGAAATAATTACACGGAAAAAGGACCCAATGTCCACACTTCAATTATACATTAAACGTTAAATTTTTTTGGCGCTGGTCAACGATTCGAACTCCACAAAATTCCAGATTGATGATGAATTTATACTTCATCCATTTGGTTTACAATTTATGGCACATATAGTGTGCAATAAATCAGAGTTTTGACACACCATACTTGACTAGAATCACACACCCTGATACACGCGACACCAAATCGACGGAGCCTGGTGAAATTTGGAAAATTAAGCACCACTGGTTCGGAGGTCCATGTCAAAACACTCAGCTCATCACGAGAAGAAAAAATACGCAACTCCTTTGCTGTACGAAAAAATCGCCACCACTTCATAGTATTTTGGAAAAATGTTGACCATCTCTTATCAGTATTTGATGCAACGATTGAGTTCTGAGTAACGAGAACAGACATCGCATTAGCGTTTACCTACTGTGAGTGCTGTTTTACTCTTCATCCCGTTGTAGTATAATTTGCTTCCGTCGGATAACCAGCGTCTTTTCCGGTTGCGTCAATGAGTCGTGTCCGGTCATTCACATGCAGATGTGTTGAGAATCAATGTAACACCAGAGTTTTGTGGTTCCGGATTGCGTCAACATAAAGCTGTGAAGTGTTCCTAATCGTACCAAGGTAGTGTTTTTTACAGCTGTTTGCAAAACGATAGATCACATATATCCCGTTTTGCGCCACTCAGAAAGAATTTTGCATTGCTCGAGAGCCACGATACATAAAGCTTAGGTCTAAATTGTACGTAGGTAAGGTAA
>ML170180.1:290532-399681 GCA_004355085.1 Rickenella mellea
TATTTTTACCTTACCTACGTACAATTTAGACCTAAGCTTTATGTATCGTGGCTCTCGAGCAATGCAAAATTCTTTCTGAGTGGCGCAAAACGGGATATATATATACAACATGTCACGTGATCTATCGTTTTGCAAACAGCTGTAATTGTTCAACGGCAAGTTGTGCATATTTTGACGCGATAACAGGAAGCTACGCATGTTTCGATGCAAAAATGTGTCAAGCTACGTGGAAAGTCTTCGAAATTCATGAACCTGCGTAAGAATGATTTTTTGCACAGTATATCGCCCATAACAATTTACGACACTGGCACTACCCCTTTAATCCACTGCTTTATTAGACAATTATAACAGGGAGCTTATTGATCCGGCCCACCAAAAAAAAACACAGCTCATCAAACGTCTCTGTACGTGTTGATACTTTCCATGGATGTGACTGGGATTTAAAGCGTTCGTGTGTGCTGATTTCGGTAGGGCAACGACTTTTTTCGCTCCACCGTTTCACCACAAGCCGGCCATCACCTTATACGCTTGTCAATACTTGTTTAACCGCGCGACTCGGCGGGCCAAACAACAAAAATGCTCCAAAGCTATAAATCTAGGTTATATGTAGTGGGTTATTGGCTGGTATTTAAACATGACAAACTCGCTTTATCTGTCTCTAAAATCTATGCGAACCGAAAAATCAGGCTCTACGACGATCGTTAATTCTTAGCAGGAATAAAGACCCAATTAATGGCAATAATCATCCTTAAACCTGCTGCAACACCAAAGGCGCCAGCGGCACCAATTTGTTCCAGAATACCCCTGCCCAGAAATCCGCCCAAGAATAATGCGAGGATGGCGAGGAGCTTCAGATCACGCGATCGGACGGGACGGTAGATATGGAAAAGGTCAGGCTCCACCATGAGTTCGCACCAAACGGACGTGAGCACAACTGTAATTTTCGGTCGTCAGCGTTAACCATTTCATTGAACTAAGTGATTTGAATATTATCACCTGTGGTGGCGAGTTGGGTATTAAGCCGCTTCCCCATAATCCCTTGAAGACCAAGACTCGCGCTCGCAAACCCCATTGCCAGGAATCCTGCCGCGTTCGTCCAGGTCAGATCCCCTCTACCTACGGAAATGCTCTTCTGCCCGCTCTTCCACACCGATATAGCTGCGGCCGCTGTAAATATTGCTTGTATTACCGTTCCTGCGCAGAGCCACAGCCGTGTTTTTGCGCCGATGCGGTCACCAGCTCGTCCCAAGAACGCGCCGCCGAGGAATGAACAGAGCGACATGAGCGCCTGCTTATCTGGGATGCGGAAGCTAGTTTCACGCGATGGCGGTCCCCAGCAAATTCTTGCGACTGCGAGCGCTAGCTGGGATACCAAATGCGGGTTTAGAGAGCCATTTGTCAGAATGGAATTGACAGAGAAAGAGGCATATGAAGACCTGGATAGTGTTTCCTAAATAAGGGAAGACGGTCCAAATTTAAATTTACCTCATTCAAAGGAAAGTATGCTCACCCGTTTGGAAACCAGACCACACGAATATTGCTGAAAATGTTATCACGTCGCTAAAAAGGGTCACGATCACCCGCTTCAATGCATAATATCACCAGAGAACAGGAACGCACATATATCCGGTCATGAAGCAGTAGCAAGCCAGAGGAAGCGTCGATTGCTCTGGATCGACATCTTTCATCAGGTAGCCTTTCAACCTACTCCAAGATGACCGCGGCTCTATACAAGGCTGTTCTGTGACGGGTGGCGGCAGAAATTGACTAGCAGGGTCCGGACCAGGCTCAGGGCTTTCGTTATCGGATAACGGTCGTTTTGCGACGTCGGATGACATGGTTGAACTGGGGCTGATGAAGGAGGAAAATGTGGCGTCACTGGAGCGCTACGAATTTGACAAAAGATTTAAACGTCCTGAAAGCCGCAACGTTTCAACTCAAGCGACCCTTGGCAAATTCTCTGTTCTTGAATTCCGTGTTCCGGAAACTTTCGAATGGTCGCGGTGAGAAAGAGCCGGCGGGCTATGCTTCCACAGATGAAAGAAAAGTCATCGTGGATGGGATACAGATCTCCATTTGGGACGAGTGCGCGTGGGACCCCAGACACTCGAACATTGGCTGTTCCATGGTCGACGACGAAAGTCGTCTGCGGTTGGGATAGTCAGGAATAAGCGCCTTCTATAGTTCAGGTCGATTCTAACGCTCTAGCTGTAACGAAGACTGCAGAGAGCGTCTCAACTCCGTATAGGAAGGCACCTGATTACACACTGCGACACCTCGAAGCCAAGAAGAAGTCCGGTTTATGTCGTGAACAATTACCGCAGGTGGCGCGCGTTGATTACTCTTTTCATTGCTAACGAAAGGCCGTCATGATCTTACATACCAAAACTTACGAAACAGTCAACTTTCAAACCCCTCTTCGCTGGATTTGATTTTTGATTTGCCAGAAGGAGCCACTTCTCATCCCGACCGAACGTCGTTGAATGTCCCGCCATTACGCTTGTCACCTGAACGCTCCGCGCGGAACTTGCGGCGCCCGAGGACATGAACACTTTCTTCGTTGTACCCGGTGCAAACGTCCAGACCCGCGCTGGGCCACGTCTACCAAGCCTCCAGTGGCGACGCTACATAGGCTTCTGACTTGGCGGATTATACTGAATTGGCAGAAGCAGCTTCATTTGTGGTCGGGATTCCTCACAGGCATTGGACTCGCACTAAAGACACGTTGACGGGCACAACCCGCCGGGATCTGTCAGATGCTGCCACCGTGCTACAGCGACGCTTCTATTGCCTGTCGGCTAACATGCAATCTACTTCTAGCAGGACGAATGATAAGCATCAAGGAAACGTGTACGACTTTCCGACCGACTCTCGTGTATTTCACTCGCGTGAGCCGAATAGGTGACGTAGAATGAATTGAGAAGTTCATCCTCCTTGAACGGGAGGCTACAGGCGATGTCAGGCTGGAGCAAGACTATAAGGAGTCCCTTGCACGTTTACTGACGCAATTTGCCAACATGCACAAGTGACTATCTGTTGCGCCCTCAGTCATCGACGAACCAAAATCTGTCATAAAGTCACACTGTCGATGATGTTCCTCGCTTTGATCGACTCATGGGCCGCTTCATTCCCGTCGTATGATCATCTTCGCCCAGGACGCGAACGCTTTCGGGTTGTCAACTTCTTGAAGCATCAAGCTAAGTACGAAACCATCTCTAACGGGAGACCGACTTCTCCATCGTCGTGCGTTGCCAAGATATTCACCTTGTGGCGCAAATTTCATCGCGGGGCTCTTCCACACTCAGATTATCGTCAAACACAGGATCTTCACTCTGTTAATTTCTCACTGCAACAACAGTCTTCGTTCATATCACCACACTTTTTCGGTAGGACAAATTGTCTATCCGTCATACCGTAATTTTCGTGTCACGGCGCCACGCCAGATAGAACGCCGATGCCTTCACCACTCCTTGGCAAGCTCCAGGAGTTATCGACCTTCCGAGCTTCTGTCGTACTCGCAAAGTTATGATGTGTCCAATTTGGTCCACCCCTTTCTCTGACCTGCAGTATAAAAACCTTGGATCTCTCACTCAGCCTGTCCATCTCACCCCGCAAAGCACTTCGCTGCTTCTCACCTTCGCCAACTGAACCTACCTCCAAAATGCTGTACTCTGGGAACGAATCGCATGGTGTTTCCAACGCCGCCGCCGCTGTCGTGGCTCCTCAGACGAATGGTCACGTCGCTGCACATGCTAATGGTCACACCAATGGTCATGCTAACGGACATACGAATGGTTATACTAATGGAGAGGTGGACGTCCACACCAATGGTCATACGAATGGACGTACCAATGGTTACGCCAATGGCCACGCTAACGGTCATACAAATGGCCGAACAATGCACACAAAATCTCATACCGCATATCACAACCCCCGCTTTGACCCAGAAAACTTCCTCGAAGGCCCTTTATCATCGAATCCCTCCACCCGACTTCGTCAAATGCTCGCTCGACCCGGGATAGTCGTTCGTATTCTTGATTTGCAGTTGTGGCAGGTGCAATAAATATATTTTTTATTTTCAGGTCGCCCCAGGAATTTGCGACGGTATCAGTGCTCGATGTGCGCTCGAAGCTGGATTTGATTGTTTATATCAAAGGTAACCTCTTGAATAAATTCGGAAATATCTTTTGAAATTGACTGAACGAAAGTGGTGCTGCGACTACTGCGTCTCGACTCGGTCAGCCAGATCTCGCGATCGCGACTTTGAACGATTTCGTGCAGGTCAGTTTATATTTTCTCTCTTTCCTTTTCTTGTGTCTAATACTTGTCACGCAGTCGGCACAAATGGTAACGAGTTTAGATCCCGTCGTACCAGTCATCGCAGACGCTGACACAGGGTACGTTGGAGTCCTCCATCATGATATTTTATCCACGCACACCTTCATTCTAATTCAACATTCATAAATCACAGCTTCGGGGGACCGGTTATGGTAGCACGAACCGTAACACAATACGCACGCGCCGGAGTCGCGGCTATGCATATAGAAGACCAAGTACAAACAAAACGCTGCGGTCACCTTCTTGGAAAATCAGTGGTGTCGCGCGAAGAATTCCTCACGCGCATACGTGCTGCTGTCGCGGCGCGTGATGCCATTCCTGGCGGGTCTGATTTCGTGCGTACAACGATTCAATCTTCACACCACCTGTGAATAATCACAACGTACACCTTGATTCATTCAACAGGTGATAATCGGCCGGACGGACTCGGCGCAAGTACTCGGTATGGACGAGGCCATCACTCGTTTACGGCTCGCAGCCGACGCAGGCGCCGATGTCTGCTTTATCGAGGGTGTCCGCACAAAAGAACTTTTGGAAGCTACAGTCAATGCGCTCGCACCGAAACCTGTATTGGTAAACGTTATTTCTGGGGGACTGACGCCGTCGTTTACGTGCCAGGAGGCGGAGCAGATGGGAGCGAAGGTTATCAGTGCGTTTCGTTCCCCAGCCTCCACATGACTTCCCGTTCGCCACACATTCTTAACAATGCATTTACTGATGCCTCCTTCTCTCCTCACATTTGCAGTCTTCTCCTTAGTCTCAGCAGTAGCAGCAGTCCACGGCATCCGCGCCGCCATGCGTTCTCTCAAAAAGACTGGTACCGATTTCACCTCTGCACAGGGTATGGACCCGAGGGCGTTCTTCGATGTAATGGGCTTGCAAGATATCATTAGATTGGACGCGGAAGCCGGGGGGAGTGCGTTTTTACATGTTTGATTGTGGGCATGGCGAAAACTTGGTGGAGGAAACGTAAAGTTGGGGTTCTCTTGCATTGGTCTTTTGGTATCTTACATGGGCAAATAATGGTGACAGCGTCCAAATCCGGTTTTCCATATGCATGCATGCACACGATCCAGCATTCTGTCCCCCCCCCCCTCACCTCGAAAAACATGTTGACATGTCCCCGCATGAGCATGCCCAATCCATCATTACGCACCATTTTTCATGTCGTTATCAAGCTGTTAGCCCGTTGCCCACCTTGCGTCCAGCACAATATTTATTGCGTTTATGATTTCTTCTCGTAAACCCGCGTTGAATGATGATGATAATAAGATCCGCTTCCTTTTGGAAAAGCAAATGGTATCAGTTTTCAGAAGAGATGACACAGAATAGATTCGAAACATCCACTCATGGCACTCAATCTGAAGTGCAAGGTTCGTGTCGAAAGAGAGCCAAGTCTGTGAGAGCCCTAGTGGGTGAACTGCATTACCCGATTTCAAAAAGTTAGGCAGTCGACCAAGAACTCGAAGGATACTATTCACGTCAAAGAATGTCATATACACGAAAGCAAACAAGACTACATCCATTCACATTTTACGAAGTGGAATGGACTTGGTCAGTACCGTCTCCTCCCAGGAGATCTTGAGCGCTCCCTATCTCGTCGACGATCACTATAAGAACCGTCAGTAAAATTTGGTCGTAGGTTTACATGAAACTCACTCGTGTCTTGAGGAGGAATGTCGCTCTCGATCATACCCCCGGTCACGATCCCGGTCATAATACCCGTCTTTCGACGACCGATGGTCCGGTCCCCGGTCCCCGGGTCGCGGCGGTGCCGCTGCCGCCGACGCACCTCCGCCAACGGGAACCGACGAAACGCTTGCAGGTGGCGCCATTTTGCGAGCCTCGCGTTCTTCCTTAAACTTCTGGAGCATGTTGCGCAGCTCGTGATAACCGAGATGCATCTATTGAATTTCCTTCGTTAGTCCCGTCAAAATGAATTTCGGGGAGGGAAATGTACTTTGCCACCGAAATGGTCCGCGAGACGCCTGTCAGAATCGAGGACGGAAAGGTAAGCACCACAAACGTCGCAGACGCGTAATTTTTGGTGGCCCGAGGCGCCAGACGTATCAGTAAGTTGTTGGAGCTCCCGCTGGAGGTGATGGGTTTAGCAAGGACCTGACGAGGATGATGATGACTAACACACCTCCTTATCCGCCTTTTCACTTTTCAATGCTTCAATTGCTGCCATTTCGCGCATCGACTCGTCAACTTTTCCTTGTTCACCTAGAATGGCGGTGATGAATGTCAAGGGTTGCCTATCCAGCGGGTGCGATGACGTACCAAGTTGCTCGATCTTCTCAGTACCACCTTGAATAGCCAATTCGATCTCTCCTATTTCCCTCATCTGCACACGAAAAACATATCCAGAAGTTAGGAAATGCACACTTGATGAAGCCTGCAGTCATGATAAGCACCAAATTGGTTGTCTTCGCGTTCTCTTCCGGTGTTTTCTCCAACCTCCTGTGAGCAGCACGAATACGCCGATCACACTCATCAACGAACGAGAAGATGTTTGCTTCATATTCGGCTTGGAATCGTGCGAAGATGGGGTCTGTGGGGTTGGCTTCTTTGGCGGCGTTGAATTCAGTTTTCAGTCTTTCTGTATGAGATTTTGGGCAAGCTCCGAGGTCCATTTTCTGTGAGACATTTCGACGGGATATTCAAATGTGAAGACAAGGAACAAACATACCGTATTAGTGAAAAGTGTATGGGGACACATTCCACATAGAAAGTTCCGACATACTTTCTCGTCAGACCACACCAAATTCGCGTTCGCAATACCCATCGCCTCGGGTCCCATCATTTGCTAGAAAGAATGTATTCATTAGGAACAATAAGTGACGTTAAACGAGAATTTACTTCAAGCAGCCTGCGCTGCATCTCAGCTAGTCGTCCCATGGCGTTGGTGGTTGTCCGCGTCAAACTCGATGTTGTTTGTCGGTGCTTGGCTGGAGCCTTAACTGCACCTTCCGTATTCAGCCCAACCACCACCAGTATGGTTGCGAGAAAGAGTAAGCTGCCCAAACGCAAGAGGCAGGCGTCACACCAAAACTGAACTGCAATTAATTAGTAATGTCTTCAATATTTCTCAAGGGAAGAGCATCGCGGCGCATCAGAATTCTCTAACACTTATATTTGCAGCAGATCAAGCAACAGCCCAAACTGGTACCACAGCCATCAGCACTTGTGTTTAGGTACTGTGTCTGCGGACCCTCACATCCCAGAACTACCACCTATTTTACAGTGAGGATGCCATTCTATATCTAGAAAGGAAAAATCAGCCAAGCACTATCGCTCTGTCTCGGAACGAAGTCGGAACCACTAGACCCACAAAGCGGACCGTACGTATATATCATCTTGTTTCTTATTTACACGCACAGTATTTTTTGCGATTCATCAGGCAGTTTCTTCCCACAAAAACTGTTGAGCGCTGGTTGGAGATAAGGAGGTTCGTAGCAATTGCGTCTTAAGGTTGGACTTCAGTTCAGCGTCTGACACTTCCGGCGAAGATCAGCCGAGTTGACATCGAAGAATCGAAGTTGACAAGGAGCCGTTACACGGAACTGCAATAAAGAGTCGGAGAGAATTCATTTTGCGGCACTTGGGATTATAGCAGTATCGTAACTCATCACAAATTCGCGCTTGTCCGGGGGGAAATTCAAAAAAGAACAGTAGCAAGACTGATGGCATGCACCATGATGCATGCCATGATTGCTGGTACGAATTTATTTGGTTTCGTCGTGGTAGACGAATTCACGGTTCCACCTAGACAAAGTTTAGAGAATGCAAAATGTAGGCAAAATTAGTGGGAACAAACCTGACGTTGGAGTCAATGACGCGTTCGCAGACTTCAAATTAGGGTCATAGCATCCATCATCAACATGCTTCATGGGTGTGCCAACCGTACAGCTCGGATTGGCTGAGTAAGGGCCAGCGATGTTATTGTCTGCGACCGGTAAGGAGCATGCCGATTGGTACGCATTGTTATCGCCGGTTGCGAAACTAATTTGGAACTCAGCAACACAGCCACTTTCTCGACCGTCAAATCCTCGAAAAATTCATTAATCACTCATTTCTTTGTAGATCGCCTTTCCGTTACTCTCAATATTTTTTATAAAATGTACCTGAGCTCCCGTGAATGAGATCCCACAAAATCCTTTGCATTCTCGCTTGTGCTCGTTGCCAGCGCCGTTGACCAGGCATTCCGAGAATTGAAAAAATCAGTAATCAACGAGTGTGCAGAATTTCAACCTGTACTTTTACGGACAGTATGTATGAGCCAAAGAATTTATTTAGGAACCTCTAAATGGCGGAAATACACGTTGCATAGCGTGAAATATGACCTTGCTAGCCGACACTGTCCACGGGACAGTAATCCCGCAGTACTTCATGACTGGCCCGTTCATCCACCTTTCCGAGCCTCTACAGGACCATGGAATCGATTGCAATTGAGGTGAGGGACGAGAGAAGTGTGTGGAGCGCAGGATCGGATGTCGCGTTTTACGGTAAATGTGGTACCCTGCCTCGATGACTTGCGTGTCACACTGGAAGCCGGCTTCAGCACCTATGAGGATAAATGGGTCAGTAAAGCTACGGAAATGGGTCAAAGTGGGCACAACGTACTTCTCGCACTGCAGCAAGTTCTTGACGCGTGCAAAAAAGGAAAGGGGGTTCTTGAGTGTGAATAGTCACTGCGAGGCATTCAGGCATTTCAAAGGTTGATTTTGGAGGTGGACATTCGTGCAGGATGGTGACAATGCACAGTTATGTTGCGCTATGTTTAGGAGGTAGTTTGTGCCAGTGGTAATGTCAAGGGAATGTTCCACGTTGCGGTGCTCAGGCACCTCATTTGACATCCAGCAAAATAAATGTATATAAAAAATAAGTCGACTTTCTCTTTCTTACCATGGCTCCACAACCGCCTCTGGGTCTTCCTGGAGTCAGAAAAAGCGAGCGGCTCAAGACGAAGACTCCAAAAGCAGATGTGGCTTTGATGCCAATGCAAGAGCGGCCTGAGGAAGTCAAAAAGTCAAATCTCAAACAGAACAGTCGTACGAAACTCGACACAAAAGTAGAACAGGTGGAGTCTGACACGAAGGGTAAGTCATCTTGATGCCGAAGTATGAGATTCGTACTTACGTTAGACAAGCCATGGCTACACAGCACTCTGCACCTCGCAAGACCGTCCATTTTCCTTCCGACGTCAAACTTGTCGATGGAAAGAGTGCAGCAGGAAATCCCAGTGGCCCAATTGCTCCAAGAAGTGTTGCTGCTCCTCCAGCACGCTCCTCAGATTCGGAGAACCATGCATCAAACACCAGAATGAAGGAGAAGGGAAGCGTGGCAAGTGTGACCGGCAAGCTGTGCAGAGATTTGAGTCCTGTATTGACTGTGAGTGGTTGCTAAGCATCTTTGATGAGAAATTGTGATCGAGAGTCTCAAACAGGTTCAGTCAGACTCCAGTGATCTTGAGGTTGCTACGAGTATCTCGCTACCATCGGATGAAGAGACGGATTCCTTTTTCAGAAGTGCAGCCAGCAGCGGTTAGTGGAAAGGAGCAGATGGGTTGTAAAGTTGCTGACGCCACTTCAGGAGACTCTCGCTGGCAGGTTTCTTCTGGCGAGTTTGAATTTGAGGACTTCACCAACGAATTGAAGTGAGTACTGGCGTATATGTTCATTGGTGGGCTATAGTCACATTCACGTATGCAGTAACGTGAAGGATAATGAAGAAGACTCGGATTACCACCCGGTCAATTACGATGACAGATCAGATACACTCTCCGCAACTGACACTGTCGACATTGCCCCATTGTCAGACATTGCTCCAAAGAAACGAGGGCGACCGAGGAAAGCCGAAATAGCTGTTAGCCAAAGTATTACGACAGCGACAACTCAGACTAAACAAAATAACAAGAAAGCCATTGTCCCAGCAGCCCATGACCGCCAGTGGTCAGACTACAAGTTCTCCAATTCACAAATCCAATTCGTCGGAAGTCGCACCATTGAATTCAAACTCAGTCTACGTGAAGGCAAGATCCCTGGCGAGTGCAATGCTTGGGATTGGAATGAAGCTTACTCCGACATCATTCAAGTAATCTTGGCGAACTGTCCCGCACAGCTTGCGACACATCACCAGCCTCGATTTGCCTTTACCAGGGCCGATGAGAAACCACCCGGAGATCTCATCACGTCCCAACTGCAGTGGTCACGACTTGTAGAAAAGATTCATAGCCGTGAACGAGAGATTAGCGAATACAAAGGCAACAAACGCAGCCAGCCAAAACCACTCACCCCTCTTGTTGTCACAATATTCAATCCTCAGGTAAATTTCTTTTATCGGTACAATCACAACTGAAAGGCTGACTGTCGCATCCTCAAGGGATCTACATCTGGTACCTCCAGTACGAAGGGCGCGAAGAAACCTCCACTGGGCCGAATGGTCTATCCCAATCAAGGTTCAAAACCGATGGACAGCATTGACTGCGAGCCATACGCACTAGCAAAAGGCCAGCACAACGAGAGTTCCTTTGCACCTGCTCAAATGCTCGATACGAAGTATAGGTCAATCGAAGAAGCGAAGGTGCTAATATCAAAGTTTCACCGATGCATGAAACACAACGGGCGATTATGTTACATTCTGAAGCCGTCAGAATCAAAGGCATATGCAGGGAACCACATCGAAATTGGTATCACGCTTTCCTCGTCTTATGCAAAAGCAGTGGTAAGATATCTCCGTCTTGAGTCCGGCTAAATTGACTGTCCCATTCTACAGACACTGTTGCAAGTGTACGATGAGAATACCCCGGCACCAAAATACATCCTGGATGAGATCTTACTTCTGGCATCTCGTAGTGCAAATCTCAATTTGAAAAAGCCCGGTTCAAAAGGACGATCAACATCAGAGACAGTCCTCAGCAATGAAGAACCATCGGCAAATCCCCCTCGAGCTACAATTCTTGGCACCAATCCTACATTGACGTTACCACTCCACACATACCCAACAATTGCAGATGTTCTGATAGCTGTTGCCGAGAAAGATAGTTCGCATAATTACCTTCAGTTTGGGGATGCTCTTTGCGGGAGTGGTGCTGAGACGGTCGGTCAATTACTCTTTATGCTGGATGAGATAAAAAGGGATGGAGGCACGCTCGCCGGAGCTATTGTTGACGTTGTAAAGGGTGTGGAAGGAGCACCCGTTCTTACAACTTTTGCAGCCTCAATGCTAAGCAGTCATCTTCGCAAAGCTGCAGTTGAATTTGAAGCAGGTACTACGCATTGATTGCCAAAAATTCCATAGTTTCAAGTGATGTTTCTATGAAAAATGCATATCCAATGTTGCCTATTCAAAAGTAGCCGCAATCGTGGAACCAGCCTGCCGCCTTCTCGGGTGTAATTGCCTCCCATAGAGCTCGCTTTATCAAATGTAAACCAACGTTGGGATCCTCATCGCACATCGCAGCACGGACTTCCATATTGTGCCTCCTTATCCATGCTTTCGCACATCCAAATGCTGGCTCAATTGGATTGAGCTCAGGTGAGTACGGCGGAAGATAGACGATCCTCATTCCTCTGTGGACATTTCATGAATTTTCTAGACAAATATTTATGAAAAAGAAATACTTTGATTCTAATATTTCTTGAATGTCGTCACGCCGATGGAAACTGACGTTATCCATGACAAGGACCGAGTTCTTGCCGGGGAATGGTGTCATCTCCATTGTTAGATTTTTGACAAAATTACAGAAAATGTCACCGTTGACAGCTCCTTCCATAACCTCGACATCAAGTATGCCATCAAGCGAGAGAGCCGGTAAGATACTATAGCTGTACTCAATGAGTAAATTGTTTGAAACAAAAAATAGGTGAGCTTACCGCCTCCCTCGGAGAAACGGCGTCTGGGATATGGCCCGTTCGCCTCTCTTTGACCATCCGGTAAGACGTGAAGTGTTACGCTTATCACAATAGGATTCATCAATGAATACAAGCTGAATGGGCTCGTATTCGGATATTTCAAGCTCATATTGAGCAACTTTATACGGATCTTGTTCCATAGCATGACGAGTGAGCTATGCGGAAGTCAACTACCTGCGACAATGATTCAGCTTGACGATAACAATGACTTACATTTTTATTTGTGATATTCATAGATTCCAATGTTCGTAGGACAGTACTAGGGTGTACAACTTTGTTCGATCCCAGGAAAATGGCATGCGCAAGTTCGTCCAGGTATATCTCAGTCCGGAAATCAATCAGGCCTTTCAGATACTCGAAGACTGTCACGAAGAGTGGAATATGTCAGAGTATATGAAAGGCTCACATCTCTATCACACTCATTGAGTTTACTTGGACGTCCTATTTTTTTGCCAGTAGGGGGAGGCACAACATTTCCCGTTGTGCGAAAGATCTTGAGGACATTGTAGACAGTTTGGTCGGTAACATCGCAGAATGATGCAATATTTGCCACAGACAATTTGAAGGACATTCTGACCATAGCCTTCTTCAGATCCTCGGATACAGACTTTCGACCCATCGAATATGGTCGATGTAGAGAGAAGGAAAGGTTGATCGATCAGGGAGATCAGTGATCAGTGATAACAGTGCCTTGCTCACATAATACAGTCCTCGTGCTACTCTGACCAACTTTTCGACCCCGGGGATTGTTTTCTAAGCTCTGAAACTCTCACCAATTCTTGGTCTACATCTTACCTTCCATCTCCATCACAATTTAGTTACGTCCCGCCATCCAATCTTTTGATTCGCACTCATCTCTCACTTCCTCACGCGCATGTCACACTGTCACACTTGGTCACTTTCCTCGAGTTTATTTCATCGAGTTTATTTCATCGCAGGTCCACAGCACAAGCACAGCTCTACTAGGCAACTTGACTCTCTTCCCAGTTCTATTATCTTGGATCTGAAGACATCATGATTGAGATCCGGAGATCAAAACACAGCGCTACCCAAGTATCCTCTCGCGGCTGCCACCTTCTCTACCTTCTCGTTGATCTCACCTCCTACTGCGTCTTCAATAGAGCAACTCCTATTTTCGGAGCACCAAATCAGTTAGCAGATCTGGGATGCGACGGACCTGGGTGAGATCCATGAACTCTCGCCTCGTCATTCTTGCTGACCTTTATCTCTTGTAGATCAAGCGAAGATGGAATATGCAATTCCTCATTTATTCGCTTGCAGCGCATCATTTGGTTCAGAAGATTGAGTTCTCCAGGTGAGATATTGTTTCATTCACCGCCAATGACTGCTTTTTCGCCGTGGTAAGTTTACATTCAAGTTCTGTAACCCGGGGAGAGGGAGATGCTGAAGCAGGGAATGTCAAAGTCAGGTGAGCAGCGCCAGAAGTACGTTGTGCCGAGTTTGACTCATTTCCGTAGCTTTACTGACCCATTTGTCCTGATAGGTACTGTAGCCGGCTTCCACTGTGACACACATGTCATCGAGACACGGCATCACATTCACCATAAATGCGACGTCCAATCCCTCACTCCACACGCTCCTCTCATCCGTCACCTCAATTACAATCAATTCCATGGTCCCATAGAGGCTCGGAAAGGTGGATGAACGGGCCAGTCATGAAGTACTGCGGGATTACTGTCCCGTGGACAGTGTCAGCTAGCAAGGTCATATTTCACGCTATGCAACGTGTATTTCCGCCATTTAGAGGTTCCTAAATAAAGTCTTTGGCTCATACATACTGTCCGTAAAAGTACAGGTTGAAATTCTGCACACTCGTTGATTACTGATTTTTTCAATTCTCGGAATGCCTGGTCAACGGCGCTGGCAACGAGCACAAGCGAGAACGCAAAGGATTTCGTGGGATCTCATTCACGGGAGCTCAGGTACATTTTATAAAAAATATTGAGAGTAACGGAAAGGCGATCTACAAAGAAATGAGTGATTAATGAATTTTTCGAGGATTTGACGGTCGAGAAAGTGGCTGTGTTGCTGAGTTCCAAATTAGTTTCGCAACCGGCGATAATGGCACCCGACATGCATAGATAAATAACCCCAGCATCGGATGGGTATGGCCACGCCGAGTCGCCAAGGAAGCCGTTGTCAAGTCCATAGTACGCAATAATGTGTCCTTGCGCAATGTGGACAGTCATAACACCCGCAAGTCGTGTGTTATTACAGGAAAGCGAAGGTCCGCCATCCACAGTGGGATAAAAGCAGAATTTGTTATTGCCAGTGGACGCCTAAGAAAGTCGTGGTATATAAGACTGGAAGAACTGTTCAGTTTTTCAAGTTGAAACGTGCCTTTCCGGTGTATTGAACGGAGTAAAGCAGACGGTTTTTGTGAACGCTGAGGGCGAAAGGGAGAAAGAGGAGTAATGAGACAACTTCACAAAACATCATGGTCAAGAAGAACTGTACTCGCTGCATATATACTTGTGCTACTTCCCCACTGAAGACTTCTTGACGGGAGCGGTGCAACATTATAGTCAGAATTAGCCACATTTCCACACTAAGACTGAACGCTATCTCCCCGCCACTTTTTAAGGCGCATACCATATTCGGAAATTTTGTTCTCACGCTTCGTTTTTCCATTAAATAAGGTGCTTCCTCGACACTTTCCAGCTTCCTCAAGCCCTCTCAATGCCAGAGACACACAGTAAATTAAATTAAGTGTATATATGAGTTAAATAAATAATTTTAAGGCAATTTTTTCGACTCCAGCAAGCCAGGGCATGCCACAAGGGACAAAAACCTTGTATAAATGAGGGTGGTGAGCTGGGTGACCATTCATGTCGAAAAAAAATGCTCTGGGCTCCAAATGATGTGGCTAGGGTTTTCGGAAGAATAAATAAATAAAATTGAAGGGTTCCCGACTTTCCGAGCAGGTGTAAGGGGAAACAGATAAAATAGCATCCTCGGGAGTCGAACCCGAGAGCATCCGAAACTGAACGACACGATAACCGTTCATTCACGCAGTACATGCGAAAATTGCTCAATACACACTATTTATTGGACAAAAGAAGGCACTTACTAAATATGGTTAGTTGCGCCTTAAAAAGTGGCGGGGAGATTGCGTTTGGTCACACTAAGTAATCAAACTTTCGTACCTGTCGAGAACTCGAGGCACTGCGTGGTCAGCAGTCGCAGTAAATTACGGTGTGGTGGCGTGCTAGGCTCGTAACCAGCCTCCGGGAGGAAATAATAGGGAGGAGGGATACGTGGGGCACCTATTATTTCCAACGGAGGTTGGCTCCACTCTATCAGAAACGAGTACAGTGATGTTTCAAACTCCGAACTTGCCTTATTTATCGATTTCTTCCCACAACTATGCGGTGTTTTCACAGAAGATATTGATTCTGGCGCTCTATTCTACACATAACGATACGAGTAAGAGTCAAAATATACAAGAAAGAGTTTAAAGACTGTCCAGTTTGGTCCCAGAGAGGCTGGGGAGGGAATCTTTCGAAGGCCAGGCATCATCGACGTGAGTACAGGCATCGGAAGAGCGACCGCCAATTGCTAGTTTTTGTGGTTCCTGCAGATGGTTAAATAGAATCCAGCATGGTGAGGGACTGAGCCGGTAAAGCGCACCGATCGAGAAGGCAAATGTTCGACGGAACGGTGACGAAGATTTGAATGTTTCCTTCGAGATTTCTCAACATGATGCCAACTGTAGCGTAGAGTTATGATTCGACATTGCTCAATTGTTTCCTTTTCCTTTTCTTTGCGTGCGGTATCTTCTACTGCTGCCCTCGCTGTCGCTCGAAGTGCTGCTTCGGCCATGTGGGAATGTTGGCGTTCGAGATATGGGTCAGGAGTTAGGACACGTCGTTGTTTCTGCTGGGTGAAGGTTCAAAGACAAGGACAGGAGCAAATCGGATGTTCTCAGCGTCAGATGCATGCCTCTTGAGAGGCGCAGAAGTCATTAATGTGGTTGTGTAAGGTGGTGTACACCGGAAAGCGCGACACGACGAGCTTAAGCGACGACAAATAAGGCAAGTGTCGGAGTTTGAAAAGTCACTGTACTCGTTTCTGATAGAGTGGTACCAGCCTCCGTTGGAAATAATATGTGCCCCACGTATCCCTCCTCCCTATTATTTCCTCCCGGAGGCTGGTTACGAGCCTAGTGGCGTGCCAGCAAAGGCTCGACCCGGCGAAACCCGAACGCTTTTGTGATGCTTGATACGTCAAAAATGACCTACATCAACGGCAGACCGTTCACATTGTCTCAGTGCTTGAGAATTCTGAAGCATAGCCAGCTGCAGCAGCGCCGGATTATCCGGCGAGTAAGTGGACTCCGGGCAATATTTCCGCGAACATTTTTTTGATCGGTCGAACTGAATGTTCCGGGGTTTGAGAGTCAATTCAATGCGCCAGGTAACTTAAATACATATATACAATAGAAGCTAGGTATGCTGAGTGGAAATGCACATTGTGTCCGTCCACGACATTCAAGACACCACTGAATAAATAACGGCTTTAATATCGTTGACGATTTCGGAGGTGGCACATCCACATCCGGAATAGAGGGTTTGCGGCATGTCTGGGGACAGATGAAAAAACTCCGGTCAATCGTTCGCTTGATTGAAAATCTCGTAAAGCGAGCGAGATGAGCGAAATCCATGCAAATCTGATTTCGAAAGAAAATCCTCACCACGGCATACTGACTGAAACTATGCATAGTCAACAGATATTCAACGGATCTAAATGAAGGTCATCATGTGGAAATTTGCTGCTCGGCGCAATGCTTACGGTATACAATCGAAGCCCATTTTGCATGCATCTGGCAATGTCAGGATTGCCAGCAATGTTGTCCACTATGCGGGACGTGCAAAATACGGACTTGAGTCCCTTTCCGTCTCCAATACCGGGATTGTCCACACTGGTTTGGCGTGAAAGAATCATGGCCATCATGGCACTTGAAGAGAATTGCGATCCAGGGCCAAATCTAATGGTCTCCAAACACGGACATACACTTATGAACGAGTCGTTCCCGCCCACCGTAAGCAAGTCGAGAGTAGTGTCAGTGCACTTAGTACCAGGAATGCTAAGCAATGCGAGGGAGGGAGTATATGACAGGCATTCAGCAAGGGTTTGCTCATTCATTGGGATGGAATAAAGGACCAGGGATTGCAGTGGTGGGCGAGAGCGTGCAAGCATGGTCCTAAGATGTGGCCAATCCCTGTCGTCCTCGTAAACATCATTTACTATCTCCACATGTATCAATGCGGGGAGGAAGAGAATGTCGAACAGAAAGCCTGGATTGATGTTGGGTAAAAGGCGCAGGATGAAAACACGAAGATGCAAGAGTTCAATGACAGTCGGCACTTCTTGGCGGCTGGTCCAAGATTCAGAGACGCTGAAGAAAAACTCCTCGAGCAGCGGGCAATGAGTAAGACAGGTCAACACATCGCTAAATGACGTTCCTGGTATTCTGGCAATCGGTGGGTATGCAATCCTGAGACTTTTCACATGGTGTACTCGACTACCGAAGTCAATTTGCACTCCAGGTGTGCGATGATGGTGGAATAGTTGGAGCCGCGGAGCAGAGGAGAAATTGTAAATTAATGGACGCTCTCGCAATGCCTCGCCGAATATGGCGCAGCGAAAATTCTCCAGATGAGGCAAGTGTGCTAACCGGAATGTAGCGAGTATCAAGCTACCGATTTCGGAAGAAACGACCATGTTGATATCTTTCCAACGCCAGGATTCGGAAAGGATGGATGCGAATACCGGTTGGAGAATCGGTGCATATTGAGGATAGTGGATAAAAATCGATAAAGGGTGTGAAGCCGACCTCGAAATCCACAGCTTTGTAGCCTCAACGGCCTTCTTGTGATCAATCCCCGACGTTTGGTTGAGACGGTCAACAATAGCAAACCTGGACCAGAGGTGTGGTGAAGAAATGGAAACAGTCCTCCACCTACTGCAAACTCGTCCAAGTAGGGAAGGAGCTTGCGATTGCTTGAATATCGAGCATTGATCATGATCAATGGGAAGGCAATACAGGAAGATTTCGCACAGAATCTCCGGTGGGAGTGCCGGAATCGTGGCGGAAGCTGCTTCTGATCGCTTCTCTGTCGATTTGTCCCCAGAAGATTTGTCCTCAGAAGTACCATCCCTGACTTGTCGCCGAGTCTTCCGAATCTTATGTCGAATCCTCTCCGTAAATTTTGAGACCTATTACACCCGCGGTCACATGGAATGAGATCAGCATCAGAAACAATCAGTAAATCCAAGCTCCTCTTACCAGTAACCTCAAAGTTGAGTATGGCATACTTGCGGTCTTGAGGATTGCACAGTGGGTTTACATAAGCTAAACAACCATCACCGCCACCAGCGTGACATGATGATCGGGCTGTCTATTCAATTTGACTGACCTGACCGGCTTGAGCTCTCCCCCAGCTCACAGCACTCTTGGGAAGTAGTTGGTTAACTCATCGAGACATGCGTTTACTCCTGCATCCGCGCGGAAGGGAGATAGATGTGACGTCCATCAACGCATTCATCACAGACACACATAATACACTACGTGCGTCCGCAGACGCTGCAGGTTCCTTACAAATCAGTAATTATAATTAAACTAGTCACTCTCTAGTCCGACTCCTTGGTGTCGTCTGAAATTTCGTCTGAAATTTCGTCTGAAATTTCTGCCCACCAAGGCTTGTAGCGAGTTGCTACCTAACGCTGTACTTCAGCCCTTGCTTCAGCCCCTCAGCGTCTAACATTTCCAGCGAAGATCAGCTGAGTTGACATCGGAATCGAAGATCTCAAGGAGTCCGAGTTACATGGCGCTACAATAAATGGAGTCGGAGAGAGTTTATGTTCAGGCACTTGGTCTCATAGCAGCCTCGTAACTCATCACAGATTTACGCTTGACTCAGAGGAATTTCAAAAAAGAAAAACAGCGAGAGTGATGGCATGTGCCAACATGCAGGCCATAGCTGCTGGCAGGATTTTCTTTGGTTCCGTCGTAGTAGACGAGCTCATGGTTCCGCTAACTAGACATCATTTAGAGGGTGCGAAATATGGGCAAACTTGGTGCGGACAAACCTGACCTTGGAGTCGATGACGCGTTCACAGACCTTAGGTTGGGGTTATAGCATCCATCATCGACATGCTTCATGGGTGCCCCGACCGTACAGCTCGGTTCAAATTCACCTGCGATGCTATTATCTCCGTCCGGTAAGGAGCACACTGATTGGTACGCGTTGTTAATCGAACCCGAGACGCATAGATAAGTAATGCCAGCGTCGGACGGGTATGGCCACGACGAGTCGCCAACGAAGACGTTGTCAGGTCCATAGTACGCAATGCTGTGTCCTTGTGCAAGGTGGGCAGTCACAACGCTCGCAAATCGTGAGCTGAGCGAGTCAGCACAGGAGAGGGATGGGGCATTCGGGTAGTAGCGGAATTTGTTGTTGGACGCCTGCGAAAGTCGGAGTGAGCAAGATCTAGTAAGACGATCCTGGTATAGCTTTCGAAACGTGCTTTTTGGACGCAACCGCCTGATGTTTTGCCAATACTGCCTTCAAAGCAGGCAGTTTGTGTGAACTCTGACTGCACGAAAGGGAGCAAGACGAGTATTGAGACAGGTCGAAAATCATCATGGTCAGTAAACGATGTGTGCCAGCGTGCCAGCGAGGAATCAACCGGCGAAACCCATTCGCTTCGATGATGTTTGATACGTCGTCAAAAATAACCTACATCAAGAGGCAGATCGTTCACATTGTCTGTGTGCTTGAGAAAGTGTTCCAGCACAGCCAACGACACAACGACCTTCCAAATGTTCGAGCCGTCTTCGTCATCTTCCGTCTCGATGCTACAATGTCTAAGGTTACCGTCGTCCCACTTCTTTCCATCCCGTTTGCTCTTTCGGCGTTTACACAAAATGTTTGCCAGGCAGGCTTGGGTTGTGTACAGACGACGGTACGGCCTGATTGATCCTTGTGGATGACGGGTGCTTCCTATCCATGATGTCGAATTCAGTCGTGGTGTCATCTCCAACTCCATGTCAGTCACTTCCCCCAAACGCATTTCAGTTTCTAAATTCATTTTAGCAACCAACAACTCCTTACCAGTGACGAGCAACTCCGAAAGCACTACCCCCACCGAGGTCCCTCCGACCTCTGGAAATTCCATGTCAGCATCGACAGCGAGTTCGACAACTTCTGCGGGCTCGACCGCTGCGGTGGCAGACAATAGCAACGCCGACTCGAAGGCACTGTCTAAGTCAGCGGTGGCAGGTATTACAGTTTCTGCAATAGTCGCCGTGCTTGGTTTGATTGCTGCAATTATCACATTGCTTGCATCACCGTGGTTCCAGATGTGGTATAAAGAGCTTTCCCCTTGATGGAGCATTCCAACGATGAGAATCATTTTCGTCGTCGACCTAGGCAGCAGCTGCAGCAGCAGCGTCGTGTTATCCGCTGAATAATCTAGAGTTCCTTGAACTGTCAATTATGGTCCGCAATAGTGGTTGCTTCATAAATTTCCCAATGCTCGTAGGCTGTCAGTTCGTGATAATTGCTGCCTCGTTTCGTTGCTGGTTGGTAGGACCCGCCAGTTTAAATGGTGAAACTTCCGACAACAGAATCGATGCATGGGCCGTGTGCGCGCCAGTTATTCCAACTGCATTCACGACAGAGAATCAGATATAGACTCGAGAGCGCCAGATTAGGATTAAGTAGTGGAACAATGGTTCACAGGAGACACTCCTGAGGACCGCGAGGAAACGTTGAGAGTGCGAGCACGTGACGCTTAACGACGCTCGCAAAGTTTGAATGATAGAAGTAGGTGTGCTCGCCAGGTAGCAACAGTTTGCAATAGAAAATTTGACGGGAGGAGTGGGAATATGCTTGAGTTTTAGGCAATCAGCAGCAATCACAACCACAGGCGGTTAGTTTGTTGTGAAGAATCATAGAGTAATAGCGAGGTTTGCTACAACCAGTTGAGATGAGTTCTATTCAACCTTCCTGAGGGGTAATTGAAACGCACGCTATCACGGAGACGAAGACCGACATTTCCTCTCGTTCACCACGGCTGACATCAGTGGAATGGTGGCTTGCAATCCCGCGTGCTAATCAGTGGGCGAGGATTCGGATGCGTGAGGGGTGCCATAAATTAATGGATTATAGGTTAACGATGAAAGTCTAATAGCACAGTGAGACATGAGAAATCTTAGGAGTATTGACGAGTTCTGGGCGTTCCGCTAGATTGAAGGGATCTTGGTGGAAATCTTGGTCATAACATTTCATTATTTAAAATGCCTATTCGAGACAACGACCTTGATCAGTTCGTTAATGATGACCTTTCAAATCGCACGGTCATTAGATTTAGCATGCACCTCAAAATTTAAGCAGCCAGACGAACCAGCAACGATGCCATTACACCATCATCAGCCGATATCCATCCCAACATCGTCAGGATCGTCGTCTCCAAAGATATCCCCTTCCATATCCACACCACCGCTCTCCTCCAGATCATCGTTGGGCTCAGAATCCTCACGCTGAGATGATATGCCAGCTTTGCGCATCTGTTGCTGTTCCTTTAACTCTTCGCGTTGCGCGAGCTTCATTTCTAGATCGGCTTGAAGCTTCTTGAGAGCGTCTTCGAAGCGCCGCTGTGAGGAGACAATTTTCTTAAGAAAATTAGATGCGATGCTGGAAGATAACGCACCTTGATGAGAGGGTTGGATGAGCTAGCGATCTCGGTGCCCTTCTTCGTCACAGCAGCCTCCAAATCCCTAATCTCCTCATTTAATAACCGCTTCGCCTGCACGTCTTCATCATCTTCATCGTCCTCGTCTTCCTCATCCTCACTCTGCTCCTCATCGTCTCCATCCTCCTCATCTCCATCCTCATCACCCAAAGCGAACTCCAACTCCGCAGCCAGCTCCTCGTCAATGTCTCCTTCGCCCTCTTCGTCGTCATCATCATCGCCTCCACCCCCAGCGCCTGGTGTGGGCGCGTCACCAGCGTCGGAACCTGGACCCGGAGTGGGCGCATCGGCTTCTTCCCGCTCGATGAATTCGGAGTCGGAGAGGTCGGGATTCACGTTTTCGAGAATGTCTAGGACATCGTAGCTGTGTTAAATGAAAGCTAAATGACGGGAAGTCAGAACGCACCATAGGTGACTTGGGTAGCCAATGCGTCGGATTCCAACAGACGCTCTACTTCTTGTTCGACAGTCTCTATCGTCTATTCGTACGTCAATATCCATACGATGATCGCTTTTTGGTAGTGTTGCGTACCCGCCGGTTGACCCTCTTCCTAAAGCGTCGCTTGCGGACGTGGTGCAGTGGAGGTGTGATCCCGTGCGGCCAGATAAATTCGTCGATGTTAAATCCCTTTTGATTACTCATCTCATCTTCAGCATTGATTCTATTCTCAAGAACAAGCATCTTGGTAATAATGGGAGTGAGAAATGAGCATGGGAGAGGCGGAGGTAGACCAACCTGGCCAATGTCGGCAACTTTGAACATTTGCTTGTTGTCTAGTGTCTTTTGAGACTCAATGATGCAAGGCAGATCGACGAGCTTAGCAGAGTACAAAGAACTGCCGATATGAAAGACGGCGCGACGGGAATCTGAACGACATGAATGTCTGGTTAAGGGCAAACGATTATGTGCGCCAACCTTTAAATTTAAACCACACATCATTGCTCACTTCCCTTGCCTGCGCCATCTTTCTCAGCCTTTCGCAATCTTCGCCTGGAGGGGCCCTCAAAATAAATTGCTCCTCAAATGCTAAGTCTTCATCATCTGAGTCGAGCTCGCGATCGTATGACCCAAGGAAAGACGTTCCAGACGCTAAGGCCGCTGCCTTCTCGCTTAGCTTTAGCTTGAGTTTTGGCTGAGTCTTCGGTCGTAAATGTGATGATCGCGTGGTACGATCAGTCGAACCGCTCGCTGCATGCTCTGTTTCTTTCCTTAGCCGTGACGGCCGTTTCGATGTTTGGGGAACGATTTGTGGAGCAACAGGTTCTGGTGAAGTCTGTCCATTAGTCGCTGGTATTGGAGGTGATACGTCGTCGTCAACTACTATGAGATCTTCATCCATGTGCGGCGAATTTGTGTTGAAGTTGACGGATGACCATGGTACGTCCGTTTTCGGACGGTTGGGTGGTGTTTGGCAACAGCGTCTGGACCAAATATTAAAAACGCCTCTTCTATATTCGGAATGCGAACCCTTCCACATTAACATTGCCACTGCACCCTTATGCCACTAACGCCGTATCTCTTGTGCAACTTCATCCTGCATAGGCGTCACACAAAAGCCGCTATTCAAAGTCTCTGAATATTTGCGAGTTGCATCTGTCTCTAACTTACACAATATAAAAATCCGGTGTTCATTGCTAAGCCGCGAACGAAACGCGGTCAGTTGGTTACTTACATCATTTTCCATCGCGTACGTGCTGAACTGTTGTCATATTTACGGCTTAGACACCGCAAGACGCGTCTGTCTTTGGTTACGACGCGCCTCAAAGTCCTTTCAACGTCAAGGCACCTTTAAAGACTTCTTGATAGGCGGGCGGTTCAGGACACAATGGACCAGGAGGACCATGGAGACTCCGGGAAACAAAGGTCAGACTCATTGTCCAAATTTACTTATTGTATTCGTTCTCAAACTCCTTTGTGCGTTTGCCCACGTGCACAGCCTCGTTGAGTCACAGTCCAGTCAGATCATGGCGTACGCGTTAGGTCTGACGGACCCGCGAGGCGCGACGGACGGAAACGGAATCAAAATTGATGGTGTCAATAGGGACACTGAATTTGCTTCCTTTGGCCAGTCATTTGCCCCCGTGTCCGCTGATGGTTCCGTTTCTGGGTCGTCGGGTTCTGCGCCTCGTTATCACTTTCATGGCCTTGCCGCCACACAGACCCAGTCACAACACTGTGATGACACTCCGAACGAGGGATCGCAGAAAGAAAACACTCCTGCACATAATAACTCTGGCCAAAATTCATCTGGGTCGTCCTCGGTCAACCAAAGCGCAAACGGTGAACGTCTTGGCGACTCGCGATCGCCGAACAAAGGTCTTTCTTTGGTGAAAGGAGGACCCCCTGCAGAGCCTTTGTCTACCCGGCTGCCTTTGCAGGAGGCGGCTTTCAAGACAACAACAAAGGCTGTCACATTCCTTTCACCCCAGCCGCCTCTTCAAGACCACAAAACGAAACCACATCCAGTCATGCGTCCCAAACAACGCCCCCGTTCTCCCTCTCCCGAATCGCAGGACTCGTTCGCTGGGCCGTCTGCATTACAGGATCCCGATCTGTTCCTAGCGTCCTCTAAGATGTTCGAACGCCCTCTTTCAGAGCTTGGTCGGTTCAGCCCACCGGACCACTCCACACCAAACGAACCATCGAATCTCTATCGCCGGTCGACCGAGAGCATGCCTGTGGCAGGTCCGAGCGATCGTACGCTCTCCCAGGTCACTCCATACTCGCTATCCAGTAGTTCAGCGCCAATCGGCAAAGTGCTGGTCGAAAACTCTGATGATTCGAATGTCAACTCTCAAGCCTCGGGTTCGACAGCGGAATCCCAGGCGTCCATTGGGTCTCGTCAAACGGACGAACACGTGCAGCTCAGCCAGCAAGCAACACAAATCATCACGAGCTCCTTACGATCGGTGCCATCTCGTGAAGTCGTGCCACAGGAGGCGACGCAGATCGTAGCAGAATCGACGCAGCCTGAGCCAGAGCCTACCCAACCGACTTTGTCGTACTCACGGATCGTGTCATCGTCTGGGATCGCGACTCCAACCCCGCCTGGACCTTCGATACTGAATCTCATCCCGCCAGAGAAGAGGCATCGGTACATAGCTAACCTGCAAGCTCGGCAAGAAGCCACAGGCGTTGACGCATCGTCATCCCACCAACCCATGGCGCCATTCCCTGGGGTCCTCCCTTCCCAGCAAAGAGCAACAGGAGATCGTATGGTCGTACCGTCCTCATCTTCGCCTGTCAAAATTCGGAAGCCATTAGCGCGAGGCAAAGACGATACCGAGATCATACCCGATTCCGAACCGGCCACTTCGACGCAGACTAAGAGCTCTACCCCTGCCGCTGCCAATCTCCGTCGTGGCAAGAACGGTGCGGATGTCGTGATCCCGGCGTCTGAACCGGAGCACGTCCCATCTTTGCCTGATGTGCATTCGAGGAGGGAAGAGGAGGAAGAGGAAGCGGAGGTAGACTTGGATGTCCCATTGGCGAGTTATTCATCTAAGGTATATTTGACTTGGATAAGGGTTGTAGTACATTGATGCTTACACCCTTCCCTTTTCAGCTGGATCCCACATCGCCGATCAGGAAAGGCAAGGGAAAGGAGGTAGAGCAACCACCGTCGTCTCCGGCAGTGCCACTCAGACTTGCAAAGGTAAATTCAGCTTTTGACGATGACCGTCAGAGACGTCCTCACTATGACTGTTAAAGCCTGTACAGAATGTCGAAACCGGACCCAAGAATCCATCTCGAGAAACTTCGGTGCAGCCCAAGACGGAGGGCGGCTCTAAGAAGTCCACTCGTCAAGCTGCGACCCGCGGACGAGGACGAGGCAGAGGACGCGGTAGGGGCAAAGGAGCTGGCCGAGGCGGGGGACGCGGACGAGGCAGAGGGAAAGCCACTGCACGTGAGGAGCGAACGCCCAGGTTATCCGCTGAGCCCACAGAAGACGACGGCGAATCGTCCGATGACCCAATCGCGCAGAGAATGGACGAGGAAGAGACGGAGATCGCTGACGACGAGGACGGCATGATGGATCTTGATGACACATACGTGCCTCCGAGCACTTTGCGGAAGCGAAAGCTCAGCGACCCAGTCGTTGCCAAACGGTCTCTCACGAAGCCTTCGCGGTTCGGTACGCGTTCGATGACGCCGCACACCGGGCCGCCTCCGTCGAAACGAGCCAGGACGTATTCGTCGTTCTCGATGACTGGTGCGACTCGCGTATTCGCGCTGTGGAAGAGCGATGGGTGTTATTATACGGGCACTGTCCACTCCGCTGGAAACTCTGCCTCCCGCTTCCTGGTGAAGTTCGACGACGGCACGGAGGATGTCGTGGATGTCACGAATATGCGTGTATACATGCTTGACGTCGGTGACGAAGTCATCCTTCCTGATAAGTCGAAGGCCAAGGTTGTGGAAAGTGATCGTTGGCAGTCGGACGGGATCGTGCGTGTGGAGTCGGACGACGGGGATAACACCACGGAAACGGATGTCAACAATACGGAAATCAAGATCGCCGGCAGGGCAGCTCTGGGGAAGTCGTGGAAGAACAGGCTTCTGACGGTGGAAGATATTGTTCCCGCCGTCGGACGCAAGAAGATTACACCTTCCCCTTCAAAGATCTCTCTTGATGGCGGCCCCTCCAAGCCTAATCGCAAGATTTTAGCGAAGACTGGTTTCGTCATCACCTTAGGACCTGGTAACGAACAATGGGCTCAAGAAAAGGATCTCCTCGTCCGATCGATCACGGATACCGGAGGAACCGTGTTCAGCGAGTGGTCCGACGTCTTCCCTATGCAGGGCAAACACAGCAACGCCGGTAAACGCTGGGTGATGAGCTACGAGGACGTCAAGTTCACGCAGAAGGAGGGCATCGAGCGCATGTTCCTCCTCGCGGACGTGTTCAACCAGAAGCCCAAATTCCTCTTCGCGCTGGCCCTCGGCATCCCGTGTGTCTCCATCGAGTGGCTGGACCAGTGCATGCAATTGGTGAGCACTCCCTCCACACTGCCCATTCCATTTGGACCAGTGCTCAAAGGCAAAGCAGGATGAGTGTCGGCCGTGGGATGCGTTCCTCCTCCCTGCAGGCTTTTCGGAGGCGCTCCATGCACGAATCTCGCAGGTCGTTGACTTGGATTGGGGTAGCTCGCTCGAGCACTTGACTGACATCATGTCCAACGCGGTCCCGCATAAGCTGCTCAGCGGGAAGAACGTTCTGTGTTTGGGCACCGACCTGTTACCGCTTGCACCCAAAAAGGTGCGCTTTCATACAGATAGTTTAAGCAAACGATCCACGTATCTGACATATCACTGTTATTTTACTCCTGCAGGGCTCCACAGACGACAAATCCGCCGAAGCCAGCCGCATGGTCCCGCGCATCATCTTCGCCATGGGCGCCGCCCGCGTCGAAGCCGTCGCAGAAGCGCGCTTCGCATCCGAAAAGAACCTCGCGAAATTCGACTACGTCGTCGTGAAGGAGGGACCGCCAAAGGTTCCTGTAGGCACTGGCGCGACGGTCGTCGATGTTTCTTGGATAAAGGATTGTCTCATCTCTGCGAGGCTCCTGCCGTTGCCCGAGTGGTCTCGCTGAATTGTTGGCGTGCGTTGGTGGGTTACAGCGGGCGGTGGGCGGTGGGTTATTTATGCGGTGGGGGCTGGACGGACGGGTCGTAGGGACGTACATTCTGTAGCTATAATGTTTCATTTTACTCCTGCTTTCTTGTTTGCGCACACCTATCTTGCTTGCTTTGTCCGTCGTAATATTTGTAGCTTTGAATATACGTTTTGTCGATACTTCTTGAACCCGCGTGTGTGCACGAGATTGAACGGAGGAGAGTGGTGTGGAATTTTATTACCCGGCGAGCGCTACAATGTTAATCACTCCTCATCCTCCTCTGCAACTTCCTCTCCTCCCTCCTCCTCTACCTCGTCAATACCCTCCTCCACCTCACCTTCCTCCCCCTCCTCGCCTTCCTTCTCCTCCTCCCCCTCCCCAACCCCCTCCAAATTCTCCGCCCTAACCCACACAACCCTCACCCCCGCCCTATAATACATATACGCAGCCCACCCCACCACAGCCGCCCCCGCCAGCGCGTACCACGCATAGCGCATGCGGCTGTACCGCCTTTCTTCTTCCCGTTGAGCCTTTTCGTTTTCGTTTTCGTCCTCTTTCGCATTTTCGTTCGACGGAGGGGAGGTGGAGGAGGAGGAGGAGGAGAAGGAGGAGGAGGCGGGTTGTCCTACGCCATCGGCGGACTGGGATCCTGATCCTGTCGTGCGAGCAGACTGAGAACGCGCACGGAGGGGGGATACGAGAGATTTTAGTACCCCACTTAACCCCTCCTCCCCATCATAATTCCACCCCACTCTTCCCTCGTCCTTTCCCTTCGTCAACCCGGCGGCAGCATAACCATGAGGAAAGCACGTATCGTACACCCTCCTCGCGTGCGCTTCTAGTGTGGGGAAGGAGTCGGATATGAGAGCGTGGATGGGTGTGCATGGGAGCGTGAGGTTTTGTGGGTTAGTTTGTGAAGAGAGAGAGGAGAGGGTGGGTGAGGTGAGGAGGAGGATGTGTGCGGCGAGGAGGATGTCTAAGGTTGTGGCTCTGCGAGATGGAAGGGGGGAGTGGAGGGTTAGTTATGAGTAAACGAGAGAGAGGAAGAAAGGGGATACGAACCTGTCGTGGAATATGAATGGCCTGTCTGCGAGGAGAGCGGAAAGGAGAGATAGTGGTCGACGGGCTGTTTCGAGGACCTGTCGGATATTATTCAGAACACATATGTAGTACGAAAGAGAAGCTTGGACGTACTTTCTCCCGAACGAACGCCATCTTCATATTTCCCTCATTCTTCTTCCTCTTCGCGCCGCCTCCTTTACCACTAACCCCACCGCCAGCTATCCCTCCAACGCCAACACCACGCACACCCTTCTCATCATCCCCATCTCCACCTTCACCATCTCCACCAAAAGACGAAACATCCCACAACCCAACAGCCTCCAACCTCGGTCTATGCAGCTCCCTCAACCGACCCGGGACGAAGTATCGTTGCGGGATTGACATGTGTGCAGACAGCGTCGGGACTGTGAAATTCGTGTAGTTGTCTGCGATAGCATAGAACGTGTATGCCTATAAAGCAGAAGTTGTCAACATGAATTGGGGTGAGAGGGGGGAAGGGGGGGATGCATACAACGAGATCGCCGAGCTGCGCTTCGACGAGCGCGCTCCATGCCGTACATTGTGCGCGCTGAGTCGCGTCGAGGTGCGCGTCCACATCTACGTGCCCAGCGATCTTGGATCGCGAGATGTATTTGGCGATAGCGGCGAAGGATGCTACAGTCACCGCGCCATGTCTGAGATACGGCAGCTGACCGCTCGGGGACGTGTCCGGGTTGGCTGTTTCTTCGATTGAGAAATGCCCGGGGATGGAGAGTTGGAGGAGGAGAAGTGCTGCGAGGCTGTGTGGTTCAAGGAATGGTGACGGCCACACATACAGCGTCACCTCCGTCATCCTCAATCACTCCCATCTTCCCAAAAAAAACTTTACTTCCGCTGTTTACCCCACCCTCCATAGCCAAACAACTCACCTGGTCCGTGCGCACCCGCCAATCCTATATAACCGTCCCCTCCCCCACCGTTGTTCCTTACCACTCTGGCCTTTTGGCTTAGATCAAGTGTAGTATCTGTTCTTAATAGTTTAACCACTATTATGAGGGCACCGCCCTCATTCTTGGTTATCTAATTTTTGCCGCCCTTGTCCCTTCGAGCTCTGCTTGCAACTCGATAGGCGCGATGACCTTGCCACTGCACTAACGGCTTGTGTCGTCGGGGGATCTCTCCCTTCTCTCTTTTTTTCGCTGCTTTGCCTACTTACCCGTTATTTTAACGGAAGATGGTGCGCAGCGAATGAATTGGAGAATTTGCTTTTTCTGCGGTTGTCCGTTGCAACATTGTGATTATTAGATGAGGTATGATGAATGTAACATGGTGTCTGAATTGCTATAGCATTGCTCAATATTCTCCAAATTCTGTGTGCCCCGTCTGTGCAGCATGTGCTCTCGCCTCTTTCTCTCCCTTCAATCCCTTCTTGCAAACCTACGAAGTCAACAAGCAAGCCACATCGTCAAAATCACATCTATCCCAATCACAAACAATAAGCCAACGCACCTCGCACTTCAAATCGAACGTCGCCGTATTGGTATACGCCCTCTTCGCCCTCAACTTCCCCGCCAGCTTCTTCGCAGCAACCAACATCGAGTCCGCATCCTCGTTCTCCCTACCACCCCCGCCACTAGCAACCGGAAACACCGTCTGATGGAAATCCTCCGGGGCACCCGGCATCGGCGCCAACGCCGCCGCGTCGTAATGGATGCCGCTGTATATCAATATACATCTATTCTCCGGCGTCGATTGTAACTGTTGTGTTGGCGATGAGGAGGAAGAGCTTGAGGTGGGAGAGGAAGAGGGAGTGAAATGGTCTATGCGCCCGGTCTCGACGTCCACGGATGCGATTTCGGTGTTGTAGTGCGTGGCGAGGATGGAGAGCTCGATCGCGCCGCCCCATGATGTTGGTTTGAGGATCGTGGTGATGTATTCGGTTCGGGGACGGCTGTGTGTTTCCGGTTAGTGGATTTTGTCGTAGTACGTAGAAGGGCGTGGATGGGATATGCGGAGGAATGTGTGCGTACCCGAGGATAGCCTCCGTCCATGTATCCGCGTCCGCGCGGATGGCGTCTGCAACAACTACATATAAAGCGACGACGGCACGAATAAAAAAAAATTTAAAAATAAGAAACCGAAAACGCAACACATATTCGATTAAGTATTCACTCACCCTTCCGAACCTGAGCAGCCTTACTAATATCCTGCTCGAACACCAACGCCACGGAGGAGAACAGACACGAGTTGTCGTCTGGTACGACCTACGCACGCTCATCAGAATTTTTTCCCAATTACGAACGAGCCAGCGAAGTGGGAGCTTAAGAAGTAATGGGAGGAGGAGAAAGAACGCACTCGATGAACCAACGCGCCCCCGTCAACGTCCACGTATTCCGGCTCCCCACTACTAGCACCAGCACCACCCCCCGCTCTCGCAGGCCTCTGTCCTCCCGAAGGTGCCAATCCCGGCGCCGGCGGAGGCGAGGCAGCGGGTTCGGGTCTGCGCGACGGAGGCGGTATCGATCTCTTAGGCGGTTCCATCTACCCACATAGACAATCGTTAGTATCCGTACCATGTCGTCAGGGACGGAGCAGAATCAACTCACAGTGCTAGTGCTCCCGGTGGTGGTGGTGGTGGTGGAGGTAGTGCTGCCGATGCGGTTGGTGGCGGAAGAAGTGGACGAAGTGCGCTGCGTGACGACGAGCGGGTCGCGCGGGTTCAGGCCTATGGTTGTTAATGGTTGCTCTGGGGCGAGTGTTAGCGATTTGGGTGGGTATCCTGATTTCACTGTGTTGAAGTAAGTTCGGGTGAGTTTGGGTTCAACTTGGCAGTGAAGACAGGAAAGAACAAGGCAGAAAATGACAACGAAAACGAAAAGAAAGTGCACGGGTGCGGTGACACGGGGAGTGTACCAACAACAACAGCCAGTATTTCACAAATTTATGTTCATGCTAGAACTTAAAGGAAACGAAAGGCAGAAACGCAAGAAGGACATAAAAGACAGAAAACGCACACTCCTGCTCGTCCGGAAGTATCTCCGTGATCGAGTAGATCTGCGCTTGCAGGTCTTCCACCGTCGCGCTGTCCACGTCGATTTGGATCGTGGAGACGCCTTTGGGGTGCCGCAGACGTATCGGCGCCATAGTTCGTTTTGCGGATTGGTGGCGTCGTTGGGTGGTGGTGGTGGGACGGAGGAAAAGCGTTGGTGAGGTGATCGAACGGAGGTCATGACGCGTTTGGTTAGTGGTTGGTAGGCCACGTGGTAGGCATGCGGTTTTGGGCGCTTATGCAGGTCCTTAGGCGCGTAGCCTGCGTCGACTTTTCGTATCCCACAGTGAACGAGGAGGAAATAGCAAGCAAGCATCATGATAAACGTAAAAGTAAGCACAGTATTTGGCGTAGCGTATTTAAGTACAATTCAAAGATGAAGCAGTCCGAGTCCGCTTGGCATCTTTGGGTCATATCTACGGTGAAGAAAATGATGAGTGTGCGGAAAAAGGGCATGAACTGAGGGATGTATTGGAGGAATGGAATGGACTGGGAAGCATAGCTTGGGACTGCCCAAATGCTTGTGCGAACTCAAGAGCCACACTAGTAATTCAGGACCATGTTGCCATTTCTCCGACCTCAAAATCCAACGTTCCACAGGTTGCTGCTGAGAGATAGAAAGGTTTTAAAATCTGTCCCCGGCTGCCTTTTAGAGCGTCGACTTCCGAGCCTCCCGGTGGCTCGGTCTGGTAATATACCCAGAACTAAATGCTTGCTCAAATTTCAACGACGGAGTCGCGTCTAGCATTCATTCTGCGTCCTGTCAAATTGGACACAATGCATTCTATTCCTTTTTCCTTGCACCGTCTGCATGGTGTACCACCAGCCTGATCGCACTGCCAAATGTCAATTTGGTGAGGGGACAAGACATACAGTGGATAAACATACCCGCAGGCGCGAAGCTCTACACGGCGCGCAAGGGAGAGGGTTACGTCCGCCCCTGACGACAGCTGCGTCATTTGGAACTATTTGGAACGTGAAGTGCGATTGTGGGAGATGGATTGTCGCCGAAATTTGTGGGTTTGGAGATATATCATCACTCTCCGTCAAGAATCCTCGTCTTGGGAGTATTCCCGTAGATGTAGAGAAGATATCCGTATTTCCATCTTCGTCCGCGATCCCAGTTACACGTGGACCGTTCCGTAGTACTGGTACCCGCGATGGGAAAGGCATGGATGTGATATCCACACTCATGCGCGATGTTGAGGAGATATCCACGCTTCCGTCGCCGTCTGTGGTCCCACTTGTATGTCGTTGAACCGTTCGATCTATCTCCCCAATAATTTCTGCTGTCCTTGGCTGTGATTCACCATGCGGTTTTGAGGAAGGGGATGAGGTTTCAACGTTCGACTGTGGCTCGGCACACGTGGGATTGCGCTCGAAGTTTTCAATGGGACTCGGCACAGGTCCTGCTTGGACTGGAGTGTGGTGTGGGATGCTACGCTCAAGCCGGTCGATCATTGTAGACTCGAGAGAAGAGTGAAAGGTTGGCCGTTCAGCACTGGCATGAGGATCTCCTCTGCTTCCCTCCGTCACATTGTGATCAAGGTACTCCAACGATATCGAATCACCCTCGTCACCGCTCCCGGTACGGCGCGTGTTCAAGTTTGCGCGGTATCTGCAGCAAAGATGCGCGATTTGAGAGATAATAAGAAGAACGCCGGAAATATATTCATACCGCGAGCGTATGTGCAACAGGACTCTGCGCAGACGGTGGAATGTCATAGATGGGAAGTGTGCATCGAAATACCAATGCCATCTGTCAGATGTACGATGGTCCTTATACTTCTCAAGCCAGAATAATCTTCAAATTTGTCACCAGCCTGAGCGAGCTAATCCTATTGTGTTTTTAACTCACAGAAGAGCAGTTGAACCGCCAAACACCCAATCCAACGTGTTGAGCGATGGAGTTGCTCCATGATATGTCGACAAGACTTTCGGCGCCATAAATCCGATAGTGAGACTGGTGAAGAAAATGTTGTGTGTCGTTAAGAGGTGTCCCTTGGGCATCTTGGGGGTTCTGGGCAAGTTGCTGATGCGGAGGGCAATGTTGGCGCCAACCTGAGCGCTTCATATTTCATTTAACACAGCCTCGTAAGACAACGTGAATTGGAGACACAGCCTTCTCTCTAAAATTTGACCCCAAAAAAACTGACTCGCGTGCATGATGGATGGCTTTATGCACATTGATTGATATTGAATGGATCGTTTGTAGAATTATCCGTATCTCCGTAGATTTGCGCTTGCAGGTCTTCCATCGTCGCACTGGTGATGTCGATTTGGATCGTGGAGGCCCTTTTTGGGTGCCGCAGACGTATGGGTCATGGTTCGTTTTGCGGATTGGTGAGGGTCGGAGCGAGAGCGGGAAGGGTGATCGGACGAAGATCATGATCATGACGCGTTTGGTTGCTTGGCCACGTGGGTCGGCACCCAGTCCTGGGCGCTTAAACAAAGTACATCTGTTCGGCATCTGCTGTGTTCTGCCAGTGTGTTGTCCAGTGATCAGTGCCGTAGTGCTCGTCATTCCTACCGCGGTCGATACCCTCCATGGCGCAGCATGCTCTCGAATCAGCGCCGGCATTGCAGGCTACCCCTTGCTCGCCTGATGCAGAATCAGAATGGGTATCGTGGTGGCAATCGAACACGTATGATATGAACGCCATCATGGAAAGCACAAGACTTTTAGGAGTCGATAGGAAGTTGGAGTGCCTTGCGATGGCGCGTTCTACAAAGGTCTACGAGGTGAGTGTTCGCCAAACCTGCCGATCTAGTATTTATACGTTCATAGCGGCTGGTTGTCTATGCCTACGTCCACCTCAGCATTGATGTGGAACTAATCCCGTTAAACATACAATTTTCCCCCTCGTGCGCCGCTTGACGTACCTTCCTAGATGCCTGGAACAGCTCAGAGTAACCTCTAAATCATGGGAATCGTGGGACGAGTGTCAAGCATTGTCGAAACACCACATTGTTCGAGAGACCATATGGCGAATTTTCCCAGTACCCCTCGGTTCGGTTTCGCATCACACGACTTCAATGGCATTTTGATGAATTTCAGAGCAACACATACGTGGATGCGATCTCCAATTCTTGCTAGACTGCGATATTTATGCAATACGAACGAAATTACTAGAAGTATTGTCTGACTCACAGAGAAAGAAGGGATTTTTGGACACTTGCGTTGGCGACCCAATTCCCACCCTTAACCTTCTTCAAATGGTGCGTTAGAAAGTCACGCTAGTCTTGAAATTAAAAACATTTGTATCGGAATATGCAGCTACTAGATTGCGCATCCCCTTCGGATGGCGGCAGGCCTCTGCTTTCACGTGCCATCACGCGGCTTTCAAAGAGCTCTGCTTGCCTTCCCGATTGCCTCATATTGCATGGAATTCAGCCAGCTGGAAAGGACCCGGTCGCTGGAGGCGGATTCGCGGACGTTTGGAAAGGAAACTTGCCACTCAAGCCTCCGAAACCCATGCGACGTGCACTGCGCGACCAGAATTGTGGATTTTGTGGAGGGAACGACTCAAAGAATGCTAAGGGCGAGCCGGAGTCGATGGTGTCCTGCGTTGCGTGTGGACGAAGTGGTGAGTTTAGTCTGTTGGCGGTCAGTTAGTGAAATAATAAGGACATAAGGACATCCAAGTTGCATGGCAATTCCGGAAGCTCTTGGTGACATCTTGCGTTCTAATCCATGGAAATGCATTGAATGCAAGGATTGCGAAGTTTGTAAAGTCCGCCGCCCAGATGATATCGTAAGTCAGGGAATCTAGATCACACAGTCTAAAGCATTATACCGAAGCGTAGGTGCAAATGTTGACTTGTGATATCTGCGACAAAGGTAACCTAGCCTCTATTAATGTCATGGCCTGTCAGGAGTTTGTTCATCGTCATAACCGCCAGGCTGGCACATGAAGTGTTTGAACCCCCCGCTTGAGAATCCCCGAATTGGAAAGTGGTTCTGTCCCCGGTGTATGGATTCTTTACCATTTGGTATCCTTCCCTCTCCAAATGCAATGAATCATGACGAAAAATGCAAGTGAATGTATTGACTACAACGTATATTGACTAATTGATAGTCGTCTGCAGGCATACCCGTCGCACTCAAGGCCTTGAGGGTCTACAACAAATCTGACAAAGAGAAGGCTCTGAAGGTTCTATTTACGTCATTTTTGGTGGATTCAGTAGATATACTGACATGCATTATGTAGACGTTTTCTCACGAAGCAGTAATTTGGCGGCAATTGAGACACCCAAATATCCTGCCATTTTATGGGGTATTTAGGGGTGATGAGAATTTTGAACGCCTATGTCTCGTTTCACCTTGGATGGATTTGGGAAATGCCATAACCTATTTGACTGCTCACCCATACGCAGACAGACTTGCTCTGGTAACTCTCAGGCTCTCTGAGTTACGACACCTGCTCACATAATTATTTTAAAGCTATCAGATGTCGCGAAGGGCATGGAATACCTCCACCATTATGTACCGCCGATTATACATGGCGATTTAAAGGGTGTGAGTTGCCCTTTCCCTATTGTCCACTTTGTGTACGAACGACTCAATTGCCAGGGAAATATTTTGGTGACACCCTCATTGACTGCCTGTCTTGGTGATTTTGGCTTGGCACAGTTCCGAGACTCGCAGGAGAGTACCTTGGGAAATACAACCGGCGCTACCACTGGAACACTCAGATGGCAAGCCCCCGAACTCTTCAGAAGAGACAACAACGGCTCAATTCCAAGACCGAACCAGCAAAGCGACTGCTATTCCTTTGGTTGTGTGTGTCTCGAGGTGAAATATTCTTACAATACATATATTCCGTTGCACCGTCATAAATTTCTGACCCCGAGTAAAGTTAATGACAGGTCGGCCACCCTTTATGGAGATTCGGAATGATCTCGCCGTTATGACGGCGCTCATTCATAACGAAACTCCCCAGAGGCCACAGGAAGATCTGTCGGAGCGTGGCTTAGACAACTCTCTTTGGGCTGTAATTGAGCATTGCTGGGAGACTAATCCGCATCACCGACCCACGGCTTCGGATCTTGTCAAGCACTTCCATGCGCATAACAAGACGTCGTCACCTATCGTCACGACAAATAGTGAATTTCCCAACGATTTGCTCGCAGGATTAGGCCAGTACGGGTTCCCAGATGATGACGTTGCGCACATTTCGGAGACCGCGAACCCGGCCATCCGAAAGGCGGCCGGACAAAGTCGACTTGAACCACCTGCACATTTTTCATGTATTTCGTGTCGCCGGGCAAGGGTTCCTTGCAAGCTTGGGAATCCTTCATGCGAGTGCGTTTTGCTTCATTTCAGCCGATGCAGCCATTTTGGCTTACTGTGTCGTTATCAGTACTAGCGAGGTGAAGCGAACGATTTGCACATGATGGAATGCTTTGCCCTTGATAGTTTAGCGTGCATACTCCTCGCAAATACCATTATCACGTCCCATTTGAGTCTAAAACAAACGCCATGATTTTGGTTTCACGCTGCAATATTTCCGACGTCAAGAAATTCAACATTCTCGGAGTGCGTTCAACTGTGTTAGATACATGTACCATGCATTACACATGTCTGATAAACTTCCGTCCAAATGATGAGGTTTGCTTTCAAGTTTGTGTCAAAGAAACAGCTCAAAATCTAACCCTATTGCTGTTTTACAGCTTCAACGACCGTCGAGCCCTCGCGTTGGCTCGTTTGGTAATACCTCTTGCACTATTGCTTCGGGGCCGCGAACTGTGACCGGCGCCGACTTAATGCACTGTAAGCATATATTCTCGCATCTAGTAGATGGCGTGCCACCCGGACCATGTCAACACGTCAATTTGGTGGGATGACAAGCGACATAACGGATGAACGCACTTTTGGGCTCTCAGCTTTACATTCATGCAAGGGAGAACATTCTTGACAACAGCTGCCCCACGATGGGCAACTCTAGAGTGCCATTGCGATTATGGGAGATGGTTTCTCGCGGAACGTGGTGACTCGACGGGTATAGCACCAATTCTCCTGAAGAATCTCCTTACGCGCAATCCCACAGATATAGAGTGGATATCCACACTTCCATCTTCGTCCGTGATATAACTTAGACGTTGACCGCTCCATAGTACGGGTACCGCGATGCGAAAGGTAAGGACTCGGACGTGATATCCACACTTCCGCGCGAGATATCCAAGCTTCCGTCGTCGTCACTTGTCCCACTTGTATTTCGTTGAACCGTTCGGTCGATCTCTTCAATATTTTCGGCTGGCCCTGGTTGTGGACCACCAGGACCACCACGCGATATTGATGCGGGGTTTAGGGGGTTAGTATTCGACTGTGGTTCGGGAAACATGGGATTGTGCTGGAAGGTTTCAAGCAACGCCGCCTGTGCTTGGAGGGGTGTATGGTGTGGGATGGTAGAGTCGAGGTAAGAGTGAAAGGTTGGCCGATCAGCACTGGCGTGGTCATCCCTGCTGCTTTCTTCAGTGACATTGTGGTCAAGGAACTCCGGTAGTACTGAATCATTTTGGCCGGTATTCGAGCTCGCACGGTGTCTGCAACAAAGATGCGCGAATTGAGAGAATGATGAGGACGTCTGAAATACAGTCATACCGCGAGCATATAGTCAGCATGATGTCGCGCAGAAAGTGGAGGGCCATAGACGGGAAGTGTTCATCGAAATACCAATGCCATCTGCCCGAGTTTTGATGGTCCATAAACTTCTCAAGCCAGAAGAATCTTCAAATCTTTTCATCAGCGAGATAACCGCGTTATCTTTCCGACTCACAGAACAACGATTGAAACGCCAAATACCCAGTCCATCGAGTTGAGGGACAGAGTCTCTCCATGATATATCGACACCACCTTCGGCACCAGGGATGCTACAGTGAGGATAGTGAAGAAAATGTTGTGTGTCGTTAAGAGATGTCTCCTGGGCATCTTGGAAGTCCGATCAAGTTGCAGAGCTGTTAGAGAGACGCAGGGAAACGATAGCTCCAACCGGAGCGCCTATTAGCAGAGCCTCGGAAGAAGGCTTCTATCAACATAGCCTCGAAAGAAAAGCAGTAACACAGCCATGTTTTCCGAGTCCAATGCAGAACCCCCCAAAAGCAACTCTACGGTGTGACATTGCCTGGAGCGTGCCGAATCCGCGTCGACTTTTCGTATCCCAGATTGGTACTGAGAAAGGAACGACGAGGAAATAGCCAGCGTTGGGTCACGGTTGGCCCTTCACGCTTACTAAGCAGTCACATCTACACTCTTCCCATGTCTACATTTCCGCCGCGGCGTCGTAGGCCGAACATGACGCTCCATCTTCTCGAGCCTTTGCGGTATGTGCCTCACACCTCAGACGCGGAATGGGAATCGTGGTGGCAGTCGAACACGCAAGATGTCAGCGCCATCATGGAAAGCACGAGACTTTTAGGCGCCAACAGCAAGTCGGAATGCCTTGCGATGGCTCGTTCTACAAAGATCTACGAAGTGAGCATTCACCATCCTGTCCATCATATTTTTATGCAGATCCAGCGACTGGTGGTCTATGCCTACGTCCACCTTAGTATTAATGAGCCACTAATCCCGTTAAATATCCAACTTCTTTCCATCGTACTGCACTTAACGTTCTTTATTAGATTCCTGGACCAACTCAGGGAAGCTCTTAAGTTATGGGAATCATGGGACGAATGTCACGCTTTATCGAAGCACCATATTATTCGAAAGACAATTTGGCGATTTTGCCCAGTACCATTTGGTAACTGTCTTTGTTGCACAATGTCGACGCTTTTTTGATAAATTTCAGTGCAACATATTCGCGGATGTGATCTTAAACTCTTGCTCGACCGCGATGTCCGAGAAATGCGGGTGAAATTACTCGAAATACTATCTGACGCACAGAGAGAGAAGAGATTCTTTGAAATTTGCCTTGACGATCCAGTTCCGGCCCTTAACCTACTTCAAGTGGTGCGTCGAAAAGGCAAGCTAGTCATGAAAAGGTTCCTATAATAAATATACAGCTTCTGGATTGCAACACCGCAAGTCCACCAGATAGTGGCCAACTTATGCTTTCACAGGCAATCACCGGGCTTTCGAAGAGTTCTGCAACCGCCACAACAAATAATGAAAGTCCCAATGATTCACTCGGGGGTATAAGCCAGTACGGATTCCCTGAGGATTATGTTGCACATATTTCAGAGACGGTGCACCTGGACATACGAGTTGAACCATATGCATCTTCGTCATGTAATCCGTGTCGCCTGGCAAGTGTTCCTTGCAACCCAGGGAATCCTTCATGCGAGTGCGTTTTGTTATCTGCAAATTTTGCCATGGAGTTTTGATGCTTACTGAGTCGACTCTCATTTCAGTCGATGCATGCGATTCGGCACACCCTGTACGTATCTACCTCACGGGTGGTACATGTAGTGGGATACTCAGTAGTGAGGGAAGGTAAACCATTTTGCCATAACGGAAACGCTTTCATGAGCACATTGACATTGGCTGGATGGTGTAGCGTACGAGTGCGATTCCTCACAAAGGTTCCCATCTTGCGTAAACAAGCGAGCGTCAACTTTCATATCTCAGTCCAAAAAAGTGAACGACGAGGGGAATAGCAAGAATCAAGAAACGCAGGGATAATATTTGGTATAGTGTAAGTATTCAGGTACCATTCGAAATGGAGTATGTGGTCATCATATGAAGTGGGGTAAGTCAAGTCAACGAACTAACACTTGTGCGGGATCTCTTTCAAAATAATTATCGGTGACACCTGATGCATGACTGAGGCGGCTGAGGCATATGTCCCTCTGCCGTCATTTGGGCCGGGAAGGGAGCAGGTTTAAGTGCTGAACGAAGCTTGCACTGCCATGATTCTTCTGCACATCGGATATCAGCGAGCTCACCCATCATCAAATGCATTTCTTGTAGTAGGAATGAATCAGTAACGAAACGGAGTGCGTGTGGCCCAGTAATGCGATGTGATGATAAGACGGTTTCGATGCTTTCAGATAACTTGTATGCAGAGCAGAATTCGGCAAGAGAAAGCTTTGGTGGCATAGCAGCAGGTAGTGCAATTGGTGTTTCAGTTGATTGGCTCGGTGTATCCTGGCAAAGCACGAGCAAATCACCCACTATAAGTTCTACTCGAAACGTGGACATTCACAAGTAATCTCACTGGATATGGGGAGGTATGTTGTAGGCTGCGTAGAGCCCCGGCGTAGGCCAGGTTGGCGACACTTCCTGCACGCATCGTATGCTCCAAATATTCTTCCTGGAAAAGTATGACGAAATCATGACTCAGTGTTGTTACAGGGAATAATTTGAACTGCTAGTTTCACCAAAGTCGTATCAGGCCCTTGCATTGGCAATGGGTGGCCATTTTCATCTAGATCTGTCGTGGAAACATATCTTTCGCCGCGGACATCATAAATAGTCACGACGCGTGAGTTCACGGCAACGCGAAAAGTGTCCACGATTATACGTTCGTTTGGACAACCCTACAAATGAACAGATCAGTGACAGGGTACGTTGAACGTCAAGGGGGAAAAAATTCGCACCGAGCCACCTTGTGGGAAACCAGCGGGTGCAGGGGATATGAATTGTGGCTGGTAGATCGTTACGATCAGGATGGGAAATAAGCACAACGACGGGCGCCAATAAAATACCTGGGGGTCAGGGGAAATCCCGATATAGCCTGAAGTGATACTATTGCGTCGGAGCCTGCTAACCGGCACCGACTTAATGCATGGTATTCCTCGTTTCTCGCATCGGGAGCATGGTGTGCCACCAGCGCACTGACGTCATGTTAATTTGGTGAGATGAAAATGGATATAACAGATACACGCACTCCTAGCTTCTGATTTTTACAGTTTGTGCAAGGGTGGCGGTTCTTGTTGATAGCCAACTCACCTCGTCGGGATTGTGGGTAACCGGACATAGTGTGAGACCAGAGGCTACGGTATCGGGTATCGAGGTCGAATGGTCAGGTACACGAGCTTCACGAGATTGTACTGAGCTTCACCAGAGGGGGACGAGTGGATGAAGTGTAACTTTGAATTCCAGGAAGACACTGTCTAATGGAAGAGTCGAGAGGTACTTATACACAGGAGCCCTGGCGGAGTCTTAAGAGGGGGAACCAGAGAAAATGGGGCGATATCAGACATGAGGATGATGTTCGCGAGTAGGGTCAACAGCAACGAGGTATGCAACGTGTTCGAGTTGCAGGTCTGGAGTAGGATCATCATGCAGCCAACCTTTACCAGTGCACTGACTTAGCTCACTAGCGCCGGGGCTGAATCACGAAAATCCCGTGGCTATCGGTCTGGGTTACATTCTGTAAAATATTTCAAGGAAAAGGATCAAAATTTTCATCACCAAACTAAACGTGTATTTGACTCGCAGAACAACATTTGAAAGGCCAATCATGCTGCGCTACCAGTCCATTGGCATCCAGCCGTGATGTGTCGATAACGCTTTCGGCACCAGGAAACGGGAAATGAATGTTATGCGCCGTTTAGATGTCTCCGGCTCAATAGGAGCTTCCCGGCAGGTTGGTGGGGTGTACGGCAACGTTAGCGCCTACTTAGGCGCCTAGCCTCGGAAGAACAACCCAAAAGTTACATGGGGACATGTCCAGCGGATCCCAAGATCGATCCTGAGAAAAAGCAACTCCATGCACTTGGATGGAAGCGCTTTCATGCACGTCGACATTGCATACAGAGTTTAGCGTGCGGATTCCTCGAAAAAGCGCTCATCTTATGTAACAATCTTATGTAACAATTGAGTATCAACTTTCGCACCTCAAAGCGCAAAGAAACGAACCACGAGGGAATCAAAGCACCATGAACAACGCAGGATAATATTTGGCATAGAGTAAGTATTTAGGTACAATTCGAAAGTATACTCGTAAGTCTGGGTCATACTGTATCTACTTAGGTCAAGTCACAAAAAAATGATTCGGGGATGTTGCATTTGCTCAGAATTGCGCGGACTGGAGGGCGTTTTGTATTGGAAGGAATATGATGCGTGGGGTTGGGAAGATGAAGAAAATGAAGTGGGGATGCACAGTGAGAGGCGACGTGGCGTGGATGTGGAAATGGGATATTGCTGACGTGGGATTGGTTATATGCGGCGGAATGGGGACAAGAAATTGTTGGGAAGATGAAGAAAACGATGATAAGATGGGACGATGAGAAACCATAGCACCGAGAGATTGAAGATCAAAAGAACAAGCGACGAGAGGGCCAACAAAGTGAGAGAAGAACGATCTTGCTTGACTTGAACATACGCAGAACGCAGAACGAGGAGTGCGCAGTCAACACGACCTACGACCCACCCCGTCCCCGCCCGCGTCCTCTGATAGATCCCCTCCCACCACCGCGTCCTCTCCCGCGTACGCTTCCCCTCGGCGGAAAACCAAACGTCTTCTCTCCCTCAACGGGTGAAGGGAGGTCAGACGGCCCGTGGGGCGGCGTGGGCTGTTGTCGGATTTCCGATACGCGTGGGGTCTCTTCTTGTTGATGCTGTGGCTGTTGCGAGTGGGGGTGGGGGTGGTTGGGATACTGATGCTGATGCTGATGATCGCGGTTAGGAGACATCCGGGATTGCCTCTCATGCTTCTTCCTCTCCCTCCTCTCAGGCGGCGGCGGCGTCGACTTCGGCGTCGGGTTCTGCTCGACGTCCTCCACCTCCTCAAGCGTCACAGCCTCCGTTGACACCGGCGACGGCTTGCGTTTCGCCTGCGTAGAATGCACATCCCTCTCCGTCCCAGGAACAGACAGAGTCTGCATCGGCGGCGACTCAGGAAAATTCCCGAAATTCATCAACAAATCCCTCATCTCCTCATACCTCGCCCTCTCCTCGCCTCCTCCTGTCCCCTTCGCCGTCGTCGTCGAGGGAGTCGTCATAGCCCGTACACCCTGCGGCGAACAAACCCACTTCCACGCCTCCTCCAGCCTCGCCTGATTCGCCAGCTTATTCTCCAGCACCGTCCACACCAGCTCCGGTTCGCGCGAATCCAGCGCGAGTCGGAGGTTGTTCGTGTTGTTGTTTATATGCTTGTATATAGCGCGGAACTCGGCTTCCTTGGGTGGGTAGTTCTGCATGAAGTATCGCACAATGGGTATGAACCCCCGTCGGAGAGCGACGTGGAACGCTGTGAGACCGTTTGAGTCGCGTTCCTCTGGCTCGGCATCTGGTAAATACATAACTCAGTACCCAAATTTAAGGCAGAAGCGGAAAGGACTCACTGTGCTTATCCAACCACTCAACGAGCACCTCATCGCCGTTATAAGCAGCGATATGCAACAAAGTCTGCGCACCGTCCTTCGGCGCTTGTTTCAGAAACGCCTCGCATCCAGGCTTCAGCTCGCCACCAGCGGCATCCACGCTGTCTTCCCAAACGCCATTCTTGACTTTCTCCGCATCGCCACGGCGCGCGGCGGCGAATACCGCGGAACGGAGTGTCTGCGTGCGTTCTTGCTGAGCTTTGATACGCTCGGCGGCTGTCTGGCGTGAGGCTTCTGCTTTGGCCTTTTTCTTCCTAGACTTTGCTTCACGTCTTTCCTCGGCCTCCCTTTTTTCTAAAGAACGCACATGCGTTGTTGAACCTTAACGCATTGTCAAAGACACGGAGAATGTGCTGACGACGAACCTTTCTCGGCTCGTTCTTTGGCAGCGGCTTTGCGCAGTTCTTCACCCTTTATGCGCCTCTCTTCGGCAGCCTTCTGTTCCTCGCGGGTGCGGCGGAGACGTGCTTGGTATTGCTCTTCCGTCTCGGGTGTCGGTGGACGACGGTAATGAGCGCCTAACCCAATGTCAGATAAAAGACTAAATGCACATGTGGCTCAAAGTTTCTTACGTGGTCGGTAGGCGAAAGTCCTGCCGCGGTGGATAAACTCCTCAAAGATGAATCTACAGGATAATATCATTGTTAGAACGATTTATGACGCGTATACGGCAGATAACGCACACGTAGAACCCGAGTCCGTCGTCGCTGGAGTCATCGTCGTCGCTGCCGTAGTAATATTTGTCATCTTCAGGAGGACCGAATGGACCACCGAAAGGGAATGGACGCTGTGGGCGAGGGTTGTTGATCCTGTCAAAGTGCTTCACGAGCGTCTGATACGCGGCACCGATTTCCTGAAACTTTGAAGTGGCTTCGGGTTTGTCTTTGTTCTTGTCCGGATGGTGAAGCAAGGCGAGCTACCGTTCGTTACTCCGTTAATATCACACTACTTCCTAAATGATAATTCTCACCTGCTTGTACGCCGACTTGACCTCCTCGAGCGTAGATTCCTATGAGCCACCGAAATGCCGTTAACGTCTAAAACTCACGGCGCGCGTAGGTATGAGTCAAAAGCGCACCTGTTCAAGTCCCAAGATTTCATAGGCCTCGCTCACGGATGCATGTTTCGTGACCATCGTGACCTTTGTACTGAGACACCTCCACCGACGGGTGGTGTCGTGAAAATGAGGCGGAAGGGTGAGGTAAAAAAGGGGCAAAACAATGCCAAGCAGCGGAATAAAGCGACGCGCTTTGTCACAAACGGTCACGGTGAGACTTCTCAATTTGGATGCGGCGTTTCTCTTTTTCAACCATAAGCGCCAAAGATTAGAGGTTGCTCACCTCGTGAACGCAAAGGTCGCCGCTTCCCAATCCAGCTTCGCCGTCGGCGAAGACGCGAAAGTACAAACGATCCGCTCTAGATAGAAGATCGTATCCCACCATCGAGCGCCGACATGTCGTGGGTCGTGCCATCTTTTCCCCGCACACTGCGCGCATCACAACGCAGATGAAGTACCCTACTTACGACTGAGGGTCCCCACCATTTCTGGGAAATGTTCCGTTCAAGCTTCGCCTCCCATCTAATGTCTATTTCTGCGTAACCTGCACAAAGTTAAGATCGCGATCATCAGCACAAGAAGAAACACCAAATCTCTCCATCAATTAACAGTGACACTCTGGTCGTGAATCTCCGTCGAAATTATGGCCAAAACCGTGTATTACCACATTGCCTAGAACACAATGGAGAGAATAGCTTTCTGATTGTATCTCATCTTTCAGATGGAAATTTATTCATCCACGGATACGTTCACCAAGGCGGGATAGCCTCTTTGTTGAGGATGCATCGATATTTATCTGAACAGTGGTCGTTCGCTGAAATCTTAACCCACCCATCCATGGCGGGATATTTAAAATTATTTCAGATGCCACCGGAGTGTTCATTTCTGGACAACATTCCGCTATGACATGCTGATCGCAGAGGACAGCAAGAATTTGCATAATTTTCTGGTGGCAATATGAAGTATATCAACATCGAGTAACTTATATACCATGATCCCTCGACGTCACATGGGACACATTGTTTTTATCACATATCACGTTCTCAAATTAACTTTTCATGGCACATACCACCAATGGAACTGACTTGATAATCGTCATCTTCACAGCAACCCATACGGTATTTCTACTACTAAGACGCTCTACCTTTCGGGCGGCAGGATTTTTTTAGAATGACTAATCACGGCGGAGGTTGTGATTGATGCTCTTGCCTAATAAACACAAACATACCTGCACCTTTACTAATTGCCCATGCACCCATCATAGTGAATTTAGTGAGGGATGGGTCGATCAGTACAACTCGGCTAATAGCCGAGCACGTGAGCTGATGGCCGCGCCGGGTCGGAGACGCGCCGTTTCTGACGCGTGCGACCTTATAAAGGGATGAATAAGAACGAATTTAAAGGGAGGGCGGGCTCGGCGGCGGCAGTGATGAGCGCGCCATCGTCTGAGCTGCGAAAAACAATTCCCATTTGAAATATAAAATATGTAATACTAATTCCAGGCATTTTTGAATAAATACAACAAATCAAACGGTGTTCGGCGCATTATGGAGTCCCGCCACATCGCATACCCCGCCTCGAATACGCCGCTGCCGTCCCAAACGTCGTTCGGCTTTGTTAGATATTTTAAAATGCGAAGGATAAGCAGCAGGTAATTTATATTTACCAGGTATGAGCATGACAAATCCAAACGACGTTCGGGACGGCGGCGACGTATTTCGGGCGGTTATGCGATGGGGCGGGCCCACATAATTGGTCGAACACCGCTTGATTTACGGCCTCTTGCAAAAATGCCTCAAATAAGTATTATCTAATTTATTTTAATTTTTAGAATTATTTCTCGCAGCTCAGACAGTGGCGGCGCTCATCGGTACGCCGCCGAGCCCGCCCTCCGTCTCAAAAGTCATTATTATTCACTATTTTACGAGGTCGCACGCCTCAGAAACTGCGCCGGCGCGGCCATCAGCGCACGTGCCCGGCTAATAGCCGAGTTGTACTGATCGACTGTACACTCGAATTTAGTGTGGCGAGCGACTTCAAGATACACGGCGTCGCGTGTTCATATCCCAAGGGTCCTCTTATAACTCTGGCGGCATGTCTGTGTGGAACCCTGGAGGACATCTATACGTGTATTTCGCTGTACTTCAATTCATACTCAAGCCACAAAAAGGCCCCAACTCGAACAAAATCTGCAGTCGACGACCTTTCGGACATCGAAATCCTTGCCCTTTGTAAGACAGCGCCAAACATCTGCAAGCCGGAGACATATGACATCCCCGGTTTTGCTCCGAGTGTGTTGCGTATCTCGCCAGACACTGTCGTCAAGATCGGTATGGTCGATGACTTGCCGCCTGCTGAAGCCCGTTCGATGGATGTCGTGCGAACACATACCTCCATACCCGTACCCGCGGTTAGGCGCTACATAACATCTGGCCATTTCATATATTTAGCAATGGAGTACATTGAAGGGGAGACGCTCCACGAGTGCTGGCATCGTCTCAGCTGGTGGCGAAGATTTCGAATCGCCTGGACACTCCGCGGGTACATCGAACAATTGCGAAATATCCGGGTGAAAGGCGTCGAAGTGGGACCTATCTCTGATTCGCCAGCAAAATGCATCGGCAGATACTTTACCGACTACGGTGCCGGGCCATTTTCATCCCACGCAGAATTAACGGCGTGGTTTATTGGGAGATATTCAATCGTCCGACGCCAACCTTGGTACAAACCTTCCCCTAACACCTCCTTGGTTGTCTTTGACGACTCGGAACCGCTTGTTCTCGTGCACCAGGATCTGAGTCTACGGAATATAATGTTGGGCAGTGATGGGAAGCTTTGGCTGATTGATTGGGCGTGGGCAGGCTTTTATCCGAGGTGGTTTGAGTATGCGGGTATGATGGCGTACAAACGTGATTCGCCATCTTCCTGGACGTCAATGATTCCGTTCATTGCTGGTTTTTATCGCAAACAGGTCGAGTACTTGGGCGCGATTGGTTGGGCGTTGGTTATAGGTGCACGGATGGTCGCGTGAGAGGATGCTGGGAGTTCTTCCACACGCATTATGACGGGGTACGTATAGTGAAGGACGTTGTTCGATGCACAAGAAAGGGAACTGAAATTCGCACTTTTTTAATTTATCGAATCCTCTAATCAAGCATTCCTACTAGAGTTTCCGTCCTCGCTTTGGCGCATGAAAGCTCCCAAATATTCCAAGCTGATTTGCAAATTTATCATAAGTGAACGTAATGAGAGACGTGCAAGTCGAATACAATGTAACAACGACACCGGAAACAATACGGACGCGACCACAATTGCATCGTGTTTCGCCAAATCCATCATCCATCATGGTTGCTTGAATGTTGACTGCTGAAATTTAGCCTAGCTCAAATGCCTTCTGTCCGCCAATGTTTCCCATATGCAATTTCGGATCTCTGAAATTTCCGCTGATATTACCTTATCGACCAACTTCATCCCAATATCTGGAACTTCGTCTCAAATAATAACAGCTTCTGTGTTGAGCCACAGCGAGCTTCTTTAGATCGTCCCCTCCTCGGAAGCCACGCGCTGATACGAATCGGCGTATGCGCACGTCACATAATATTTGTTGCAAAAGCATTTCGTGCTTTGCGTTGAAAATGTTTCATTGAATTTTGTCTCTGAGATGGCACGCGGACTATTAAAAATCTTCATATATGCTATGGGATGGTTTATATGTTGGACAAACGCATATACCTCGAAAATTGCATTAGTCATGCAAGAACGGGTGCAAAACATATGCACTCACTACTTCGGTTTGCCATTCGCGTGGTACGAATAAAGGAACCCGCGCGAGGCAAACACCCTCTTTACAATGCCATCCGTGCTCAACGGCGCTATAATCTCTGAGAACTTCTCTGGTACAATCTGCCGCATTACATCTTCGCAGTTCCACGTAAAGTTATACTCGGAATCGGTAAAGCAGCACAAGTAATAATGGCTCTCGCTGTCGAAGTCCTCGATGCGGGCGAGAGTGATCGGTGTGGATGTGACTTCTGCGAAATGGCGCAGCAGCTTTTTGAATGCGTCTCCGTGGGGTCCTTGCGTGAGCGATGTTGCTTCCAGGTCGTGTGCTTTGATGTACATGGCGACAGCAGACTCATTTGGCTCGTAGCCGATGATGACCACTGGCATGCCTCCCATGCTGGTGACCGGTGCGTGCGGGTATGTAAGAAGTCAGCTGTGTTGTGCGGATAGAATTTCCTCGACAAGATTTAAAATGGGTACGTCACATGTCAACAACTTTCCCAGGGTACTTAATGTTGACGTCGAGAACATGTGTCCACCAGGTGTCCACAGCACTTCACTGCCATGCACACAGCCCTCAAGACCGTTGGTCACCATCGAGGATCGAGGCGTATTTGTTGTAAACCCTACGCCTCGACAGACCTTGCTTGTCCTTGGACACCGTCTCCGGTCTCCGGTCGCCGCACCATCGATCGATTTTGTCCAGGAAGTGCTTCAACAGAGCATTCACATTTATCCACGGCTCCTTTTGTTAGACACCGGCGTTGCACAGTGGTCCAAAAATTCAGCGTATATTAGCTGCACCCATCCCTCACCCGCTAGACCTCGCAACTGCCAGTTGCAACCTGGGCTCAGATAGGTGTATCCGATGTCTACTGCGGCTCAAAAAGCGCCATTCCAGTCCTGGTCATCATGGCAGCGTGCGCTTTCTCGCAGTACTTCTGTTGAATACATTCAACTCACCTGGTTGCAGCAAATCCTACTTTTGCTCCGTCACCGTCACCGCCTCCACCGCCAATACCGGAGTCTTTTCCATCACTTTTTGGTGACTATATTTCTATGAGTTTCTATTACACCACTCAGATAGGTTATTTTGCAGGCCCTCGCAGTCCACGCTCGTCACCGGTAGAAGACTCCGATCGTAGGCGCGCCACCCCCGCGGTGGTCTCACCAAGGCCGGCTCGGCCAAAGCCTGCCGACGCAACATGGTCAACTTGGCAGCGTAAGTCACGTCTTCAATTGTTCGGACTTTGGTGAACACCTTTTGCTCTAGCCGATCCGAGCTTTTCACCAACACCACCCCCCGTTGAACCTACTCTAATGACAACAGATCGTGCCTCGCCTGGTCTGTTCGGTGATCGTCCTTCCGCAACTGTTTTTCCACACTGCTCACGTCCGGAATTGTTATTAGGTCCTCGAAGTCCTCGATCGTCTTTGTATGACTCAGAAGATCTGGACACTAGTTCAACACTAGAGGATGCTGGCGACAGTCGAAACCGTGTACGCCGACAAACGTCATGGTCTACATGGGAGCGTTCGTCACTTCCTCAATTATTCAGGTTTGTCCTAACATCTCTCTGATTGATTCCAGCCGATTCGAACATTGCGCCATCGCCACCCCCTGATGCGCCTACTCTACTGATACCAGATCGCGCCTCGCCTGGTCTATTCGGTGATCGTCTTTCTGCGACTGATTTTTCACATTGTTCATGTCCGTTTATAATTAGGTCCGAGAAGTCCTCGGTCCTCATTGTATGGTTTCTCAGAAGATCCGGGCGCTAGCTCAACGGGCGAGGGCACTACTAGAGACAGGCGAGACTCTATTCGCCGGCCACCTTATGGTCTACATGGCAAACGTTCGTTTCATTCCACGTATATATTATTTTGACATTTGTTTTGATCACTCGGTCACCCTCGCAGCCCACCCGCGATCAGCGTCTCTTTCCTCTCACAGGGTTCCACACATACCCCCTCCGGGGCCCATCGGTGATGATATTTCTTGTTGTGCGCATGCATTGCTAATCAATGTGTTCTAACAGTTCCACCTAAACCCCGCCGCTTGGTGTCAGCACGATCTTCCACACCTGGACCTAGTATTATTCCAAGGCCAACGGTTCCAGATACCTCAAAGTCCGTGTCTGGTGGCGATTCTTCAGGCTGGGGGATCCAAGGTGATCGTTGGGACTCGTCAGACTGGGACAACGCCGACGGCTATACGGGAAACTGGTTCACTTCACAGTCAAATGACTTGGGAGAGACAGGACAACGAAACGAGGACCTGGACCTCCGAGAAGCCAATCTAAAGTCTCAGCAAGCCAACTTAGACCAAGAAAACGCGCAGTTGAAGCAGCGAGAGCTTCAGCTGAACCAGCGTGATTTGGAGATTCGTCAACGCGAAGGGTCTGTCAAGAACCAAGAAGAAGGTTTGCGAAGACGGGAAGCTGAGCTCTTGCGTCGCAGGGACGAGCTGGCCAGTCGGCAGGAAAGCTTGGTCCAGCGCGAGCGATTACTTCTAAAACGTGAAGAGGAGGTGCGCAAGCGCGAGGAAGGCGTTATTCAGGCTGAGCGTGAAAGGGAAGAACGAAAAGCGTCACGCAACCAATCGAATGCGTTCCCTTGGGGATCTTCGGATGGTTCACGTTTATCCCCACCTGACATTGGCCCGCAGACCAAAAGTGCAAACAGCTCTCCGAGCACACCATCTGGCGCAGGTTCGAAGAATTCCGGTTGGAGTTCTACTTTCCGCTCGTTTTTGGCAAAGCCAGACGTACCAGCTCGCACCAAGAGTGCAGAAGCATCTTCCTCTACACCGTCCGGTTTTGGCAGCGAAAGCTTCGACCGATTCGGGAATCGGGGGGAATCATTGGGTAATAGCGCGGGCGGGCCGCGCGACGCAAAATCCGGACCTGCATTTAATGCAGGAGCGTCGACGGGGGATTCTACGCGCTCTCCTAACAGAGCAAATAAGCCTGATTGGAAAACATGGCAAGAGGAGCTAGCTCAGAAGCAACAAGAGCAGCTCCGCAATGAAGCAAGGAAATTGGAGAAGGAAAGACTTACTACAGCGGCGACGTCGATGAATAAGGGACAAGTAGCGAAATCGTGGGCTGGCTACGAGACGTGGTGGTCGACGGTTGGGCAACGAGGAGCTCTGCATTTCCATACGATATCCTGGCCAATATTTACAAGCGCAAAGACCCCTGAAGATCTCACCACCGCCTCTATAGCGTTGTTTGTGCTGTCGCCACATCATTCGAACGGAAAGTCAGCGAAGGATCGCATCAAAGAGCAGCTACTCCGGTGGCATCCAGATCGATTCGAAGGAAAGTGGTTGCCCTTGGTGCCCGATGAGGAGAAGTCGATTGTACGAGAGGGTATGGGTCAAGTTGTTAGGGCTTTGAACGAGCTTTTGAATCGTGAAAGTTAACTTACTTTCCCTTGTTGCGGATATATATTTTTGGTTTGTCTATCAATGTTAATGGCGAGTCTGGGTGATGTGTTTGTGGATGGAAGCAAGACAGACTGACAGAGGTTCTGTTCGACATGACATAAATGCATGGATTGGTGATATAGACGCCCGAACATGAGGTTTTAGATTAGCGCTGAAAACACGTTTCCATTTGGCACGGCGATCATCCATCTGAAATCTGGCAGTGCGATACCTCAGGCTATGCATAAGTCTTCTTAACACAGGACGCCAGACTTCCAGTAAAAGCTGACGTTCTCCCTGAGTACTGATCCCAGTGCCCATCTCTTCCACAAGAGCGACTGGACGACATTATCCACAAAGCTCTCAAAGCATACAGCGAGGTGATCACTTCTACAAGCTTGAACTAAACACTCCATCCCTAAAGCTAACGCCGAATAAATTGTCCAGGGTACGCTTTTGACTGTATCAAAGTGAGAGTTTGTCGGACTCGTTGTCTCGTCATCATTGACTCTGGCATGCTTCCGATCAAACTCTAAAGTCATTACACATAGCCACAATGGCGGCGAGACCAGCCCCGGCGGCTGGCGATGAGGATGACGGCTGGATCCGTGAATTTAGATCGAACATTCAGCAGAATGCTAAGGAGCGACGTCAAGAGATGTCACGGCAAGCCGAAGAGCAATACAGGAAGGCGATCAGTAATACGGGGCTTGATAGTAACACCCGCTCTCGTCTGCAGCAAGAATTCAGACGCACCATGTCCAGGATTGACCAGGCGCTGAAGGAGGAGGAAGATCAACTTGTGGAGCAAGAGAAGGCACTCCGTTTATGGACCATGCAAGGCGCTGATAGCCCCATCAGCGAAGCCATGATGCGCGAGCAGCAGGCAATACTGGATGCCGTCCAAATGCAGAAGGCAAGACACAGTGGTTCACGATCACAATCACCACACAATCTGGAAAGTCGGCCGGAACACGGTGCAAGCACACCGATTGTAACGTCGCAAGCACCCGAAGATGGTACACTCTCTTTCCTACAAACCCGCCTCAGGCACATTTCTTGATATGTTATGTTAGAATCACGAATACCACCTATTTCCCAAAACCGAGAGGTACAAAGTACCGAACGTGAGTGGGTACAAGCCGCCGAAGAATGGGTGCCGGAGATTCAAGTAAAGTACGAAACGTCTTTACAGCAACGAGAAGAAGGACTGAAGGATCGTGAAGCGTTATTAACAAAACGCGAACATGACTCAAAATATGAGGATGACCAGCGACGGCACCGGGAATCACTGTTCTTTGCGCGGATCGTGGAGGCTAGTAAACGCCAAAGCAGTTGGGTGAGTCGAGAGGAAAGCGTACGAAGACACGAAATGGATCTTCTGGAGCGCGAGGATGGTTTGAATAGCCGACATAAAGGTCTTTTGAAGCGCGAGCAGGAGTTGGTGAAACGCGAGGAAGAGTTGATGCGCCGTCAACAAAGCCTAGCCCAGAGAGAAGCAGAAATAATGAGGCGCGAGGACGAGTTCCAGCAACGCGAAGGAGCCGATCTTAGTGAAGAGGGTATCAAACGTGCTGAGGAGGCGGTCCTTAGACTGCAGGAGCAACTCGCTAGCAAAACCAAAGAAGAGAAGGCCAAGCAGATGGATATTTCCCGCAAAGAGCAAGAAATCATAATACGAGAGAACGAGGTCAGCCGAAGAGAGATAGAAGTCAGTCGAAGGGAGGGGGAGCAGTCGAAGGAGACCGGACAATCGAAGGCGTCAACAATATCGTCATACGACGACTCTTTCGTTCGCCCAAAGAATTCCGAGGGCAATCTCTTGTCACCGTCCGATATACCCCGATCCAGGAGCGCGAATAGTTCTACGTCAGCGAGCCAGTCAAATGTTGGGTGGGATCCTACTTCTCAGCCTTTTAGTCCGTCAGGGCATATGCGAAGTGCGTCAGTGGCATCCAGGGCAGGCGGGAGATGGTTGTCGGGCAATTCTACCGGCACTGAGCCAGACGTACCAGAGTCCACACCTAGACAAGCTGCCTCACAGAGGTCATCAACTGCTTCATCATGGTCTTCAGCACGATCAACGGCTGCATCCTCATGGTCCTCATCGCGCACATCACATCCTTCTCGTCCTGCGTCTCGGGCCAGTACAGCGTCGGTGAATGCCACACGTTCGTCCAGATCAAACAGCGCGGAGGATCGGAAAACATTACAGGAGGAGCTGGCGAAGAAGCAGCAGGAACAATTCCATGTCGAGACTCAGAAGTCAGAGATGGAGAGGCTAGCCTCGGCCGCGACATCCATGAACAAGGATCGAGTCGCAAAAGCTTGGGAGAACTACGGGGCGTGGTGGTCCACTATTGCCGAGCAGGAAATATTGCGGTTCCATACGATTTCTTGGCCAACGATTGCTGCCGCAAAAAGTGTTGACGATCTCAACATGAGCGCAATTGGTGTCTTCGTGCTTTCGCCGCATCACTCATATGGCAAGAGTGCAAAGGATCGTATCAAGGAGCAATTACTCCGATGGCATCCTGATCGTTTCGAATCAAAGTGGTTGCAGAAGGTCCCAGAAGGCGAAAAGGAAGTGGTAAAGGACGGAGTTGGGCAGGTCGCAAGGGTGTTAAGCGAACTTTTGAACCGTGAAAGTTACATCCACATTTCTTCATAATGAGATGAATGCTGGAGCCGTCGCGGACTGTTTAGTTGACATTGATGTTAAATATGCGGCCGGAGTTACGGGACAAGCGTTGCAATGAGCAATATAATGCTATGAGGAAAGTGTACAAATCAATCCGCTTTGAAGTACCAAAGGTACATATACCATGAACATGAATGGTGCAAACCACACGCGCAAGACCTGCCAATTCCAAAATACATCAAAAATACCCGTGATTAGCTGCGCCAATATGCCCGACGCCAGTAATAGATGGGCTGTGCATTTTAATTCTCTCGTCATCCTGGATCCATCGGAGGCCGACAGAGACAGGGGGAGACCAAGTGATATAGATAGCAGCGCTGCCAGTGAGAAATTTAGCACTACGGTAACAGAGATCACGGTCGACGCCAAGCAGAGGTTCATGGCCTTGAGAACGGATGACAGTGGTGCGGTCGAGGTTCGATGGGGTTGTTGCATGAGTCCGGTGCTTGAAATGCCCCATGATACGACTCTAAATGCAATTTGGAGATGCAGAAAAGTGAGTAGCTGTACCCGGTGTCAATTAACCCAGTATCCGTGTATAGTTAACACCCACCACATGAGTCAGGTCTCCAGGAAGTCTTACTGTGCGCAAAAATTTCGACGTCCACCCCCGAGACACGACGGAGAATAATAACCCTCCGACGGCATGAGTTGCGATCATAACTAAGAGAGCATTAAGGACAGGTCTTTTCCTCCTCTCCCATGTGCGGTCCGGACCGTTAGTGCGTTTCGAATCTTCCTTTTCAACGGGCTCCTGATGGATGACCTCCACCCATCCCGCTTGGTTCCATTCGCGCAATCCACCAAACATCAACGCGACACTGATAAGCACTACACTCGGGAGGTAATGCCCAATCTTGAGGAAGGTTCCCGGAGTCGTGAGTATATAAAAGAAAAATGAAGCGTGAAGTCGTTCAAGGAGGTTGTTCATTGTGCGAAGGGTAGATTCCACGACTCTTGAAAGATAAAAATGTAAACAATGGCAAAATTTGACCGTCGACAAAAGCAGACCTTCCAATTGCATGGAATCCATGAGGACCCATGGCTGGTACAGCGAAAATAGTAATTGCATCGATTCGGTAGCTAGATGGGAATTTCAGGCGCTCAACCATTTTGAACAAAAACGACAGTTTCAGAAAATGAATTCACCGATGGAACAAACCGTGCGGTCCACTCGGCGATCCAGTGGCCTGATATTTTACATGCCTTCCGATATTCTTGGCGCGGACGGCGTACTCCTTTAGTTCTAGATTGCCTCGTGCAAGCTCCAACAACCACTTTGGACTGTCCGAGTCACGAAAATCCAAGTGGTCATACTGCACCACAGGGACACCTCCAGTATGGCGAGAGATAGTCTCAAATGAGTTAAGGAGGTCTTGGTTAGGAAGAAGCCCGTCGAGACCCTCTAAAACGGTGTGCGTTAGTAAGAACTCGATACTATATAGGTACGTTTACTGACCAAAAAATACGCCTAGATGAGAGAACGAATGACCAGGATAGTCAATGTTTAGAGCTGTCCATATGACGCCAGAGGTCAAAGATAGAGGCTGGTATTGGAGATCTTTTCCGAAGTGTGAGATGAAACGTTGATAGTACAGTATGCTGTCTCACTTGACTGGGAAACACCGTGATATGCACTGAGCCAAGCGTGCATTCCGTCTAAATAACCATCGCTGATAATGAAAATTATATCCTTGGCCCACAAAGAATAACCTGTGAAATGTTTTGGTCAGATCCAGTATAGCGACCCGCGGAATGACTTGATAAATACCCTTCAGGAATTTCGCAAGGGCTAGCACTGTGGCAACTCCTCTCATATTCAAAGTCTTATCCTCTTCTCCTATGAGACTGACCCATGAGGCACTGATAACCATGGTTTCCGTTCCGGATGTTCGAGGGGCAGATAGTACCGCGTAAGCATTGAACCCGGCGATTTCCTAAATATTTTGCATGAGTGTGACCACGGCACTGATAAGACCCAACTTACATGTTGCGGAGTCGAAAACGAGTAAGGTTGTGTAGCCGCAGGAATTCCCATTTTTTCAAATTCCACCTTGAGAAATTCAGCCTTCCTATTATTAAACAGTTGAGGAAGCACGCATCAAGCAGAATGTGGTACACGAACTGTGCGGACGTAGCGTTTGAATTGACCAATTCCTCCAGCTGCCCTAAATAGACGTCTGCACGATGTACATCTCCCCAATCCCAGCGTGTCGTCACCTGGTCCATGCCACGTTAGGGTTCACCCAGTTACGAAACTGGTAAAAATTGTACCTGTGAAGGCTGAAGAGCATTTTCGTCAATGTAAGTCGTTCTTCCTAGGCGAGGAGATGGCAAAGCAAGCATCCAAACATATCCGACGAGGAAAAGCAGAACACTAGATTGAAAGTGGCGTTGGTAAATTGGCAGCTCGATGTTTTGCGGGAACAAACCGTGTGAAGGGTATCGCCCGGCTGATGAACCCATTGATGGCTCGCCTCCTTCGAATACGGTCAGCCTCAGAGCTCTTTAAAGAGCTCTTGAGTCGTGCGAGTAAGCCTGGCATCACAGGTATCACAGAATATACGGATGCAGACTGCAAGTCAACAACATGGTTCGTCCTGAAATGGAAATTCGCGTCTCGGTCACTGTTCGCCGAAAATGACGAGTGACCAAACTCCCATTAGTCTCCCATTTCACTCTTGTTCCAACTACCACTATAATCTCAAGCTGAGCCGCAATCAAGCACCGGGAACATATGCCCGAAAGGCGCAAAAAGCGTGGAAGCCCTCCTGCTCGAGGACTGCCTGCTGGCCAAAGATTGCTTCGTGATAGACTTGCTGGCGCAGATCACAACTGGGCTTGGGTGGCCACCGAGGTTCAAGACGAGTCTGAAATCACGCAGGAGCATCTGCTTCAAACATGTGGGCTCAGCCAGAAGTCTCATAAGTCTTTCTGCCCGAACAAATTCACACCGAAATCCAAGCCGAAGAGCCAAAACGTTGTCGAGGGTGAATTGGAGGATGACAGTATCATAGTCATTTCGGACACCGAGGACACGACGAACTGCTCCAAGAGAGCATGCTCTGACAACCCGAATTGTTTGAATTACCTTGGTCAAGAATTATGGGAGAAAGAAGGTGACTCAGGCCATGATTCAATTACTAATAACTGTATCCACATGATTTAATATAGATGATGCCCTAGAGGCGTTTTTGAAAGTTGTTGGACTGGGTGAAAATCCAGCGGAATACAAGCGTGATCCCAAAATCCCTATAGGACTGAAGGTACGGAGGTTCGTTTCACCGAAAGACACTGTTAATCGAACGTTGCCAAAGAACCTAGGCGCAACTTGCTATGCGAATGCCTTTCTACAGGTATGATTTGCACAATAATTTGGTGAAATCCATTGAATGTATCCAGGTGTGGTTCCAAGATCTAGCATTTCGCGCCGGTGTCTATCAATGCCAACCTCCCCGAGACTCCAACCACAAATACGAAGACTCGCCAATCTTCCAGCTACAAGTAACCTTTGCTGCCCTTCAAGTGGGCATCGAAAATGTCTTCAACCCTATCAAACTAGTTGAGAGCTTAATGCTAAGGACATCTGAGCAGCAAGACGCGCAAGAGTGTGTCTTCCCGAAGTCTAGCCCCTGACGTCATCGCCGATGCACTCTCCTGCAGATTTTCAAAGCTTTTCATGTCCCACCTGGACTCTGAGTTCAAAAAGCAGACGTTACCTCGACTAAAGTCACTTATTCCCGACCAAGTTCGTGTTTCCCTCCCTTTTTTTCCTGCTCCTAGTTAATCGTATTTACCAAGTTCGAGGGTAAACTGTTATATGCCACCGTCTGTGAGAACTGTAAAAATAGGTCGGAGCGGGAATCCCAATTTCTAGAGTTGGAGCTGAACCTTCAGGTATGGCCGCACGAGCGCATGTGCGACTCTGTGCTGAAAATCCTTTCATCAGAACAACTCCACTGTTGAAGATCGCCTTTCTGCTTTGCTAGCCCCAGAAAAATTGACAGATGACAACAAGTACGTGCCATATTCTAAGCCATATTCATTTTCGACTGATCGCTTGAAGATATCTCTGTTCATACTGTGAAAGTCTCGAGGACGCCACGCGGTACACCGAAATCCATAATTTACCCCCGGTTCTGCACATCTCCTTACTTCGATTTGTTTACGACGTGTCAACCATGGCCCGCAAGAAGTCGAAACAAGTTATTCAGTTTCCACCGTATTTAAACATGGAGCAGTTTCTGCATGTGCCCAAGACCGCTCCTGGATCATCTATGCCACTGTTGCCGGAATCTGAGCCCATCAGGGGTAAGCATGTGTATGAATTGAGAGGCGTGCTATTGCATAAAGGACCTAGCGCGTATCACGGCCACTACGAAGCTCGGGTTTATGACGTCACGTTCGTTCATTTCATTTCGATGCTCACGTACCATCGGAACGTACAATGACTTTTAAATTCTAGAGCTAAACAATGGTACCAATTCAACGATGACGAGGTGTCCCCGCTCAGCAACTTACACAAGCCAAGCGGCACGAAAGTAGAGAAGGCGAACGCCAATGATGCTTCAGTGTACTGCTTGGTTTCTATCTGACTTAGTATTCTGCTTATTTCATCGTTGGACAGGAACGGTCGTGCTAAACAAACAAAGAAAGCGGGCAAACGGAGAATTGACGACAGTGATGACGATGTGGACAGGTGAGTTATACCACGCATTCTCAAGATGTCCTCACATTTTGGGATAGGATTGAAGAGATCGTTCCAGAGCCAAGGTCTGAGAATTAATTATCCTTCAGCATTGATTCCTCACCTTTGCGCAGAGTTACAAAGTACTTGACATCGAAGGACGCTTACATGCTGATATATGCTCGATGTGACCCCGACGGCGGAACTCAAACGAAAAACCCTGCTTCGACAATGCAAACAAACGGGATTGTGGATTTGGTTGTGACGACCGGTATTTCTGCGGCTGCCTGCACCGCAGTCCGGTCGGCCGTTCCTAACCCACCAGAGCGAGCATTAGAAGTCGTCCGATCTCTCAATAATGCCTGTGAAGAGGAATGTCGGAAATATGATGAAAGGTTCGCCTTCCCTTACGATGTTATTCATGAAACCTAAATATATTTCAGAGAAAAAGAACACCGTCAGAAATTTAAGACTACTCGTCAAATGGTTCTGGATATCTATCGCTCCTGGAGTGTCTCAAGTGCTCAAGACGTAACACATCTCCGTTATTTAAGGATCTTGCCGAATTGACTAAAAAAATTTAATGCAGGAATTCGTTGTACTGAGTCGTTCAGCACTCGAAAACTGGCTGAAATCTTGGCTCACAACGACAAAGCGCAAAACGAAAGAAACAGAAGCTGATCAAAGTACCAAGAAAGATTCCACGCCTGCCACAGAGGAAGACTTTCCGGACTCTTCAAGTTTGCTGGCAAGTACGCGGATGCCTTCCACATCCCTCACAGACCACAATGGGTCTGGTTCGGAGAATGTGATAGACAACTCGAGTATTTTTTGTCGACATGGTCTGCTTGATCCACTCAAAGGTCCAGAAATGAAACGAATACGCACGGTTGGTCTTGTTTCATTACATTGTTTGCACTGTATTTTGACTCTGCTTCCACAGGCATCGTTCGAAGCCATCATGAAATGCAGCGAACGTTGTTTTGATCCTAACTCCCATCACGTGGAAGTCTGTAGGCAATGTGTCCAGGATGAGTTCAACGGTATGCGCTCCACCCTGTTCGAATGGTTGACGCGAATCATGAATCATTGATAATCTTCAGAACGACTATATCAAATTGAACATCCACGGATGGTTGACAAGTTCGATGAAATACATTACACCGAGACCGAAAGCGAGGGTTACTGGATTTCGAAAGCTTGGTTGAAAGGTTTGATTTGAAACAATTCGTGTAAGTGAACGGTGCTTATGTCTAATCGCAGATTGGCGATGTCCAAAGCCTAAAATGCATGTTCGCTCAAGAGGTGACCCCCCACCAGACGATGAAGAATATGCACGACATGTTCAATGTGAGCATGGTGGGCTGTCACTGAACCTGAGTGTACGACGAAGGATTTCCGAGAAGGCACGGATTTCCAAACCCCCAACGCGATGTCGCTCACATTTCCATAGGCCGTTGCGTTACTTCAGAAAATTTATCCTAATTGGAATCCGCCGCCGTGGAGCGAAGAATCATGTGCGGTTTGCGACGCACTTGTGATTATCTCGAAGGAAGATAAACTGGAACTGCGTAAAAAGGCAGAGAATGAAAAGGTACGTTGTATCATTACACACGGAATTTATCAATCTGACGAGGGGCAGGCGTTGCTGAAGCGTGTCTCTGAAATCGAGATCCCAAACCTGCTTTCAAGCCAGAATCAGACGGGGGTCGTTGTAAGTGCAAAGTTCGTCCGATCATGGAAAGCGTGGCTCCAGCGGCCAGGCGATGCTGCTCGTCCCGAGTCTTTGGACAACTCGGTCTTTTTCTGCGAACATCAGAAACTGAATCTCGACCCTAACAATGCGGCTGATTTACGAAACATCTTGGTGATATCCTTTGCAGAATGGGAAACACTGAATACTTTGTTGAGTGTCTCTGCTTTTCGGAACGATCTGTTGCTCATTGATGTGGCGCAGCTATACTGCTGGCCCGCTCATCGAAATCCGCACTGTTCATGACTTGAATGGCTTTGGCAAGACTCGAGAGCTATCCGTTACAACACCTGATATATGTGCGGACTGTTGTCGCAAAAGGTTATTGAGTTCACTATTTCGCGTTGGGTCTGACTTACGTCCGGAGACAGGCGACTTCAATACGAAACTACCCGCATTACGGTCATGCGACTGAAGGAAGCTGAAAAAATTCCTGAGCATGCTTCATCATCGTCGATTGTTGACGAGGTGCTGATGATATTGAATGGCAAGAATCACGACACGATCAAGTCTGGATCAGGAATACGCCAGTCCAAGCGACTCAGGGAAAAGAATACAGGAAGCACGATTACCGTCAAGAAGACTACAACCATCAGGGAAATCAAAGTTCTCGTGAGGCCATTTCTACTTGCTTCCTGTGGTTGAAACCTAATCTTTCGTACAAACTTAAGCTTCAGAAGGAGCTTGATGTACCTACTATATCGCAAAGGCTGTTCTATCACGGAAGAGAGCTTGAGGGCAATACAACCACCGTCGCTGATGCGGAGATCCTAGCAAACGATGTGTTATATCTCAAGGCAATCGAAGAAGACGACGAACTGCTCCTGACGTCCGATAACGATGAACTGCGATCTAGGAAGAAACGTAATGAAGGAAGAGCATTCGGTGGGACTCTACTAGGTGGGGGAACGGCGGATCCATCTCCTATGGAAGTAGACGTTGCGGTGGATGACACTGCGTCTGAAACGCCATCTGAGCATCCCACAGTGACAATGCGGACTTGCACCACATGTACGTTCGAGAATCTCCCGGGTGCGTTGAACTGCGAAATGTGCGACTTCTCCCTGTAAAGACGCCAGTAACACTGCACGCTGATTTATTTAAGTTTTACATCTCAATGATATTGACTGCAGCTTGCTACCTAACTTTTTGTCTGTAATTAACTGCAATTCGAGATTCCGTTGCCATTCATCACATACCGCCGTTTGGTGCCAAAATTGTCGGCGTGACGAAATCGTGACAAATCGTGATTTCACTTTGCTCGAATCTGTCGTACGCCTATGGCGGAGGAAGAGTATGAAGTTGGTGAGTGTCAAAGTGCGTTAAACCACTTGTTACTGATTTTCCATTGCGCAGAACGTATTGTGAAGGCTGTTGTGCAACGTAGCAAGGGCCGAAAGACGCAATGGGTACAATGTGTCCTGTCTCGCGCCTTTCGTTTCACCAGCTGACATTTTGGCATTGTTCAGCTCTACTTCACAAAGGTATGATGCATAATCTGCGCTGTGATGCCATTCGTAACCTCTTTGCGCGCTATCACGGTAGTGGAGAGGTTACGGCGAAGATGAGAACACGTGTGTGCTCAAACATCACCTGTGTTGCGTGTTACTGACGTCTGCCTTCGCTTGCATAGCTGGGAACCCCAGAGGTCGTTTAAGAATGCCCAGGAAACTTTGACCGTATTTTGGCGAGATGCTGATACTGGTGGGAGGGATAGAGACGACGCGAAACTGTTTGAGGAAGGAGAGGAGGTAGTTGCAGGTGACCACCATTCAATTCTACATCACTGTTGGCTCATGTAGCTTGCTACGTTACAGGAAGACCCAAACCCATTTCGTCCAGGGAGGTGTGTGAAGATAATTTCGCTGCATTAGAGCCATACTCACAACAGGAGCAGACACAAATATCTTCAGAATCCAGCAAGAAACGTGGCCACCGTGCTTCAGCTTCAAGCGCCGAGGATGATAGGGAAGCATCTGATTCCAAATCGAACAAGAAATCCGTGAATGCGAAGATGGACAAGGAGCCTGTCGCATCAGGGAGTGGAAGTCGCAAGAAGCGCAAAGTTCAGGAGCCAAGCGGCACGAATACAACGAAGGTGAGTTGTGTGTTCCTTCTTCATTATAATGAGCTAATTGGACGTGACGTGATTCAGGCTCGACCTACAGTCAGAGTCATTGATTCCGATGATGAGCCCCTTCGTCGACCAGTGTCGAAGAATAATTCTGCTGGAAGGCCAAAACCTGTTCGATCGTTAAGAAGCGCAACTCAAACTACTCGACAAGACACTCCCACGGGTCGCAGTAATAGCAAAGATAGGCGCACTGCAGCGAAGAATGGCAAGGACAACCTTCGATCGTCGTCTGGCAAACAACCAGAACCAGTGGTACGTGGTCCTCATATAATGTCTCTAAATCACGGACAGGAATTGAACTGCATAACGCATATAGGGTAGTAACGAGCTGGGCATTTTTAAAATAGGAGCGAATGAGCAAGATGCGTCTTCGCCGCATGGGTCCCTTTTCAGTGAGGACGAAGTCGAAGCACTATCTGCTGTTGATCCTGATGAAGAAAATGGTTCAACTCGCAAAAAGAAAACGGCCACCCAATCTACAACCATTTCGTCGTCTTCATTACCCGTTCACCGCGCACGCGCCGCGAATCCACTCATAAAGTTTGTGGACGAACCACTGGAAACGCCATTCACAGGAGGCCGGATATCAGCGAAAGCACGGATTCTTGCGAGAATGAACACCGGACAATCCGAAGGTGGTGGATCTTCTTCCGTCGTAGGCAAAGATTCAAACTCAAACGGAGAGCCCCTGGCGGAAAGCACAGCTCAATCTCCATCGACGAATACACCTGAAAATGCGACAGGCAATAGCACAACCCAGCAGCGTGGGACGATCGGGGCAACCATGAGCTCGTTATTGACGTTTGCCAAAGGCAAACTGACGACCCAAAAAGTCAAACACGTTACCACCGTTGAACCGTTGAAGAGGATTGAAGACCAGAAGGATTCCACTCCACCGGACGTTGCCGATCCTGGAGATTTGGACGGAGATGGCTACATGGATATAGATGCGCCAGGAGAACCAGACCCTCAAGTGGAAATACCCCCAACGGCTGACGAGCTGCTTCGATTAGCAGGTGTTGATTCCACAGGTGCTGATGACTTGCCTGATTTCGATGGGGACGACGAGCAAACCACCAGTTCAGCAGAGGCTGCCAAGTGAGTTATTAATTTATGAGTGCATTCGACCACTCATTTACTCCTTCAAGCGCTTTATCTGAAACAGTAGAACTCACGTCTACATTTGGGGCAGCTTCTGGACCACTCACCACTGCCGTGAGCGGCGCATGGAGGAGGTCGACTGTTTTCGGACCCGCGTACGCATTTTCATCCCAGTCAGTGATCGATTACTCAGGTCATCAACAGAGCACCTTGTGACACGCCAAACGAAGTCTCTTGGAATGGCAACGGTGAAGGGTTGAAGACCGGGTACGTTTGCCCTATTACGACGTCTTATCATCCGCTACATTCGTGGTCATCCAGACTCGGTAAAGCGAAAGCTGGTTTCCTACTCAGCCTCGACCCATCAACAACCATTCCTGTGACACTTAAAGATGTGAGCTCCTCGGAATACGGAAAGGTGCTTTTGGTGGATCAATTGTTGCCGAGTGGTCTGAAGGGTCCTCCTGGGAAGCTGTATACTGGCGAAGTCTTGAATCACTTGAAGAACGGCGCTTGGTCCGCGCGGATATGTATGGACGAAGGCGCAACTTCGATACAGAAGAAGTACTTCCATCAGTTCCAAGACAGTATGGAGCAGGGAAGACTGGTAAGCTCCTCACAAACGCGTTCAAATTCTCTGCTAACTACACCAGTTTATAACCGTGATCGGAGGAAACGTGCTTGCCATCTGCTCATCCAACAATCGAACGTTGGGAGAGAAATGTGGCATCAATGACAGACTTCTCGGTCTACCTGGGGCCGTCGTAGTTGGCCACGTTACTATTGAAGACGACTGCGCGTATGCCAACTATGCAATGGAGGCCGAAGATTTGGTCTTGAAGCCCGAGATAGACGAATAATGCGCTCCGCGATGATGGTTCAGGTTTCGGCTTTCATGACCGCTTAGCACCGTACATATTCTGCATGCAGTGACTTCAGATAGTTTAATGACTTCCATTGACTCCTCTTGTGGCTACAACCAGTTCTGCATCAAGCATTTTCCGTCAGGTCGCACGTGACCTATCGTTGTTGACGCGTTGTTTGTTTTGCATGACTCTGAACGCGACCACGACTTTCACACCATTTCTTGACCGTTCCTCATACTTTCTGAGTTATGTTGCGAGCCATACCTACCACCACAGACGGAAAGGTAGTCGATCGACTGCAGGAGAGTACTCGAGTCAACAAACCGTTCAAGCCGCCAACTACAGCGAAACACCTTCAGCGCGACCAACCGCAGAGAAAACGAAAGAGAGTCTCTTATAAGGATGCAGATGCAGGATCTGGAGACGATTCAGATCAAGAAAATCCCAAAAAGAAGAGAAAAGGTGGAGGGAAAGACACGACTTACAGCGAAATCGCAGATTTGTCCGCGAACGACATCAAGCGATTTCCCAAGTACGAGGCTAAACCTTTCCACACCATCGGTACGAAGAAGTTCAACATCCCGTGCATGACGAACGTGAAGGGTGAGGTGGTTCCTACGATGCGGACGAACATATCACTAGGCATTCGACCTCAAGCAATTCTCATACCGCGGCCGCTTCACGATCCAATGGCCGACCATGCCATTGTACTGTACGATCCTACAATCGATGACCGCGAAACCGAGGAGGAGCGCGCTGAACGAGAAAAGGAGGAGGCGAGGGAAAAGGCAGCGAAGGAGGGGGAGGAGAAGAACAAGGGATTATACAACCCTCACAAATCACTGAGGAAGCTCCTCGGGGTGGACGAGAAACAGAAGACCAGAAAGAAGAAGATTCCAGTAGTTTTAAGTCCCACGCTGACGAAGGTGTTACGACCTCATCAAATCGAGGGAGTCAAGGTAAGAGAACCTTTGTATGCCTTCCTCGGCGGTGGTGTCATAACGTCACTCTCTGCCCCAGTTCCTCTTCAGATGCACCACCGGAATGACGGTCGAAAATCAGTACGGGTGAGCCGTTCGTATCGACTGGTCATATGTACCCCGTTCACATTCAGAAGTTGTATTATGGCGGACGAGATGGGACTGGGGAAGACGCTGCAGTGCATAGCACTGATGTGGACACTACTCAAACAGTCACCACATTGCGGAAAGCCGACCATCGACAAGTGTATCATTGCCTGCCCAAGCAGCCTTGTAAAGAACTGGGCAAATGAACTCAGTAAGTCAATCAGAGGCGTGCATCATTTTTTGGTCTAACAATTTATTACTCAGCGAAATGGTTAGGACTCGAGGCACCGGGAACGCTCGCTGTTGATGGTAAGGGAACGAAGGCCGAGTTGATAGAAAAGGTAACCCGGTGGGTCGCCGCGAGTGGTCGAAATGTTACACAACCTGGTAAGTAGAGTCATCGTGGTCTAGCGTAATCTGACGTCTATTCTAGTCATGATCGTCTCGTACGAAACTCTACGTACATTGTGCGCCCATTTAGCAAACTGTACCATTGGCCTCCTGCTGTGCGACGAAGGTCACAGGCTGAAGAACTCTGGTTAGTTCAATTGTTCGTTTACTTCATAAATTAACGTTCGGCACTTTCGCTTAGACTCGCTGACGTTCCAAGCATTGAATGCCCTTAATGTCAAACGCCGTGTGATCCTCTCCGGTACTCCGATTCAGGTCTGCTTTCCATGCATCCCACTTGGAGCGGTAGATACTGACCGTATTTTGAATTAGAACGATTTGTCTGAATACTTTTCTCTCCTCAATTTTGCGAACCCTAACTATTTGGGCTCCAAAGGCGATTTCAGGAAGAATTTCGAGAACGCCATTATTCGAGGTCGTGACGCAGACGCAACAGATTCGGTGAAGGCCGAGAGCGAGAAGAAGCTCAAGGAACTTGGTGGCCTGGTGACTCCATTCATTATTCGGAGGACGAACGACTTGCTATCCAAATACCGTTAGTTTTCGTCCCACGTCTCTGAGAATCAATGCTAACACGGCAAACAGTGCCCGTCAAATATGAACAGGTGGTGTTTTGTGGGCTATCGGATTTTCAACTCGCCTTGTATCGACTTTTTATATCGTCCCCCGAGATCAAGGCGCTTCTCCGTGGTGTTAATTCTCAGCCGCTAAAAGCAATCAATATTCTCAAGAAGTTATGCAATCACCCGGAGCTCCTCGACCTCCCAAAGGACCTACACGGATCAGAAAGCCTCATTCCAGAAGGCTTCGGTGGAGCTGGCCAGAGTTCAAGGGACAAAGGCAGGCAGCAAGGCGTTCGCTGCGACTGGAGTGGGAAATTCTTAGTACTCGAAAGGTAAAGATGGGTCTAGGTTCTTGCATGGCGACATGCTGACGGTTTTCATATAGATTTTTGCATCGCATTCGAACGGAGACGAACGACAAGATTGTTCTGATCAGTAATTACACCCAAACTCTTGACCTTTTCGAGAAGTTATGCAGGAGCAAAAGGTGCGTTGCGTGGGGAAAACTAGATGAGTGAGCTCGTCATGCTCATCATTTGCTCAAAAAGTTACGGATGTTTCCGCCTCGATGGTACCATGACGGTCAGCAAACGGCAAAAGCTCGTGGATCAATTCAATGATCCGGATGGGAAAGAGTTCGTGTTCCTCTTGAGCAGCAAAGCAGGGGGGTGCGGAATTAACTTGATTGGTGCAAATCGCCTCATACTCTTTGATCCTGGTCAGTTACGCGATCGCGCAGAGCGCGGAAATTGGCTGACATGGGAGTTTTTCACCAGATTGGAATCCTGCGGCTGACCAGCAGGCACTAGCACGGGTTTGGCGTGACGGTCAAAAGAAAGAGTGTAAGCCTCTCCGTTATCAGATGCCAGCGAATTAAATGATTAAGGAACGATTCGGTGTCGCACGCATATAGGCTTCGTCTATCGCTTCATTGCGGCAGGAACTATCGAGGAAAAGATCTTTCAGAGACAAGCTTCGAAGCAGGCGTTATCGTCAGCCGTCGTGGATGAAAAGGAAGATGCTGAGCGGCACTTTTCCGTTGATATGCTTCGGCAACTTTTCCTTTTCAAGGAGCATACGTTGTGCGAGACGCACGAGACGTTCAAGTGCCAGCGGTGTCGCGATGGAAGACAGATAGTCAAGGCGCCCGCGCTGCTGTATGGAGACGCTAGCACGTACGTACACGAGCGCTTTCATTGGTCCAGTTATTGACATTCTGATCGTTTGCGCACCTTCTCAGATGGAATCACTACACGAACCCAGAGCTGAAGAACAACCACGATGACCTGTTGCGCGCGGAGGTTGGCCTTCCGGAAGTCTCATTTGTCTTCCAATACATCAGTCACTAACCCCGCCGAGTGAGATCTCACCTCCCCACACATTCACATCTACTTCCAGAACAAAGATATCGCACTTAATCGTCGCACATAGCACTTGACGGCAGACCTAACTGACGTTATCAAATCAGTCTTTTCACATCACGCACACGTGTTACCCTCATGCATCATAATCGCGCTTTGCACACACTTCTTCACATCCTCGACCGCATCGCTTATTTACCTGATCCTCGTATGTGTGTTATCGTTATTGGCTGAGTGTACACTCATACATGTAATGATGATTCATCTCTGCGGAGGTTTTCATCAGTACTAGTCACGCGTGCATACATGGCGGTCAGTGATCACCAGACGGGACACGCTTTGATTGATACATGTACGATATCGATATGGTAGCTACCAACCCACAGGAGCGTGTGCGTGCGTACGTTTATGTTACGTAGTTGACGGAGATGGACACTTGTTCGCTGGTGAATGTCGACCGTGACTGGCTGTCGGACGTCCCCGCGTTTGTCGATCAGGGTAGGATTGATTCATAAATTACGGCCATGCAATGAAGTCCCACAGCACTGGAAATACCGTATTCTTTCCAGAGGTGTTCTGAGGGGAACTTTCCGATCGTCAACCCCGAGCATCGATCCATGCCGTGCTAGCGCTACGGAGATCCGTGTGTTCGCGCATCGTTCGACAATGACACATCGAATTCAGAGTATCCGCTGTTACAGCGGAACAATGGATCATTACCGCCCACGACTTCATGACCCTTTGACGCGATAACATATCCACCATACACAATTCAATAATACAGCGCACGGTTGCGCGACCCTACAACTCCCCGACAGGAAAGATCACACATCAAAAATATCTTTCCAATCTGCCGATTGCCAACTTTCACCACCACAACCCATTACCCCCTAACATTTCCCCATCTCGAAATACCCCGCGTCTGTCGATCAGGGTAGTAAAGTGCATGACGCGCATGGAAAAACAGTATTACTTCGATCGTGTTCCAAGAGGAACTTCCCGACCGCCAACCTCCGACGGATCCATACAACGCCAGCCGTTACAGCGGGACAATCGGCAATCACCCACAATTCTTCTTCGACGCGAAAGATAAAAACCAACTTACCTGTACTCCGGTTACCAAAATATGCAAGATCAATATTGCCTTCATGACCCTTCGACGCTCCGGCTGAGGAAAATATAACCAGGAAATATCAAGCAGAATTCAACGGTACAACCCCCAGGCTCGCATTTTACGCCTTCTGGACATTTGTGCGGCCCTCGCTCACGACTTTGAGCACTATTCAACGCCTCGGCACAGCAATAATTCAATAATCCAAGAATACAGCCTCGCATTTACGCATTTAAATTTTATCATAACAGTCCTCACTCACGACTTCACGACCCTTCCGCACCAAAAATATCATGCCAATCTGCCCAACCACCTGCACCTGCACCATTCGGAACGAGACGAACTTTGACCTTCTCCCCGCTCTCGCCGAAATACTGCGCCTTATTCCACGCGAGCATCTCCTCCTTGCTGAACGGTCCGAATGTATCGGGCGGCGCGTTCGCGACGGACCATTTGTATTCGTATATCTTCGGGTTCTGGTCTGTCGACCGCAGTGGATGTGTCGATGAAGGCGTTTGGTCGGATTGACTTTTAGTTTGAGGTTGCTGTTGATTTTGATCATTCGGACGAGGCGTCCAAGACTCGGGCACGGCGCCCGACGAGCGGAGGGAGACGAGGAGCTGGCGGTACGTCTTGGAGTAGATATCTGTGTCGCCCATCGCGAGGAGGTTGGATGCGAGGGTTGTGATGCGGTCGATTTGCGTTTGGGCTGGTGTTTTTGTTGTCGTTGGAGGGTCTGTGGATGGTGTGGTTGTGGTGGAAGGTGGGGAGACGTCGACGACCATGGAGTCGGCGTCGTCTTTGCGGGGTCGTTTATGGCGCTGTTTTGGGACACTGCAATACAATCACGGTCAACTACGAATGTCTCAAATAATAAAATCGAAATCAGAACACATACCTCTTCTTCACCTTCGCCGCCTCCTTCCCCAACCTCGCAAGCGCCTCAAGCACACTCTCCCCCTCCCGCAAAATCCCCACCAACTCCTTTTCCATATCCTCCTTCCCGCCCTCCTCATCCCTCTCCCTCCGCCTCCTCTCCCTCTCCCCCCTCTCCCTCCTCCTCTTCGCCCTCCTCGCCCGTCTAATCTCCCTCTCCGCCACCCCATCCCCCACACCGCCCTCGCCATCACCCCCGACGCCCCCTGCGACGGCGGCGCCGTCCACACCGCCGACGTCGTCCAGCCACCGGTCGTGCATCGCGTGCGGGTCGAACGTGCGCACGAAGGTCCCGTCCGCGGCGAACTTGCCCTCTTCCATCTCCTCGCGCATGTTGAAGGAGGAGAGGGTGTACCCCATCCCCGCCTTCGAGCGGCGCACGCGGTCGTCTTCGTCTAGGGGTGACTCGGAGCCGGATGTCGTGGACTTCAAGTCGTCGTCGTCGTCAGAGTGGTAAGAGTGGGCAGAGCCGCCGTCGCCGTCGTCGTTGAACTCTTGTCCCTCGATATCGCCCAACCTCAAGAACTTGGTTTCCTTCTTCTTCTTCATGGACGCATCGTCCCCAGCACGGCCTTTCTTCTTCCCATCATCGCTTCCAGCCCCGAACATATCCTCATCCTCCTCCCCATCCTCTCCATCACCTTTCTTCCGACTAAACACGACCCCCTCGCCATCGTCCGTCGAATCCGAATCATACCCCTCCGTGCGCACCCTCCCCTTCCTCGACTTCGTCTCCAGCGCCTCGTCCACATCCTCAGCGAACGTGGCGGGGTTCTCGCTGGGTGATACGAATCGCGTCTTTTTGGCACTGCTCCCGCCGGCGCCGGAGCGGGAGGTGGTGGCGCCGCTCACAGCTGCGGCGGAGCGTTTACTCGAGGTCTTAGCCATCGAGAGCGGAAGGTAAGGTTGAAATAGAATCGGAATGGTTTACGTAAGGCCAGATTGCGGCGAATTGTGTGTGGCGTCGGCTAGGCGGACCGATCAAACCTTACCGCCTTTACGTCCACAACTTTGTCGCTGAAGTGTGTTCAGATAAAGCAGTGTAGATTTCTTGAGATCTTAGTAACCATCGCGATAAAATATATTTCCAACGGCATAAAAGACGCCACCAATGAGGATTTGTTTATTTTCGTAGTGACAAGTGTTTCGGAGCCAGATATATAATTTGTGTGGGTAGGTGTGAGCTGGCCTATCGGAGAGAGCTATAGACGATGAGGGATGGAAGGAACATGACTGACCGATTTAGAACGGTGTTTTTGGGTTTCGGGGAAATGAAATGACAGGTTGTGGATTAGATATGGGCATATTTGTATTTGTCAAAGGGTTGGTTTGAAAGGAAAGTTGCCCAGCGGAGGGTGGAGATGGGAAGGGGAAGTGGGCGGACAAAGGCCGTCGATGTGGTGCTCTTCGAAGTGTTCGAAGTGAAGGAAAGGAATATTTTGGCGGAAGGCGAAGGGCGGAAGGAGCCGAGGACCGGCACGTGGACGCCGGCGATTTGCGATAGATTTTAGAAAAGGGACTGTGAGTGCTAGGGGCGCCTTGAGGACAACGTCTCGTCATCGTGCTACAGTCGTGCGTGTTTTCCGTCCTCGCCATCCTAAACAACGACGACAGCGCGACGATACAGACGACCGACCCTTTCAATACCATCTTGTTGATCCGCAAAACCTCACTTCTCCCGGGTCCACATCAATCTGCAAGCCAGCATACTGTAACTATTTGCAGATTGCTGTAAACTCATGTCTCCGTCGCGTTCGCCGCACGAGAATGGCGATCTTACTTCCAGCGTTGGCGCAGGGCCCAGAGCCTTCGAGTCCCAGGACGAAGACATCCAGCCCCCTTTCTCCCCTTTTGTTGATACCCAGCACCACACACACCTGCCCCTCTTCGACCAGTCCTCCAACAACACATCCATGGACATCCTCTCCGTCGCCTGTTTAAACCCCGCTCCCATCGGTCCCCCTCCCGCACCCTCCGCCGCCGTCTCCTCCGTCTCAGCCGTCCCCGCCCCCGTCACCCACCCACTCTCCGGTGCACCGTCGGCATTTATGGCAGACTTCCCGCCGCAGCCGATACCGTCCTCGGCAGACGACATGCAAGGCATCGACGTCGTCCCGTCCCCGCCCACATCCTCCTCCAACCCCTCTCTCGTCGCCTCACCCGTGCCGATACACGACCAGACGCCGCCGTTCGCATCCCACACCTCGTCCTTAGCAACAGCCCTCGACGACCCCTCCGCCGCCGCAGCGAACATCGCCAATGGAGGAGGCAGCCTAGACGCACGCAGCCGCTCTGGATCCCTGGCATCTCCGAGCGCGAGCATGCTCAGCAGTCGCTCCGCTGAGATTGGGTACGTTTCTCGAGGCACTCCCTCGTCGTCCTCACAGACGTCCTCATACAGCTTCCCTTCGAATGACTATGACTTTCATGGTCTCATTTCCTCCAGGAATTTACATGCAAATGACCTCTCATCGCGTCCGGACCCCGTCACAGCCCCTCACATGCTCGCTGCCGACGACGTGCTTGAAAAGTGAGTTATTGCATACCATACTTCAGGACCCCTGGAACCCCTCTCCTTTATGTCCAATTCCCCTTTTCCTTCAATTTTCATATTATTTTATTGCTGTATTAATCGTTTTGTCTTTTCACAGAATTATACGAGCAGCATCTTCAGCCCGTGAAGCCTGCTCTCTCGGCGAACCCGCCCAAGCCAACGCAAAAGTCGACGAAATGAAAAGATCGATCATGCTCGTCTCGCACCTCCTAGCCGCTACCACAATCGATACCGGATCAGCACCGGCAAGCGACGTGGGGTCCCCTCCGCGCACGCTCCCTCAGGCTCATGCTCATGCCAGTCCACCAGGCGGCCTACATACCCAATCACCCAACCTCGTCTCGTCGTTTCCTGATGCAAATAATATCAGTACGCCTAACGGGAGTGCTGGCCCGATCCTGGCGCAGCCGACGGCATCGATACCCACAGCTATGGACACAATGGGCAGCCTCGACCCGGGAGATATGACGCGCAAGAGATGCGCGTCGTCCATGGCGGCTGATAGTCGCGTACAAAAGGCGCTGAAACTCGAGCCGTCGGAAGACGACGATGTGATGCCGCTCTCGCAGCTGATGCCTCCCATGTCGATGTTATTACCCTCGTCGGCGGATAATAATTCGACAGCTTCATCTGTATCTGCTGCTGTTGCCGGTGGCGTCATGGGAGGAGCAGGGAGCGCAGTCCAGCCGATCGTCGTACAATCTATACCCGTTCTTCCGCCTCTCGTGTCTACCCCGCCCTCGGCACCACCTTCGCGGCCAGGGAGCCGTGGAGGATCAGATTGGGCAGTCCTTTCCTCCTCCTCAGCGGCGCAACAGTCACCGATACCCATACCAGTCCCGTCGTCCTCGAATGGCTTCAACCTCTCGCTCAACCTCGCCAATGCGGCTGCTGCAACACGCGCAGGCGTCAACATACCCTCACCGTTCCCCTCGCCCATCAAAACGCGGCCGGGCGGTGCATGGCCGGATTTACAAGCTTCAACAACGCTTCCCCCTCTCACCCATTCCCTGTCCCATCCTCTGTCCCATACGCATTCACATTCGCATTCGCATCTTCCTCATCCATTGCAGCAATCCGATATACCCCCGCAGCCTTCTTCGAGCTCTTCTGTCGGCCCTCTTTCGATACCCGGTATAGCGGAGCTGGTGCAGCCGCCTATGCAGCCGTTATCCTTTGGGAGTGTAGGTTTACCACCGTTACCCGTGCCGAATTACGCATCGCCGCCTGGAGCACCACCCGCCGTATCGCCGCCGGCTACACTCCCCCTTCCTCCGCCGTCTGCACTCATCGCAGCAGCAGCGGGCCCGTCGGTGGCGTCGACGCTCGTGCGTCCGTCGAGGTCGTCGTCGTTCTCGAACCCGTTTGCGTATAGCCCGTCGGCGGCTGTTGAGGCGCAACAGCAACAGCAACAACAGGCCCAAGCACAAGCACAAGCACAAGCACAGGCACACGCGCATGCACACGACTTCGCGCACGATTTCGCACAGCACCACCACATCCGCACGCGTTCGCGGCCCACCACCGCCTTTTCCTCCCTCACCAACAACAACTCCAACACCAACCACAATCAGACGCGATCGCCGTCCGTCTCGTCCGACGATGATTCCGAATACGGTGGGAACGGTGGTGGCGGAGGCGGAAACCGCGCACAGCGGAGTCGTTCGCGCGGCCGGGATAGAGAGGGAGGGTATGGGAGCCGGTTGAGGATGGGGAGTACGAGCAATAACAACGCTGCGCCTGGGTCGAGTGGCGGAGTTGGCGGCGTGGCGTCTCAGCAACAGCAGGCAGCGCAGCTTGCGGAGAATGGGAGCGCTGGCGGTGCAGGGGGTGCGGGAGGGGCACATGGGAATGAGATACCCGTGGAGTTTAGGGCGGAGGTGGATCGCATATTTTTCCAGTTCATGAATAAGATTTGTTCGAATTGTACGTCTCTCCCTTTATTTCACGTCTTCCTTCATGGAGTTTCTGCACATTTACTCATTGTTCCCTCTTTGTCTTTTTTTTTCTTATTTTTGTTTTTAGTGGATGCCACGGACGCGAAAGGCGAACCGATCCACCAGACGCTCATGGCCAAGAAGATGCAGCGGCTGGACGAGTCGCCTGATTTCCGCCCGTTCAAGTTCCGTATACAGGCTTTCACTAATGCATTCTTGGAAGAGGTACGTGTAGGATCGTGTGGAAGGATTGTTACTAATATGTGTGCTGCGATTCTCTTGTAGCTCGCGTTTCAGGGGTATCCTGAGGATAAAATACCGATGAAAAAAGTGCGCTATAGTCCTTCCATTTTGTCGTTTCATATGCTCATTGGTTCATTCGCATTTACTTCGTCCATCTACCAAATAATAGGTCCGAAATTACCTCTGGAACCAACCCTTCATCTCCCGCTTCAACGAAGACGGCAAAAAGGCCAAATCCAAGGGCAACCACATCTGGAACATCGACGCCAAGAAGCTCGCCGAGGGCGGGTGGACGTTCCGGCCGTTCCATCGCAAGCTGGCGGGGTCGCCACCGAGTGTAGCGTATGTGGGACTGCGGTGGTCGTGGGCGCCGAGGATATGGGATCCGCAGGCGTCAAGGACGAATATACCACTGGAGTTCTCATCGCCGGCTTTACCGAGCTGGTTGTCATGGGAGGATGGGATTTTGTCCGGGACACCGCCACCAGACGCGCAGGCGTGTGATGTTACGGTTGAGGCGAGGGTACGTGTTTTATCTTATTTTAAACTTCTACTTTTACGCGTTTTTCGTTATTTCCAATTTCGCTGTGTGCTGTTCACTTCTTTCCCCGTTGTGTTGCTTGGATTTGCCTTATTTGCTACTGAATTGGTGATTTTGAGAACGGGTTGCTGATGCTTACGGCAGTGCATACAAGACGGACGCGAAGAGATGTTGGTGCAGACGTTCCATATCAATATCGCGCCGATGTCAGGAAGCGACACGTCTTTCGCGGCGTCACGACGTCCATCACTCACCAACGATCCCCGACGCGTCAACAGCGACTCCGTCCTCCCCCAAGCATCCGGCACCGTCCCGCGCTTCGTGAACGCCGGGCGTCTCGCAACAGAGTCCGGCGACATGCATGAGATCCGACCCCTCCCACGGACGCAATCGTCGCTGGGCCAACCCGGCCTACAGGCCGCCGCCGTACCAGTCGCGACGCAGGACGCACAGATGATGCAGGTGCTGACGAGCGCGGCGCAGCGCGTGGCGCAGGAGGCGCAGGCGCACGTCATCGCTGCGCGGTCGCCGCACGACGCTACCGGTCCCCAGCTGCAGGCGCTCGCGAAGCAGCAGCATGTGCTCACCGTCACCGCGCAGGCGCTCGATCACGAGGTGACCGCGTCGCATCCCGATGCCGTATCGCCGTCGTCGAACGTGCTCGTTGCGGCAGCCCAGCAGGTCGTGCTGCAGGCGGCGCGACAGGTTGCGGCGGACCGCTCCGCCGTCGCTGCAATGTCGCAAGCGATCTCGCATGCGACGGGGATGCCCGCGCCGCCGACGTCGTCCTCGCAGGTCACGGTCAACGAGGTGTCCGTCGCGACGCAGACCGCCGTGGCTCAGGCCGTCGACATCACGGGTCCGCTGTCGAGCGAGGTGGACGTGATGATGACGGCGAGCTCTTTGCTCCAACAGCAAACCATTACGCAGCAGCAGGCTATATCTGCTAACGTTATCGACCCAGCACCTTTAGTTACACCCCCTCCGAATACCATGCCCCCACCACCTTTCCCGTCGGCAGCTGCATGTGGACCTATGTATCCCCAAAGTGCGCCCCCAGGCATGCTCCGAACGGATTTCTTGGCTTCATAATGAATAATACAGTAGATGCACTTACGCAACGACATGTTTTCTTTTCTGCTTTCCTTCTTTCTTTCATGTTTTTTTCTTGTTTGGGTTTACGGTACGGCGTTTGAAGTTATCATTACTTGCATTTTTTTTGGCATCACACTCCCTCAACCACCCATGAACATGAACTATTTGTATTAGAGACCACCGGCCTTCGATCGGCGTGTACGACAGAGGACCTTCGAAAAATGTTAAAGTACTTATTCGACAAATATTGTTAGCCACCATTGGGTGGTTGGGTGATGGAGACTACTATTCTTTAAGCACGGACTCTTCGTTCAGAGGCATCTTTCGTTCCAAGCCTGAACGTAAAAACCAAGTAACTCCCCTGCCGCACATCCATAGACAAAGAATGGTGCAATGGCAATATGCTGCATCTTCGTTCATTCATGTACATATTGGGAGGGAATTGCGGGAATTGTGATATAATACATGCTGTACAAGTCGAATGATGCCACCACTTCATCGTCCACATCGATTTTTCCCCATCTCCCATCTTCCCCCATCCCCCCTCACTCCTCTTCCCCATCCCTCTCCTTTCCCTCCTCACCTCCTTCCTCACCTTCCTCCCCCTCCCCCTCCCCCTCCCCCTCCCCCTCACTCTTCCTCTTCCTTATCAACACATACGCATCCGCATCTTCACCCGCGCTAACCGCCTCCACGGGGCCGTCAATCACGCCCGAGCGCTCGACGGCGTGCTTCATGCGCTCCGCGCGGATGAGCTCGAGGTCGTGCGTCACGATGCCGTGTCCTGCGACGGGGCCCCAGTAGGAGGTTCCTGCTAGAGAGCCGATTATGCTGTTATTTAAAAAATTTTAATTGGGGGGGGGAGAGGGTCAGTGAGGAAGGAGGATGAGGGGATGGAGACAGACCATGTACCGACGAGGACTGAGAGGTAGAACCGGTATTGGGAGTACCATTTCGGCGCTACAAAAGCAAGTCAATCTCAAAAACCAAAAAAAAAAACATTGAAATAAAGGAAAGACGTACTCCAACCCGCATTAGTAGCCCTCATATCCGCCCACCACAAGCCCGTGAAGCCGACCCACTGCGCGATGAGCGCGGTGGTGGGGTCGAGGACGAGGGTAGGCCATGCGTACAGGACGGGCGCGGCGCCGAGGAAGAGGCGTTTGTACCCCTTTGAGCCGCCGTACGAGGAGAATTCCATGCCCCAGTGGAGGGCGCCTTTTGCGTTTTGTTAGTTATTTTATTTTATTTTGATTAATTGATGGGAGAGGAGGAGGAAGGGGGGAGACGCACCGAGGAAGGAGAGCATGACTGCGCCGTAGGTGACTTGGACTGTTAGTGCTTGGTCGAGGACTGTGAGTGCTACACCGGGGTCCATCCCGATCTCGACACCTGGTTGTATGCGTCACTACGTCTCTTAAACGCAACAATGGTGGGAGAGACGTAACGAACCTGCGGCGGCGAGGCCGGCCTGACGAGCGAGGTAGATGGTCGTCCCTGCTGCTCCGATGTACGGGAGCCCGCCTATGACGTGGTGGATTTGAAGGTGAGGGTGATATGTGATAAAGTGGAAATGCGTACCAGCCAAACCGAAGAGGAAGACTGGCCTGGGCACTTCACTCGCTACAGCGCTTGTGATACCCAACTACATCCACGCACACAATGAATTAGCCGTCTCTCGCACACACAATGTCTACTTATTAAATTGAACGCACGAATGTCTCATTGATCGGCTTCACCGCATCAACGTTGAAGTTCGCGCCCGCGATCGACTTCGCGAAATCGCTCGCCGCGCCGCCGACTTCCTCTTTAATGTTCTGCGCTGCATGGCTCGGAGTCTGCGAGGCTGGGCGGCCGGAGACCGACGACGCTGTGCCTCGGCGCGATTGTTGGAACCCTAGGAGTGCCTGTAAGTTGAGTGGTGTGGAGCGTGGTCGGGCAATGTTGTTGTTGTTGAATTTGTGGGATGCGCTGAGAGTTAGTTGCCGCGGATGTGTGCGCAGTATGAACGGCGCGCGGGGTATGGCGCGGGCGAGCATGGCGTTAGTGAGGCGGAACAGAGGATGACCTTTGCATTTAAGCAGACAATCGGTGGCGCTAACTAGCTCACATGACGTCACTCCTCTACAACTTCGCTACGCGTCGACGTCTATTCTAGATCTATTTCAACACCCTGTCAATATTAATCGCAGGTTTCCACTGCGCGCACGGGCCCTTCACAACACTCTCGCAAGCCCGACTCTCACACACCCTCTTCCCATCTTTCCTCCTAATAGGAACCTTCGGCAACATCCTCACCCACCGCGTCCTCTTCACCTCCTCCCCATGCACGCCAAAGTACCTTTCACTCCGAAAACTCCAGTGCAAGAACGCCGAGACCAAATACTGCAGCCCCTCGACGTACTCCGAGACCGCGCGGTCGAGGTTGGGCACGCCGAACCAGGGCACTTTCTTCTTGTTGTCTTTGAATGCCTGTGCGGTTTCGCGGCACATGTCGCCGACGTGGTTGATGGCGTCTTGGAGCGTGAAGCCGTAGGGGTTCATTTGGTCGAGGAGCGCGGCGACGAGGTTGTGCTTGTCCCCGCGCGCATGGTCTATGCTGTACGAAAATATGTCCTGCAAACGCTCGTCAAAATCACATCCAGCATCTAATAAACGGAATATAAAAGGGAACGCACGCTCGACCACGTCATCAAATCATTAGCGTTCTCCTTCATCGCCATAATCACCGCATCATCAACCACCACCTCAGGCAACTCCACGCCAACCGCATACTCCACCAGATCGAACAACATCTTGCACCCGCTCGTATCCCTGCGCAGCTCCACCAGCTCTTCCAGATCCGTAAACGTCTCCGTGTTGTCATCGTCGTCGGATTCTTCTTGCAATTGGTTGTACGCGTCGAAGAACTCCGCCATGTGCTCTTTGAACCGCGCTTGCACGCCGTGCCCCGCGTCGTGGATGCACCGGGTCCAGAAGCTGTTATCATTCGCGTCACGAGTCAGCAAGTAAGAAGAATGTATGACGTGGGATGAATGGTACTCACTCTCTCGTTAACTTCCCCAAAACGCTCTCCTCCTCGCTCACCACCTTCCCATCAACGTGCATCGGCCGATACCCCTCGGGGAACCACAACGCATTCATCACGCACCCCGCCACGCCGTCCACATCTCTCCTCTCATCTTTTCCCCTTGTCATCGCGCCATCGGTGATGACGTCCATATGGTAAAACACATTCATGTAGTCCGCAATCACGCGTAAGCGCGAGAGCGGACAGGTGGGGAAGGCGTGTGCGGCGAGGAGGCCGTAGTTCGTCGTGTAGAGGTGGCTGTGCGTGGATGGCGAGAGGAGTCTTTCTCCTCCTCCACTTCCTCTACCAGCACTACCAGCACTACCACTACCAGCATGACCGCGAGACGTCCCGGAGACATGGTGCGCATGAGACGCAAGCCACACGAGCGACGCGTCCGCGATCGCGGCGCCGTGCGGGTGGTACCTGTGCGGGAAGGTGTATGATCTGAAGAGGTCGGGGATGACGTATCCTGCTGGGTCTTGTGCTTGCGATTGGGTTTGGGTTTGGGTTGTTGGTGTTTTATCCTGGGCCTGAGCTTGATTTTGGTTTTGAAGCTTTGATTGTGGTTGTGGTTGATTCTGAACTTGAGGCTGGGCCGGGGCCTGAGCAGGAGCTTTCGCTTTGGCTTGAGCGCTAGCCTGAGCGTCAGCTTGGACCTGAAATCCGGTCCACAACGTCGGCGTATCCTGAGTCGCGGTCATCTTCTACAATATATCGATTCGACTTGGAAGAATGAATGAATTGACCAAATGTCGTCTGTACGGTAATAGAGGAGACAGACCAGGACGGCGCAGATCGAGAGAGTCTTATAATACCGTCGTATGCCGCATTCTTTGTGAGTTTGTTGAGGAACGAGAAAACAATATCGATGGAATGCGTCTGTGCAACCAGGTCTTGCGGTATTGAACTGAGAGAAATTGACATATCAAAGGTGGAGGAGAAGGCTGTTGCAGCTCGGCTTCGAGGTTGGAATGTGTATTGCAAGGTGACATTTGGAAACATGATGCCGGAAAACATTAATAAGCATTGCAAAGGAAGACATATCGGTGGTTTGCTAGCAGAGTGAGTTACGTGTTGTTGGGTGCTTCTTTGCGTTTATTGATGCGCTAGAATTGCATGCAAGTCATATAATTTTGTGTCGGACGAATGATAACGAAGAGATGAGGAGCATGGACTCGTTCGCATCCAGCGTTGTTCGATGAGGCGCGATCGTACGCAAGGTGTAGGTGTAAGATGCAAATGGAGGCCACAATGTCGTCTCTTGTAATCCGTATCATCCTTTGCACAAAGTGAGGGCAAAGGTGAAAGGGCATCAGTGGTTGTTGCTCCAGGGTGCGGTGCCACAAGTCACGCTCTCTCCCTGATACACGCATGCGAATCGCGATTTCCCTTGGCCCTAGAAAACGCGAGATAGGTGAAATTCGGCTTGACGAGGAACTAGGGCTCTGGAGAGAGCGTTGCAACGGAGATGGGCGACGAGATGGACGCCACAAGGTTGAATTGACGTTGCCTTATAACCATGACGGGATTAGACTTCACGTTCCTGACCTCAAAATTTAAAAGAGGGATCTTCGCCAGCTGGATTGAAGATGTGGGGTGCCAGATCTTTTTTGTCGGAGTCCACGTTCGAGGTACAGTACTGGTGGGCTCGGAGAGTGACGGGGAGAGTTGGAATTTCTGCGCTTACATAACCTCACGCCACTCTATGATGGCACATTACGATCGACTGCGAGCGGTGTTCTCGCCTTCATCCACTTCATTCGAACATATCATCCGCTGTGAAAATATTCAGGAATGCACGTCTTAGTTCTAGGAGGAACTGGCCCTGTCGGCATCCTCCTCATCCAGGAGCTGTTAGCCGCATCACACACCGTCGTCGTGTACGCTCGATCACCGGGCAAACTTCCAGAGGGCATCACCACCAATCCCAACGTCACCATCGTCAAAGGTGACCTTATGGACCGTGAGGCGCTTGGACGCGCACTAGAAGGCGTGCATGCGGTCGTCTCCGCTCTCGGACCCGCAGTGGGGAAGGGGCCACTGCATCCAAGCGGCACGCCGATCGCGAAAGGCTACGCAGTCCTCGTCGAGCTCATGGAGAAGCACAACATAAAACGCCTCATTGCGCTCGGCACGGCGAGCATGAAGGACGAACACGACAAGTTCGATTTGCAATTCTGGGTCCTCGTGAACGGCGTCGCGACGTTCGCGCACAGCGCGTACAAAGATGTGGTGGCCATTGGGGAGACGATACGACGGAGCTCGGCACTCATCTATACCATTGCGCGCGTGCCTATCTTGACGAATTCGAAGAAGAAGGAATGTGTGGCTGGGTATGTTGGAGATGGAAAGACGAAGCCGTGGCTGACTCGCTCTGCATTTGCTTCATTTGTTGTTGAAGAGCTGGGGAGGAACGATTGGATACAGAAAGCGCCATTGTTGTCGGTTCCGTGATATTCGTGTTTCCCTGACCTCCGTCCTTCAGTGTATCTTCCATTCTGCTGTGCATCGTGCTTTCCATAGAAATGCGGGCCAATCCTCCAATTGTAATCAGACAATGTGTTGGCGAATTGGAAGTCATCGGCCGAATGCTGGTAACTTTCCTGATAATTAATCAAATCACCGCTTGCTGCCGTTAACTTCATTTCATCGAATATGCGAACTTCGCTTGGGCGCTCTTGGCAAGACTTACTTAAATTTTGAACTATTGATCCTGCTTGTTCGGCACACGGTATTAATCGCCACATGTAAATTTGTGGATTCTAGTGGACGTCATGTACTACCACTGTTCTCCAGATGTCGCTCAAATCATATGGAATCAAAAATAGCAAATATACTTCCGTTCATATAACAGCGAGTCCAGACCTTGTGGACATGCAATCAGCCGCAAATCAGGGGAACGGTCTTTTGCACGATTCGTCGGTTAATTGTTGCCGACGTCGCGTTTTCGTCAGTTGAGTCACTTCCGCCCCAGAGCTTAATTACTTTAGGAAATTGCCACCGCCGGCAACTCGGCATTCCTGTGGACCCCGTAATGACGACCCACAACACTAAGCTGACGCTAAGTTCAGTTTGTTCAGACGAGGTTGATAGCAATATGACAAAAATTTAAAATTTCATGCATCTATTGTTGACTGTAGTTCTAGTGACAATGATGCTATGTTTTACTGTAAAACATGGACAGCTATAGCGCTAGCCCGAAGGCGGCGGCGGGTGAACGCGTGAACGGCGGGATGTGGTAGGCGCGCGCCGCGCGGAGGACAGTGGGTGGCATTCCGCGAATGCGCACCACGCGGGCATCCGGCGCGTGGCTGTGCTCATAAACATCGTATCGGTGGCAAGGACTTCGAGTGCAGTCCACCTGACCATAGGCGCTGCGCCCTCGGAAACTCGGAAAGGAGGGGTTTGGCGGTGAGGATGGGTGGGCGGCCATTCGCAATCGGCTGGTGAGTTTGTCGATGCGCTCAAAGCGCTTTCGGATCGGCCAGTCGCGTCGTGACGCGTCGCGCATCGAGCGCTGTGCGGGACCATCCGCCTGTGAACGAGTCGGCGCAGGCGGGTATCACCCAGTTCGGTGTGGCCGCGGTTGTGGTCGTGGTGGTATGGGTCGGCGACGGGATGTGATAATCATGGTATGGAGGAGAGGAGAGCCGCCACAGGCCAGCATTCGATGGTGGCAAGGGGGTTACGGGGTCAGGGAAGGGTCCTGCCTAAAAAAAATAAGCTCTGGGGCGGAAGTACAACACCTAACTCTTGACGCGTCCGTCACGTGCCTTTTATTTGGCTTTTGTGGCGCCGACCACCTCTTCTGTTCTGCTATGTCGACTCTCACTGACACTGGCGACATTGAAAGCGACACTGTATTCTTTCGGGAACTTCGTGTCAATGCAACTGTTGGGCCAGATCGTTGGGGTAAAATCAGACCCCAACCAGTCCACATATCTGTTCAAGTCCTTCTCTCACTGGAATCGGCCTGTAAATCTGACGACGTCGTTGATTCTGTCCATTACGGGGATTTGTGCAAAGAAATATCCGAACTCTCCCTTTCCAAATCGTTTAACAACCTTCGTGAACTTGCTGAAGAAGCCGGACTGCACGCTCTGAAAGATGATCGAGTGGAAGGTGTGCGAGTTGTTGCTGAGGCACTGAATCAATTCCTAATGGCGGACAGCCTTGGAGTTACTGTCTTTGTAACGCGGTCCGGTGATGGGCACTCCGTGAAATCACATAATGCGTTCATCAAAAATCTAGGCGTCCATGTCATTATTGGGGTGAACCCACCGGAGCGAATATACCAACAAAGGGTTGTCACTCAGATAACTTTTCACGAACCCGTCTGGCAGAATCCTGACTGGCATAAAATCCATGAGGATCTCGTGAAGGTACATTCAGTCCAGCCAGTCTTTCATTCTACTGTGTTGAAATATTCCCTTGCAGTCCATCGCGAAAACGTCGTTCTTGACACTTGAGGCTTTTGCATCACACGTTGCGCACGCTGCTTGCGGCAATTCAGGTGCTACAAAGGTTACGGTTCAGTCGGAAAAACCATCGGCGCTTGCATTCGCCCAGTCCTCTGGAGTCAAAATCACGCGCACACCAAGTTTCTATGATTAAACAAAACTGAGCCTGGTCCATAAATCCGCTCACCATAGATGTTTTCTCAATGTGTGCTCAAAACGTATTCACGACGCCAGAAACCATTGACACTGTCCCACTAGCATTACGGAATATCGATGTAAAACGACCATTATTCCTTCCTTCCTACTACGTGGCATGGAATTGTGTACGCGAGGATTGTACTATGAAAGTTCACATCATGTAAAAACTAAAGAAAGCCAAAAAACTACTGCATGACACCATCGTCGCCTTTCAGCAATGTCATCCCCATCATACCGCGACTAAAAGCACCGGCCACAGCACTAAATCCGTTCTCCTTCACCTCTGACAAGAACAACTCGTGGTTCCCAGCAAGACGTTCGTTGTTGGACCGGATTTCGCGGATGAGCCCGTGGGACTGGGCACAAGTCGGGCATTCAGTTTCGTTGTATGCTAGACATCTGTTTGGTGGAAGAGAATTATATGAGCAACTCGCAGAAAAGAGAGGTAACGCGCAGGTGGTGAAAGGAGGAGGGAGAGGGAGGAGAGGGAAAGGGAGGGAAGCAAACATACCGCTGGTGGTAGCTGTGATTGCACATGAAGTGAACACTTGGGAGGTCGAGTTGGACATTGCACGCCGAACATTTCGTAACGTGGAATACACGAGGATGTTCAGGATCTGAAAGTTCCTCCACAAGCTGTAACTTTGCTTTCGTCTCTTCGCGGTACGAGTTGATGAGTTGACGATCCTGAGTACACGCCGGCCATCAGTCAGTCACTTCATATATACCTCAAGAAATGAATGATGGGTATGCTCACAGTCTGAATCCCATCCTGCGACTCCTTGATCCTCGCCATGAGCCACTGCTTAACAAGCCCCACGCTCGCCACCCCATTCCTACTCAATACCTGAATAACTCCTAATGGCGGGATGATCTTTTCACTATCGATAAACTCCAGTATATGCCCTAACTCTTCCGCATGCCTCGACAAGAGCTCCGGACTTGACGTCAAAAACCTCACCACGAGGACGTAGAGGTGTGGGTGGGCAGGACCATAAATGTTTAGGTAGTGTATGACTTGCGCTGAGGCAGACGGGTCATGGGAGGTATTATGCTTGTCCATCCAGAAGCGGAGGACCTCTTCGTACATGCCAAGTTTTTCCCAGAGGAGGACGAGGCCGGGGGTGAAATTTCGGGTTGAGCAGAGGATGAGGGCGTGTGTAGAGTCGTAAGGTATGTCTTCGCTCTTGAGAAGTCGAAGAGCCTTGGCATGGAACACGTCTTGACCGTCCTTATCGTGTAATGTAAGGTAGAGCTCCAGTAATGTAATCCATACAGCGACCTGATCGCGCTTATCCGCTTCTTCGTCCGCCAGTGGTTCTGCGGCCGGTGCAGCAACCGCAGCTCCTGGTGCGATATCCTCAACAGTCTGTCCCCATCGCCGGAGCGCCACAGCTTCCAAGAAGACAACGAATTTCTCCATATTGTCTACGAAGTTGGCGAAGTAGAGCCTCGGCGATGGACGTTTCTCTACTCGTGGTTTGATAGTTGGTGCAGGGGTGGTTGCCACAGGTGTCTCGTTCGACGGAGACTCTGCGACTGACATCCGTTTTGGACCAGGTGATGGAGAGTCTGGTGGTTTTGCGGTTATTGTTGAAGGTGTTGGTGGTACCGGTGGCTCTGACGTGCTTCCACGGTTCAAGGCGAGGTATGACAGGTACGATGGTGTGTTAGACGATTTTGTCTGGGGAGCGGGAAGCGCCTCTGGGTTAATCGTGATGGGGTTGGAGCCGGTGCATATGTCTATCAAAAGCTGCGTCGTCTCGTCTGGTAAATTGGCCAACATGACACGACCATATCGCGCAAGACTGCTCTCTGTCTACGGGCCAATATCAGCGACATGGACCAGCGGCATAAATTGGAGGAATTTACCGCTTCAGGATCAAGTTGACGTAAGTACGCCAACGCATCTGCGTAGTTCCCAGCATCCTCGACTTGTATTCGAAGATAATCCTCGTGTCGATCGTACTTCTTCGCGAGGTATGACGCGTGCTCGAAGTATCCTGCTTGTCGACATACGCGAATAGCCGTGTCCAAATCGAATGGCAGCTTGCTCTTATCAGTGCTGTCAGTCGGACGCCGAGATTCGGTCCTGATGAAGCTGTCGAGGCGCGACACGTCTTTCAGTTTCGTGTATGTGTTGAGTAAGAGAGTGGTGTGGTCTGAGTTAGCGAGCCCGAGAGAGTGCAGTTCTTGCAGGTAAGTAACCAGGTTATGGATGCGCTGTGCATCTAAGAACTGAGACTGGTTAGACACGCATAAGAGAAGTCAGGTGTATAATCCCTTTACCTTGCGTATGACGTAGCTCGGCTGCAGATATCCGATTGTCTTGATGAATTGCTGCATAGCGCCGTCGTAATCAGCTTGCGAGTACAGATGATCCCCGTATCGGCGATGAATGTCTGCGACGCTGGATGCTTCCAGACCTTGCGTTTTCGCGATGTCTAGCGCCAACTTGAAGAGTGGCTTTTGATAAAGCATTTCAAGTTTTATCGGAGTTGGTTTCTCTTCCAAGCGGGATAGCTGCAGAAGACATAGTTCGTCAATCATAGATGCGAGAACGTCTTATCTGCAACACACCTTGCCATCATTCGCGAGGATGAATATCTGCCCCCATTCCGAGACCACAGCGCGAACGCCTTCGGTGAATGTTCCGGAGTACGCGATGAACTTGTTTTCGAGATCGAAGACGGTCACTTTGGAGACATCTGTACCACTTGGGACAGGCGTACGAGCGACAAAGTTTCGTACAGTCGCCGATGCAGCGGAAGCGGAAGGGAAAAATGGAGGAGAAACAATGATGAGGTAGTTGAGATGTGTGTGAACGGACGACTTATGCCCTGGTGTATTGACGTTACTTCTCGTTCGTAGAATTTCGACTTCAGGCACTCACCCTCATATGCCACAGATGGCCCGCGGCCATCAGTAGAACACATGTATATCGCTTCATCCCGCGCCACGATGATATTCCGCTGACGCCAATCCATGACGGCGCAACCCAGGCCAGCACCCACTTCATCAACAACAACCGGGGTTCCTCCGCTCCCTCTGCCAGACGCCTGGTAACATAAAACGCGGTTGATAGTAACGATGAAGAGGAACAGATGTTGTGACTCCTCAGTTGGTTCACGGAATCCTAGACCTGTTATGGGCTCTGTAGGTGATTCGTGGATGATACGTGGTTTAGGAAGAGCGGTTAGTGAGGTAGAGCCTGAAAATATTGATTGGTCGATATGGCGGAATAGCAAAACCGTTCCGTCTGCGAGTCCAATGGCAAGGTGGGATAGGGAAGATGATAGAGCAACGGTGGATACCTATCACAAGCCTTAGTGCTAGAATAGCGATACATAACGAGACTCACCGGGTGAGGTCGATTTCCATGCTGAAGTTTAATGGACCTTAACAGTTTTGGTGTCGAGGTCTTGTTGAGCTTTCGCAGATCCCAAATCTTCAGAAGGGGTTGGGGAGTGGATTCTTCCTCCTGTGTGTCAGCATGAGATTGCACCCACACGAAGTCCTGCATTGTTCCTCACCCCGACTGTCACCAGAATACCATCACGATCCACCATATGGGTCACTCTACCACTGACATGGGCAACCCAACTGTGCACAGACTCAAAATCCTTGCTTAGAACGTGTATGGTGCCATATATGTCTGCGAGCAGCACGCCAACCGATGATGGAGAGACAGCAGAAATCTCTGGTGTGTTCTATGACGGCCATCAGAATAAGCAAGTTCAAACCGTATGTTTACGGACCTTGAACACCTCCGGAGGACTTGCAAGGTCATGAATGTCTTTAACAGGAGCAACCTCAAAAAATGGGAACTGCCGCCACTGCAGAGCAACGATTCAGCATTTCAGACTTATGAAATGCAAAAACATACCGCTGGTGCAACTGCAGAGCCTGGGACAAGCGCAGTCATCCTCGCTTACAACTGCTCGTTGATACAGATGTCCCAATCAAATAGATTTCGTGCCTTCACCAGCCTAGTGCCTCCCAAGGTTAACGAATCTGGGTGGTTGCATTCCGCGACCAGAGTGGTCAGGATTCAGAGCAGAGTTCGCGAAATTGAGTTGGCGTATTATTACGTAATTTAAACCAACTTCTCTCAGCACAATGTGTAGCGCCAGTCCTCACATTCATGTCCTACTGAGATACGGCAATAGCATCTAACCTCGATACTCTAGACGCCTGGTTGGGACCGCGCGGTTATGTATTATAGGTTGCAAACTGCATCAACTTGCGTGCGACGTTCGTCACTGTGCCAACTGGTACAGTTGTTTGGTGGAACGTATCGTTCCTTCGTTGTTGCAAAGCTAAGAAGGCATTCTATCGGTATTATTCCGAAGGAAGATCTGGTCACAATTGTCCCTGATTTACTTCAATCCTTCGGCTTTCTATAGCTGTCACTGTTCTACGCCAAGCTTGCCTTTAGCTGTACTTCGCGCGCTGTGTCTATGCCTGATTCAAGTATTCAGCATGTTCGATCGAGTTTGACAAGCGTCTGCTGACGGAAGGCTCCGCGAATCGAATGCAGAACCAATATTGCCGCGCCAGGCTGCGCAAACTAAACGTTTTCATTAGTGACTGCGGCAACCGCGTATCTTCAGTTTGCCATACTGTACGGCTTGCTGATCGACGTTGGTCAATCCTCTATAGACTCGTTCTTGTAATACTCAAGATCCCGAAACTTGGTAGTTGTTCACCCTGGCTCCTTAGCCTCCATTGGATCTGGCCGGGGAGAGTCTCTGGAATGTATTATTTCAATGTCGGAAGCAAACACAGAAAGAGCAGAATCGATTTACGCAGCAATAAAGTCCAAGAATTCTGAAGAATCCTGCGAATGGCTCGACTATCAATGTAAACCTTTGGTCTTGTTTCTGAGGACAGCGCCGACAGATGACTGCTATTTGGGCATGGTCATGCCATACCACCACTTAATTGTTCAGCGTTTAGATCATTAGCGTGCGGACCCTCCTCGACATCAAGGTGGCAAACTGAAGAAGTTTTGTTTTTCAGACATGCTTTTTCTCATTGGACACTGAGGCGGAGACTTCAGCGTCAGCAATTGCGGGCCGGTCCACACGCGGTTCACTGCCTTCCAACTCTAACGTAATATCGCGTAAAACGAGGTGGGACGGAAGTTCGAAGGAAAATGGTTCTCATTCACAAGGTCTTTAGCTGTTCATCACAGCCAACGGCGTCTGCGTCCATATACGACCATACATATGCAGCTTTCGGACTTCACATTCCGACCAACATATCAGGATACCGTAAAAAAAGTGTCTTTTCCCAGGAGAAAGGCACTGTTTGCCACCAAATTTTTAGCGCCTTAGAACTCCGCGGCACGTTTTTATCCAGAAGGTTCTCGTAAACAAGCCCTCGATCGATGTGACTCCTCCGTCTTTGTATTGGATTGCTGCGCAAACTGCCTTATATGATGTAGAACCATCATTTGGCATCCTTTTCGGAACGTGCTGGTCTGGAGGATCTCATTTGTCGATTTACACGAGCCATGGGCGCTTCAGCCTCCACAACGAGGGACCTACAAGTAGTTCACCCTTAACACCCACCCAGGTTCTCCCTCTCATTACTTCATTATGCCACCCCGGTCGCCTTGTAAGTTTTTTGACCAACCGAATCGCTGTCGATTCGGAGATCGATGCAAATTTGCCCATAACTCCCCTGGAACCCACACGGAAAATGCGGCGCCTTCGTCTCCACCACAATCACCCAGAAACCGCGGCGCGAGCAGCGTTCCGGGCGGTGTTTGTAGATTCTACTGGACTTCTGGGAATTGTCGGAAGGAATTCGATTGTACATATCGACACATTAAGCAGGAGGATAAGCAGCCAAGGGCAGTGCAACCCTCCCAGCGCACCCTGGCTGTTGAATCCATCGCGGCGTATTTGACCCCTGCCGGCCTCACGAAGCTTTCCGGAACGGCGACGGACATTTTCGCTCAATCGAACGGCAGAGAGCTCTCACCAAACGAAACACATGGCCACATGACTCGCTTCCTACGCGATGAATTTCGCTTTAACACCAGTTCTCAGAAATATCAGTTTGTAAGTCTTCTTGTGAACGCTTCTTCTGTCAATAAAGCATGGGTGAGTGGGAGCCAATACTTTCTGATCTCGGTTTGATTTTTTTTTTCGTAGACGATGGAAGATGGGCAGGTAAGATATTGGTTGTCACACGATAATCATTCACCAACATCGGTTTCAGCTACTACTACAGTCGTTAGCTAGTGTAAGTGGTATGGCGCTTTGACTATGCTTGTGGTCACAACGCTCTGCAGGGAAACGGATTTTTACGATTGGACGACATCATTTCCTCACCAGAAGTCACAATCAACGCTGGCCCAGATCCAAAAGTTCTGTCATTCCAGAGAGGCTACCTACCTCTACTTTTCGTGAGCGTGGATAATGTCATTATCATCATGTAAATAACTAAACTCGTAATCACCAGTATCTGTCCTCTGATTTTGTGACCAAAAGCACCTTGAAACATCTTGTAAAGTGAGCATTTGACGCGATGTTCAGAATATGATAATAAATGTGACATTTTCGTAGCGGATTGTACACGCTCTTGGAGACCAACTGCGACCATTTTGTCGATGTCATCCGAACATGCATGACTGCCATCATGGTTGCTAAATCATTCCGTGACGTCAACAATCCGTCATCCCAGGAACTGATGGGCAGTCAAGTCATTGCCTCTCTTGTTGGTGTGCTCTTCGAGTCAGTCCGATTTACTCCTTGTGATCGGCCATTCACCAATTTTTGTGTAGATACGTAACTCGCTTTAAACACGCACTCGCTATGCATCAGTCGCTTCCGGACCTCGTTCGAGACGTAGCAAATTGGTTTGACATTTATGTCGAAGCAATCTCCACATCCCCACCTGGATTCAACGATCAGTTGGCCAAGGCTCCTCAGCCTGCGCGGGAACATCTCATCCGACACATGCGAACTAACGTAGAACGTATCATGAGTATTGTTGATCGCGAGCAGGGGTTACTTGAGCGATCAGCCCGCCGTCAAGAGCGCAAGGAGGCGAAGTTGAGCATCGAAAAGGAAAAGCAGTGCGACTCGATGATTACGGCACTTTGGAACACTTACGAAGGTCCCGGGGAGCTTCGTGAAGAAGGACCACGTCATGACAACGATTTCGCGGAGATAGAAAAGATTCGTATAGCCCCTACCGATCAAGAGTTGGTTTGTAGGATCCCGCCTTTTCTCCCCGCCAACATCCCGGATGCCCCCCATCCTCTCAAGTCGGATAGCATGGAAAGGCTGTTGGACATCCAATTTCGCCTACTCAGGGAGGAATTGACGTAAGGATCTTTAAACCGCTCTTCATGAAAACCACACGTTTGACATGTACGATGATCCAGTGCTCCCCTGAGGAAATCAGTGCAGCTGGTGCTCGATGATTTAGCCGCCTCTTCCCCCTCAAAGACCCAGCTTCACGCATTGAAAACCAAGCGTGGAGGGCGGTACAATTATCAAGGACAGCACGACTCATTGACTTTCAGCCTATACACCGACGTTGCATTCAAGTACATGAATTGTGACTCCCGTCGTGGACTCGTGGTTTCTCTGGAATTCAATACGCCACCAGGAACCGCTCGTTCAACTAATCCCAACGCTCGATCTGCGTTTTGGAAAGGTCAAAGTGGAAAGCGACTCATGCAAGGCGGTCTAGTTGCAGTTGTATGGCCTCACGGCCTGCGTTCAAACGTTTATCTGGGAACTATTGCAAGCTCGGCTGACGATATTGCGGAGTCGGCCAAACGTGGCACAGGTGCGGAGAGGTTATTAGCGAAAGTGCAATTTTTCGATCCCATGGTGGAGCTGCGAATAATGGAAACGTTGAGGCACAAAGAAAGGCCCTCCGACATGCTCCTCTTGGAAGCCACCATCATGTTTGAGGCTGTACGACCTTTCCTCGAGTCTTTGAAACGTGAACCGGAATTATTCCCGTTCAAACACCACCTAGTGCTCTCGAAATCAACCGAAGCCGCTGCGATCGCTCCGCCAAAGTATTCGTTGATCCCTGGATTCTCCCTACAACTCAGGTCCCTGTTCGATGACGAAACCGAAGATCTCCAGCTGTCGACCCAAAACGAAGTGTCCATCCACACCGTTCGGGAGGAACTTAGGTCGCGAAGCCGTTTGGATCCGAGTCAGGCTGATGCGGTAGTTGATACATTAACGAGAGAGGTGTCTTTAATCCAAGGGTAAGGTGCAATCTCACTGCGTGGACTCGAAATGCTCATGTACCCGTCAGCCCTCCAGGAACGGGAAAGGTGAGCGAACTTCCACGGAAATGCATGGTATGAACTGAAGCCCACGTAAACCTGACAGAGTTTCACTGGTGTTGAAATCATCCGAATCCTCGTGGAGAATAGAATTGGGCCAATTCTGATGATAGCTTTCACGAACCACGCTCTGGATCATATGCTCTGCTCAGTCCTCGACGCGAAGATTACGACAAAGTTAGCGAGGCTGGGTTCTCGTTCGAGTGACGAAAGAATCTCAAAATATTCCATTGAAGAACTTGAAAAGGTCGCAAACCACTCTCGACTGGACGGATCTCTGCGGCAGGACTATAAGAAACTCAAAGAGACGGAGGAAGAATTGAAAACTCTTATGAACAGGTTCTTCGACCAATCGGTCTCCACTGAGCAGAGGGATGAATACCTCCGCATTCATTATCCCGACCATTCTGACGGGCTGCTGTTACCACCCAAGTGGATCGATGTTCTTTATCATGTCCAAGATTTTGGATCCGAGAATGATATGGCTTGGACCGAAGTCTCGCGCAATGGTCAACCTATCTCCGTGGAACGATCTCTCTACGGATTCTGGAAATCAGGCGGTGATTTAAATTTCCTTCGACGACCGACGATGCGGTCGCCTACCGCAAAGTCCAAACCTGTTCAACAACGTGATTCCAATCCCTTCGCGTTGCTTTCGGCAGAAGCGGATCAACCTGAGCCACCATCTAGCGAATCCTCTGAGTCAGATTCCGATAGTCTTTTCGATGATGATGACGACGACATTGAAATTGACAGTCTCTGGGAAATTCTACCACCTACGGAATCCGAGTCTGATTCTGATTCTGATGTGGAACACCCTCCAACTGCGGGCATGACTTCTCCAAACGATGGTGCGCTAACGTTGGAGGCGAACATTAATCAAGTATCGATGGACAACGGTTTTTCGTTGTTGGACGAATCCGATGTACTTGACCAAATGGGATTCTTCACGGCTTTGGGGCTCGAAAATATTCCAGATGAGCCTGTGTCGGATAGAGCCTTGGATGACCTCCTTCTAGAGTATAATGTCTGGAAACTGTCCGCAAAGGAAAGACAAAGGTTGGACGAGCATTGGAGCGCAGAAGTCAAGGAAACATTTTTCTATGCCCAACAGAGCCGCTTCGAGGTACTGAGAGACACTCATTTGAGATGCAGGGAACGACGGCAAGAAAAGGAAAGCGAGGTGCGTAATGAATGTGTTGTTTCTTTTCCCGACTCATATTCCGCGCGAAACTGGCCTCCAGGTTCGCTTGCAGATATTACGGAAACTGGACATCATTGGATGCACCACGACTGGTAACTTAACATTATATACATTCGCGGGCTTTTTTGACTTATATAACGCTGGTTCTAGGCGCGGCGAAGCTGACTAACCTGCTCAAGGTGGATTTTCAACTCATGATATTGATGTTCCTAAGTTGATATTTGGTTATCCGACAGGGCTTGAGTCCTCGAGTCATGCTTGTCGAAGAGGCTGGTCAAGTTTTGGAAGCCCACATATTGGGAAGTCTCGTAGAATCCGTCGAGCACCTGATCCTTATCGGAGACCCGCTTCAATTGCGTCCCAATGTCAACAACTATGGTGAAGATCATGACATAATCCCCACTGTACCGAGCTCACGACATTCGACAGAACTATCAATGGATAACCCTCGAGGCAGAAAAATTTACAGATTTGACATGTCCCTTATGGAGCGGCTGTCGACCTCGTCCGGTCTTCCAATGTCCCGCTTGGATGTTCAGAGGAGGATGAGGCCAACCATATCCTCTCTAATCCGGTCAGAATTATCGGGCATGACGTTGAATGACTGACTGACGCCCCCAATTTCAGTAATACGCTCTATCCGAAACTGGAAGATCACGATTGCGTCCAGATTTATCCGCCCGTCCGTGGATTCGCAAAAAATCTTTTCTTTTTGGACCACCCAAATAAGGAAAGGGGGGGAGGTGATGACTCTGTTTCGAAGCACAACATCTTTGAGGTGAGTCGACCTTAACGAATTGAACTGAACCTTCGTAATGGTCTCATTTGCAGGTGCAAATGATCAGGGATCTGGTTTTGTACCTGTTACGGTAAGCTGTTCGCTATTCACCTTTCATGCAGTGGGACCGATTTCACCCAGGCAGGGCTGCTATTCCGAGGAAGGTGACATTGTTGTTCTTTGCGCGTACTTAGGGCAGCTGGCACGCGTGAGGGACGCCTTGGCTTCCGAGGTCGCTGTAGTGATCGATGAAAGAGACCAAGTCGAACTTGCCAATATGGAACAGGGAGATAGCGACACTGAAGGCACACCAACGGTTGAGAAGATAAGAGTCACCAAGAGGGTAAGTGGCCCACATGTTTATTACTCCGTCGCCTTCTTAAGTTGCATTTGTGATTTGAAGGTCAAAATACGGACCGTTGACAACTATCAAGGTGAAGAGGCCAATGTGAGTAAAATGGCAGGAGTTTGGTAGGGTTGGCGTGTTCATGATGGTGCTGTTTCGAAAGATTATAATACTGTCCCTGGTGCGGAATTCCGGCGGTCCTGGCAAAGAAGCGGGCGAGTTCGCGGAGGCATCCCGCTCTGGTCACTCGATTGGTTTTCTCAAAGTAAGTAAAACAATCCATTTTACCAGCAAGCTCATTCTGACGTTATTCCAGTCTCTAAATAGAACGAACGGTATGAGGTGTCGTATCATTTCGGACAGAGAGGTTGCTCATTTGATTTGTCGAAGTTGCCCTATCCCGAGCAAAGCACGGACTGTATATCTTGGGAAACGCATGGGACCTCGCACGCAACCGGAACCCTAATAGTATATGGGCGTCCATCATCGAACAGTTGAGAGTAGAGGATGCGATTGGGGATGCATTCACGATCCAGTGCTCCCGTCACCCAGACGAGACTCGCCAATTTTCAAAACCGGGTGAATTACCGAGGTTATCTCCCGACGGTACGCACAGTTATACAATTATTTAAGTCGTAGACTTAAAATGTGATGCACGGATCCAGGAGGATGTTTGAGACCTTGCGATGTCAAGCTCAAGTGTGGTCATCTCTGTCCGTATAAAGTATGTGCATAATGCGTTCTCTGCGTATAACCTGACCTGCTCGATCCAGTGTCACTCTGACGATGAGCATCACATTGCTGTTCGGTGTTCTCAATCTTGCGTTCGACTCTGCCCACGAGGACACCCATGCAACAAAGAGTGCGCCGAAGATTGCGGAAAGTGCATGCACCCAATACGGTCCGTCCAGCTACCTTGCGGGCACACACTATCTAGTATCCCATGGTATGCTTCCCCTCCCGTGCCATTTAGATAATCAGTCTGATTTAGTCACAAGCTGGCGAAGCATTGATCTTTCCGATGTCCACTGTAGGGAGATGGTTACTCGATCCCTTCCTAATTGTGAGCACACCGCTGAAATGGAGTGCGGCGGTGACGTTGCGCTGGTAAAATGCGAAGTTGTCTGCGGGGGAGCCATGTCCTGCTGCACACGTATTTGCGCGTCAAAATGCGGCAATTGCCAGCTCCTCAATGCTACACAAGATCGTCTAAATCACCAGAGTCATCATTGTCTTCGTGATCTATATTGCCAGCATCGGTGCAAGGGAACATGCGCACCAGAGCACAAATGCTCAGAAAGCTGCAAAGAGCCTTGTCGGCAAGTCTGTGCTCACGCGAGATGCAGACTGCCTTGCTCGACCCCTTGCGCACCGTGTATGGAGCCATGTACTTGGTATGTTTCAATTATTAGCTATCTAGTCATCCCTGAACAATTCCTTTAGGATTTGTATTCATTCCTCGCGGGACTGTCCAGTGCCTTGCGGATCTGTGAGTTCATTTCTTTCTGACTCGTTTCCATTTCCTCACAACAGCAACCAGCCTTGCGCCCGTTTACCTTGTGATGAGAGATGTACACAACAATTGAGCTGTGGTCACCAATGTCCATCAGGTATGAAATGAATGTTTGCGCACACATCTATATCTCATAACTCTGCTAGTATGCGGTGAAAACTGTTCTATTCAAATCTGTCCTCAATGCGCGCAGCCCGAAGACAAAGAGAAAGTTGTCGATCTCATCATGCACCGAACTCTCGACGACATCACGCCTGAGTTAGGGACAATCGACGAACTCATCATCACATTGCCTGCATGCAAACATTTCTTTACAGTCGAAACCCTAGACGGTGTATGCGCTTTGCAAGAGTACTATCGTCAAAAAGCGGACGGCACATGGATCGGATTAGATGTTCCCCCGTCTGGATTCAAAAAGCCACCTACGTGTCCCACATGTCGGTCTGAGATAACGTCGCCTAGGTATGGCCGTGTATTCAAGCGGGCGAACTTGGACATTTTAGAGAACAATATTGCTGCGAGGATGAGTCAGGATCTCGGACATGTCCGAAGAGCGATGATAGCGATAGACAAGGAAATAACCGCAGCTGCGTTGCGGGTAAAGGTGTCAGGCCTTCGACCGACAAAAGTCGACGAAAAGGGGGCAAAGAAGCGGATGAAGAAACGCGAGAAGATCCTCCAGGCGGAAGGAAATCTCCCCCTGACCTGGGATAAACTTGACCCTGCCTCCCCGGAGCTCCACGGTATCCCTCGCAATGAGGCTTCTGGATGGCATGAACATGTCAGGTTGCTTAAACGCGTATACGATCAGGCAATCACAGTGGCGAACACCACGTCGGCTCACGGACTGGCCTGGGAAGCTGCCTTTTCCACCTTGTATAGGCGGGAGATGGACGCGGCTGCAGCTAATCCCGCCCGTGCCCCTCGTGCCCCTGAAGAGCATGCCATGCGCATCGCAAGGATCGATGTCGGGCAACCTAGGCCATTGGCGGATAGTCGATTCTGCGTCGAGGCATTTTGGGAAACAATTCAAATTCGCCTCATCCTGGCCGATCTTGCTGAAACGTGGTACGCTGCGGCAAACGATAATGCAAACTATCCGACTCTTAATAAAAGATTGTGGGCGTCATTCATCATCTTCATCTTCAAGAGTTGTATAAAGGATTCGGAGATCGCGTTGGGCATCGCTGAAAGGTCTGGTAGTCGCCGCCAAATCACCAAGACACAATATTTTGTGCTATTGTCCTACTTCGAGGTCTCAAGATTCAACAGTCGAGTCTCCAGGGAATCAACTATGACGACTGATGTACGACGACAACTGGCGGACAAGTTGCGGGAGAGAAAAGACAGGGCTTCGGCATTGATCGAACAGGTTACTCGGGAGCACAATCAGTGGAAGCATGATCCATCCGAAAGGGAATGGCTTCTACAGAACTTCAGCAATCTTGTGCAAGGGATAGTCGACGATTGGGAGTCACTCGAGCGTTCAATTCGCGCGGATACATTCTACAGTTCGGTTTCTCGAGAAGAGAGAATGCAACTTATAAAGGCGCTAATGGAAAGTTCTCCACATGAATTTAGTAAGTCAATTGCACATTTTAGGAATGACGCTGACCGTCGTTGGGTTTGATAGGATATTCAGGGCATTGGTACAATTGCCCTAATGGCCACACCTTTACGATAGGCGATGTATGTTGTAATGATTTGTTGCGTTTATAAATATCTGACTCTCGTCTAGTGCGGAGGAGCTGCGAGTGTCTCTCGTTGTCCAGAATGTAACGAGCCTATTGGCGGTCACGGCCACAATTTGTTGTCGACGAACACTCGGGCGATAGACATGGAGGAGATAGTTCGCGAAGTTGGCGGTGAACAAAGCCCGTATGCGTGGGGTCGATTGAACTGATATGAATAACATAACATATGCCATGAAATACCTATATGCCGTTTTGCATTGAATCGAAAAAAAGGAAAATTTATTGTGTCCCAATGGTTTCAGTGCCAAAAAAAAACGCCGTCCCACTCGCATGTGCATTTATTGGTACAGTCGAGTGTGGGCCATAGGAGGCTCGCGTATACCAACGCGATCAATGGATTTCACAGAGGCTCGCCGCAAGAGATGACAGGTACCGTGATTCGTGAACCTGAATATAACTCAGTACAGTGATAATAAACGAAAACTTGTGATCTTCAAGTTGCGGATTATCCGTCAGAGGAGGTTATTCGATCATGCAAACGCCACTTCCACGTGTCTCGGGCCGTAACCCGCCACCATGAAAGGAAGTTCCCGTTCGCGGCTGCGACATATCTTGAGTCTTGACACCGACCGTCATGTCCTCAGCGAAAGGGAAGGGAAAACGCAAGCGCGTCGACAGCGACTATTCAGATCCATACAGCTACGCCTCGGCATCTTCGTCTGCATCCAAAGCTTACCATGCCAGTCAAACCACCGCGTCAAGCGCTAGTGCCACCTCGCGTCCTCTCAACATGCTCGATGGCATGCCCGGGGAACAAACTCCCCGGTACGCGCCGCAGACTCCTCCTGCGAAGCGTGCCAGGAAGAAGAAAGATCCCGATGTACCTGAACCCGAAAAACGAGGCGCGATTTTTAAGAAAGCGTGCCCAAAGAACATACTGGAACGCGTCGACAGGGTCATTTCGCAAAGGTGTGTGAGGGGTTATTTAAATGCGTTTTATTGACGTCCGACGCGTTTTTAGGTTCTTTATGATTGATAGACGTCGTGAGGGCAGCGAATTGAGAGAAGAGTTCAGCGTCTTGGGATCTACTGGCAATGTTTGCCTATTACTCCATTGTTCGTGGACGCCGCTGATGATTTAAATCAGGTCTATACCGTGTCAATTGATCGGAAACCCTCATGCAATTGTAAGTTTTGTGTAAACTTTATGTATCAACTAAACCGTGACTGTCAATGACAGGTCCCGACGCATCGAAAGGAAACCATTGCAAACACATCGTAAGTGATTTTTTAAGTGGCGAACAAATGCAATTAAGACTGACGTGTTTGGAAGCTCTTCATATTTCTCAAAGGTATATATATTTCTTCGTCACGAACGACATAACCTATCCTAAACCCCATCCCAAGTCCTTCAAGTCCCTCAAAACTCAACACATTGGTACCAAAAGTACGCCACTCACGCTTCCCATCAAGCCCATCGTCTAACCTTGTATCAGAGGACTCCTCACCTCCGAGCTCGCTGAGATATTCCGCGACGCACCGCCCGCACCAGGCTCCGTCGCCACCGCACGCATCCGCGAAGCATACGCCAAAGCCACAGGCAAAGCGCCAGCGACGTCTTCGCAGGAAGACGCGTCAGCAGGTGGCAAGAAACGCCGCATCCCCGTCGAAGGCGACGATTGCCCGGTGTGCTATGAGGGCATGCACGGTTCGCCGCAGAGCAAGCTCGCATTCTGCGAGGAGTGCGGGAACGCGCTGCATAAGGAGTGTTTCCAGCAATGTGCGTTCGATCTCCTTTATGCATTTAGTCGTGTGTGTTGCGTTTTGGTGTGCTGATGCGGGTTTGTGTGGTAGGGGCACGCTCGAAGCCGAACCCGACGTGCGTATTCTGTCGCGCGAAATGGGTTACGCCTGGGGCATCCGGTGCTAGTGGAAGTGCCAGCACGAGCGAGGGATACGTCAACCTCGGTGGCGTTGCAGGCGTCAGTCCGGTGCGCGACATCAGTACCTGTAAGCGCTCCACATTTCTGCATTATTATTTGCACAAACTTATTGGCGTCGGCGTAGACTATCAAGGCCCGCGAAGAGGTCAGAGGTATTATGGATACCAAGATTACGGGGATGACTTTGCATATTGATGAATGTTCCGACCGGTTTCATATTCTACTTTCAACACTTGGTTTACTTTAAGTCACTGGCCGGACCTCGCGCCATACAATTCTTTACTCTATTAGCGATGCCTTAGTTTACAATACGATCAGTGCTCTCTCGACACGTCTGCACAAGTTAGGTTGGTGAACCACGGGCTCTTCGAATTCTATCCAATTCATGCTTTGACCAAACCGCTGTCTCGATTTCATATCGCCGGAGTTCCTTTTCGGTTGTTTCGGCGGCTAATGGGAGGACATGTAAGCTCATTAGAGTTGGCTGTTCACTTTCCTGCGAGCCTGAGCGTGGTCACCGAAACCTATCTTGGAACCATCGGATTTTGACCTTCACTCAAATTTGGCAAGGACAACTGCTTTTTGACTGCTACTGACTGCGCGCCATCCTGATGTAACCCTTTCTTCTCGCAACCACTCACTACAAACGCTATCCTGATTTACTCCGTAATCGCGATGACTCTAGAAACGGTTCCAAACGATCTCATTGATGGGGAACACCAGAAACTGGACGAGCTTCTGCACGAATTCTTTCGCTGCGGCACCATTGGCCACCTCCAAGATGACGAACCTCCACCGTTGGATCAACTGCTTTGCTTGGTTGTCTTGTACCTCCCGAAGCTTGAGCAGAAGTACGGCGATCGTGACGAAGCGAGAACCTTACTAGCCGCTAATCCGGAGCTGGAAAGTTTGCTGCGAGAGGCGTGGTCAGCAGGCAACTTCAAAAGCATTCGAAATTTGAGTATGCACACCGGATTTTTTATTTTCACATTTGCACACTTATACCTTCCTGCGGCAGAGATTCTTCGCCCTGCTCAAATTGACCCTCCTCAACGTAAGCTCCTTCTCTTCGGATGTCATATGTCTCACCGTATCACCACCAAACAGCCGATCCCGTTGTCACCGAAGGTTGCATTTCACACTAATTTCCTCTCCACCGTTTTCTGATTCCTGCGAAAGCCGCCAAGAAAGCCTGGAACGTTCCGTATAGGGGTGATTCAGCGATTGTTTTACAGAAAATCATTCGTGCCAGCTTTTCACCTCAATCATCTGATTCTGCCACCAATCAAATTCCCGTCATCCAAAGCTCTGGAATGGGGAAATCTCGATGTGTTGACGAGGTCGCGAAATCACTTTTCACGATTCCGTTCAACCTCCGTCCTGCAACAGACACCATGGTTCGGTCTCTAATTAACACATTAGTTTGACCCTTATTATTTGATTCTCAGGTTTTCCTTACGCCGACCGTTCACCCAGGGATTATTTGGGAGCGTACCGCAAGGAGACGTGGATCAGAATGCGACACGCTTATGCCATTTTATTGATGACAGTGTTTACGATGGTTTCTGAGGAGATTTCTAGCGTGCAGTCTATGGAGCAAGGTCATTTGGACCCCATAGTAAGGTATGCGAATCTCGCAGCGTGGTGGCGCAACAAACTTGGCGGCGCAGAGTCGCCTTTTCGGACCGCGTTGTACCAAAGGATTTCTGACACGGTCAGCGCTCTGTTACACTCCCGATTATCTCTTTTTTGACCATCGATTAGGCGAGAGCCGAACGAGACAGTACGGTACAGCACATTGCACAGGGAGATTCTCCGGGTACTATCTGATATTGACAAGTTAGCCTGCTTACTTACCTTTTGTTGCATAGACCCTTTCATAGTGCCTATGCGAGAAGCGGCAGAAAAACTTCGCCAGGCCATTGAAAGCAAGACCTCCTATTCAAGGCACGACATCGTCGTCGTCCTGTATTTCGACGAGGCTCATTATTTGACCAAAGGAAATTCCAATCCTGGCTTCAGCGCCTATGATGCCCTTTGCAACATGTTGAATGCAATGAAGAAAAGTGGTGTCTATGCGGTATATCTTTCAAAGGTCTCTGTTATTGCTCCCCCGGCTCCCCCTTCGACGGGACTCAGTCTGCCTAGCTCGTTCCGAGGCGGTTCGCCACCCCAATATCTAGAAGCTCCATTTATCGAATGTCCATTTGACGTGTACGACAGACCTATGATACGTGAAGGTGAGAGAAGCCTTGAATATGTGTGCCTTCCGGAATTTCTCGTAAGATTTGGTCGTCCTCTGTTAGTGGCTGTTTAGCTTGGTAAATTCTTCGCGTTGACTGAGATTTCGCACAGGTTCTGGACGCTATACGAGTCAGGCAACGCGCAAGTGAAAAATGCGATCGCTGACTTTGTGAAGCAACAGCTTACTGGCCGTGTCTCTCCTTCTGGAGATGTTTTGGAGGACGCTGATATTGGCTTCGCTGTGTTTAGCTCCCGCCTTCTCCTGCCCTTAGATGCTCTTGGAACAACACCCGCTTTTGAAGCCAAGCAAGTAGCAAATCATTTGCGCGTTGCATACTCAATCAGTCACCCAGAGGACGTGCGATCATTCTCTTCCTCTGAGCCCATTGTTGCGGAAGCTGCGGCACAACTCATGAACGAAAGTCGGACGATTGTCAAGCTTCTTGATGCAGTTCTGCAATCTGGTCTCATCCCAAAGGGAGAACGTAGAGATGCAGTTGCTCGGCTCCTCCTTATACTCGCACACGATCGTGCAGCAGCAAAATCACCAGCATCGTCAGCCGACGGCCGTCTCTTCACCAGGTATACTCACCCAGTGCGCTTAGTAGACTTTCTTCAAGAACTATTTGCGGACGAATATCACGACTTGATCCTGAACTCTCGACCCGTCAATCTCGGAGGGGACAACTCCAATCTCACGCTGAAATCGGAATTCGAGCATGCTTACATCAATTTCACCCATTTCATGAAAGCGGACGACTCGAGTGTCGTTTGTACTGCAGCTGGTTGGAGAGGACTTGCTCGTGCCAACGCTTGGCTGTGTCATGATCGGCAGCCGTTCCTAAACATCATCATACCAGTTTTCTTCAAAATGGAAGGCGACAAGGTGGGTCGAAAGTCAACATCTGTCGCTGTCGTCCGTTCAGGGTATTGATGTAAGAAAAAAAAGCAATTTATAGAATAACTGGAATAGCACACTTGCATTACGCCATGGATGTTTCGGGCTCTTCAAATGGTGTCTAGCAACCGCAATATGTCGACAAATACCCTGCCTTCGGTTCCATTAGCGCGACACTGTGGACAGCCCTAAGCGCGAGTGAGTTCGGAATGTTTCCGTCCGGCGCCGTCAAGTCAGCTTCAAACTAAGCATGCGATTCTGCATCACCGTATACCGTGACCGGTAGACAGCGTAGCAGGATTATTGGACTGTTCATTGCCATGGCGTGCAGACCCGCTACAGGACTCCTTCGGTCGAACGAGCCGACCCTAAGCACCACCACAATATAATCATGCTTGGGTGTGGTATCGGCGATGCGATTGTCGGTCATAGAGCAGCTATAGAAGCGGCGAATGCAGATGGCGACGGCGAAGGATAAATGGTTGCCGGGCAGTGTGGGGAGGCAAAAGTCAGGCGCACACGGTCGTTAGTGTACCAGCGAGAAACAGATCGACGGGGTATCCGATGTAAAACATTCGTAGGTGATCGCTTAAATTTGTGAATGGTGAGGTGTCTTGCTCGCTGGCTCGTTCCATTCCCTCTCTTATACCACCAACCCCAGTCCTCCAACGCCATGCGAATTCCTCTTTCGCTGAGCTTTATTGCACATCCTAACTGCAATCGTTAGGGGATGACCGTCGCTCACTTCATTCACGTAAATCCTGATCACGACAACATCAGCCTCGATGTGCATCATTTTAAAGGACATGATGGAGAACTCGGCGAGGAAAGGCGAATTCGGGAGCGCTGAGTGTAGATCGGCCTTTCGTAGGTAAGTGGGGAAGGCGGCGAACGGATGAGATGAGACGTACCGAATGACGCAGTCCACCACACGAATGACGTGAGGAATCAGTTCGAAAGTTTTGCGCACTTCCTGGAATGAGTGTCTTCCGTGGGACCACACAGTGAACGATCCACTCAGAGTGGATGGCGGACATCTCTGAGCTTGCTAATGAATACTAGATCATTGAGGACGATCCAACGAAACCATTTTTGTTCTTAACTCATGGGTTGTTGATTGCGCGGCCGATTGAATCAGAAGGCGCAGCTGTTCTGTGTAGGGCAAAGCGCTGGGCTAGAGTTGGGTTCCACTGGATTCCTTCGCAGTATGGCCGAAGGGGAAAAGTTCTGGCGAGATTGAGGAAGGTCTTCGAGGAGCAGGAATAGGATTGCGCAAGACGAGGTAGTGTAGATCAGGCAAACGGGGAGGGAACAGGGCAAAATTCCTATCATGAGAGGTTACCGCATCCTGATACGCGAAGGCGAAAGGTTAGTACTGGTGATAGAGTAAATAGTCGTGTTAAGGGACGTGTGCAATGAGTCTGCAAGGACATTACGTGACGTGCAACGTGAGAACACGAGGCAACATTCTCGCTGTATCTCCACCATCGTCACCAACGACAACTCTGCATACTCAATTCTGACAATGCGCCAATTTGCTAACAACTTGAAAGTCAAAGCCAAGGACAAAATCCAAAGACTTGGCCGTTCGCCGAGTCCTGCTCCGGATGCCGTAGGTTCTCATGCTGCAACCCGACCGACCGAGGTATTCTTCCCGTCTTCCTACACCCTGAAACGTTTGTTGAGGCCTGGCGATTAAGGCCGATTCTGTTCAACCCCAGTCCAGTACCGGTGAACAAGTCATAGGCGGTATCTCTCAGTCGTCATCGACTCAGGGCACACAGGTATAGCGCTTTGGGTCTGCCCACGGATGCTTCAGTCTGACCGCTCACAAATCTAGGTTGCTCCTCTCCAAGCTCAGGCAAGCACCATGAACCAAGGCGGAACTGCTTCATCTCAATCCACAACGCCTCAGGTACGTATCTGTGTTTTCCTTTTACTTGGAATGTGCGTTGACTAACCCCGAATCGTCGCACCTTCCTACACCCTCACCATTGGTTGTGTTTGCGATCAAGGTCGATCTCGTTCAAACCCAGGCCAGTACTGTTCAACAGGTCATAGGCGGTATCTCTCAGTCGCCATCGGCTCAGGTTACACAGGTATGGCACTTCGACAGTCTGTCACTGAATGCTTCAGTTTGAACATCAACGAATCTAGGTTGTGGTTCCTCCTCTCCAAGCTCAAGCGGACGCCATCAACCAAGGTGGAATTCCTACATCTCAAACCACATTGCCTCAGGTATTCATCAGTGCTTTACTTCCACATGGATGCATGGTTGACCGACGATGACCCAGGCTGAGCTTGGCTCGCCTCAGGCAGAGGCAAAACATGTCATGGAACAGGCTGGAATTGAGTTGTCCAAGATGTATTACCCTGGCCGTGTGCCTGCTACCCTGGTACCCGCGGGCAACAAAGCAAACGATGCGACCGATCGGACAACCAAGCTCGACGACGTGGCGCAGCCACTCCTCAGTAAGCTCAAAATTTTCACTGAGGTTGTTGATAAGATTGCGGAGGTATGATTTCCGCTGTAATATTCCTGTGACCTTGACAATGATGGCCTGTTAGGTCCATCCATATGCGAAGATGGCTTGGAGTGTGCTGTCTGCAGCACATAAGGTCTGTGATTCTAACCCATAAATATCTCTAGAATTCTCGAAAATGAGATGTAATGTGCCTTTTGTCAGACAACTCTTGCACAATCAGACCGTGATGACTGCATCCAACAACTCTACGAGATCATGGACAATGTCTATGCCATTGTGATCCGGGCTGAGACTTCCAAGATTGAATCTCATGTGAAAGTCATTGGATGTATGGTACGGCAAACAACTGAATGTGGATACTTCATCACATCATATGCCAAGAACAAGAACTTCTGTATGTTGCCTTTTATCATTCTAAGTGATAGTTTAAACCAGGTCTGCTTTACATCAAGGGTTGCGGCTAGTAAAGAATGCAATTTCAGGTGCAGACACTGCTATTGAAAACTTCCGAGCGAAGTTTGAAGACCTCAAGAAAGAATTCCATGAAGAAGCTGTCAGAAGTACAGAGCTCAGTGTCATGCGCACTGAAATTTTAGCTGCAAGCATTCTGGATGAGGTAAAAAATCTAGGTAAGTATAATAGTTTTTTTTGTTGGTTCTAAAGTCTTAAGACATTGCCCCTAGCCACTGAGGTAGATTTGAAGGACTTGCCTTATGCCACCGATGCTCGATTTCGCAGTGACAAGCAATGTCTAGCAGGAACCCGGAAAGAGATACTGGATGAGATCACCAACTGGATCAACAGTTCTGATGACTCACACAAGAATGTCTTCTTGCTCTGCGGAGCTGCAGGCACTGGAAAGTCTGCAATTGCTCATACCATAGCAATGAGGTTTGACCTCCTTGGTCATCTGGGATCATCTTTTTGCTTTATGCGCTCGAATCAGGCTAACCGACATCCTGGAAACCTTTTCAGCACAATTGCTGTTGATCTGGCCAATCATAGTTCTCAATTCAAGAATGCTTTGCATGCAGTTATTCATGGTAATAGGTCACTGTGTTCAACTCAAGATGTTGCCACTCAGTTTGAAAATTTCATTCTAAAACCTGCAGAAAATATAACTATGACTGGGCCAATTGTTATTGTCATTGATGCACTGGATGAGGGTGGTGATTTTAGGTCTAGGAATGCTGCTCTTGTTGCATTATCAAAGCAGGCAGCCAAACTGCCTGCTCAATTCCGTATTTTTCTAACATCTCGTCTTGAAAAAGATGTCATTGATAAATTGTGTAATAACAGTTCTGTCACTGTGAAGCACATGAACTCAAATAAAATGGAGAATTCAACAAGAAGAGATATATCTGCATACATTCATAAACAATTGTCTGATTGTGATGAACAATCTGTTGGGGACTTCACTGAAGTAGATTATCAGCTTCTGGTGGATAAATCTGAAGGGCTTTTTCAATGGGCATTTGTTGTCTGTGATTCAATCACCTGTGAAATGGCAGGTTCAACTCCATATGAGAGATTTCAACAGTTTACTACAATAAATTCTAACCTGGAACCTTTGGACTTATTATATTTAACAGTTCTAAGACAGCTATTTCAGCCTAATGCAATGGCAAGATTTAAATCTGTGATGGGTCAGATATTGGCTGCTTTTGAACCACTCTCAGTTGGTGCATTAGCTAAAATGAGATCTGCTGCATTGGTAGATGGCAAATTAAGATCCAACGATGTTGTCTCCTCAATTGTAAAATTTATGGGATCTTTGTTAAGTGGTGTTTTGAATGATTTCATGCCAGTACAAGTATTGCATACATCTTTTCGTGACTTTTTGTCTGACCAGTCACGAAGTGGGGACTTCTATGTAAATCAACATGAACAGCATTCAGACATGGCACTTGCATGTCTAAATATCATGAAAAATGAGCTGCATTTCAATATTTGCAGAATCAAGACTTCATATAAACTTAATGAAAACATTTGCGGCCTAGACAAATGCATCAAGAAATATATTTCTCCACAACTTGCATATTCCTGCAAATTCTGGATGAAACATTTTTGGAAAATCACAATACCACTTGATTCAAAATTTCAAAGAAAAGTGATGTTATTTCTGACAAAACAACTTCTGTATTGGTTGGAGGTATTAAGTGTACTCAAAGAAGTAAATATAGCACCTAGCATGCTTTCACTAATTCTTAGACAGAAAATGGTAAGTAATATAACTAGTTCACTACAAAGCAGATTTAAAATATGGATTATTCTGACAGGATGAAGATATTGAAAAGTTTGTAAAAGATGCTATTAAATTTGTATCTGCATTTGGACATGTCATAACACAGAGTGTTTCACACATTTATCTATCGGCACTTCCATTTGCACCAAAAATTTCAGTATTAGCACAACATTACTTGCCACAGTTCTCACAAAATATGCTAATTCAAGCAGGGAAGGAAGCTGAATGGCCGGTGCTTCAATATGTTTTGGAAGGTCACACTAACAACATCACATCTGTTGCATTCTCACCTGATGGCAAACACATTGTATCAGGCTCATATGACGAGACCATTCGAGTGTGGGATGCAGAGACTGGCACAGTGACATTGGGCCCATTGGAAGGTCACACTAAC